>CM051239.1:425578920-425835093 GCA_027917425.1 Gastrophryne carolinensis
GGACTATACTCGGCTAAAAGCGGAGATACTTGCCCGGCTAGGCGTTACTACTGCGGTCCGTGCCAGGAGGGTACGCAACTGGAGCTACAGTTTGGACAAATCGGCGAGGTCCCAGATGTATGACCTGATCCATTTGGCGAGGAAGTGGTTGGAGCCAGACACTTCTACTCCTGCACAGATCCTAGAGAGGGTTGTGATGGACCGCTACCTCCGAGCACTTCCTGCTGACCTGCAACGCTGGGTGGGACAAGGTGACCCTAAGAATGCAAACGAACTTGTCAACCTTGTGGAGAGATTCCAGGCGACTGAGGACTACCTCCGTGATGTTTCTGCAGCCCCCTCACCTCCCCGGAGTGCCAGATCTGTGCCATCAGCTGGTAAGAGACTTCCATCTATTGGGGGAGTGTGGAGGGGTGCTGAGGGAGGAAAAAGGGCTCAAGTGGTGTCTCAGGGGCAAAAGACTGGAGATGGTCCCGGGTGGCTAAGTAGCCCTAAAAAGGACTCCTGGCCAAGGAGAACAGGCTCTATCCAGTGCTGGAGATGCCATAAGACGGGACACGTGTCTGCCCATTGCCCTCTTACCACTGAGCCCATGGACTGTGAGGTTAGTCGGCGTCAGTCGCTATTTGCGGAACCATCTTGTGTTGCAGTTCCTGGACTAGAGACTGAACCGCAAATCTGCGACATTACAATTAATGACTTTCCTGTTAAGGCGTTGCTGGACTCAGGAAGCCTCGTAACCTTGGTGCATGCCAGCCTGGTGGCTGGGGACTTTGAGTGTAAAAAGCATATGAGTGTTGTTTGTATACATGGGGATACAAAAGTGTACCCTATAGTGCTGGCTGAAGTCGGGACTGAACAAGGCACCGTACAATATGAAGTGGGTGTGGTTAAAAATCTCATGCACAACGTAATACTGGGGCGCGATTTTCCACTATTCTGGGCTCTCTGGGGAAAAAGAAAATCCCCCGAAAGGAGTGAGGAAACTCCTAAGGTTGTTGCGTTACCCCCTGTAAATGATAAAAGTGTGCAGGATGAAAATAATTGTTTTCCTTTGCAGGTCCTGGCTGGAGAGGAGGAGGCTCCTCCCACTGAGCAAAATATACCCGACTTAGAGGTGTCTAGGGATAATTTTGGGACTGCACAGTTACAGGACCCCACTCTCAAAAATGCGAGAGAGCAGGTTGCTGTCATGAATGGGGTACCTCAGGAACCAGATGCTGAGAAAAGATTTCCACATTTTTCTGTGACTAATGATCTTTTCTATAGAGTCACTAAGGTTAAGGATGAGATTGTGGAACAGCTTCTGGTGCCTAAGCCGTACCGGCGTCAGGTGCTGGACATGGCACATAACCATGTTCTTGGGGGACACTTGGGGACTGACAAAACGCAGGAGAGGGTTCTCCAGAGGTTCTACTGGCCGGCGATATATGGTGATATTAAAAAGTACTGCGAGTCGTGCCCCACATGTCAGCTTAGTGCCCCAGTGTCACATTTTCGCAGTCCTTTGGTTTCGCTCCCTATTATAGAGGTGCCTTTTGAGCGTATAGCCATGGATTTAGTGGGTCCCATTGTAAAATCCGCTAGAGGACACCAATATATTCTGGTGGTCATGGATTATGCGACCCGCTATCCTGAAGCTGTGCCCTTAAGAAACACCGCATCTAAAACAATTGCACGTGAGTTGTTTTATATGTTCTCTAGGACTGGAATCCCCAAAGAAATCCTAACTGACCAAGGTACACCCTTTATGTCAAAGGTGATGAAGGAGTTATGCAAACTATTTAAAATCTCACCCATCCGTACCTCTGTATACCACCCCCAGACGGACGGATTGGTGGAGAGATTTAACAAAACTTTGAAACATATGCTGAAAAAAGTGGTGGAAAAAGATGGCCGTGACTGGGATCATTTGTTACCCTACCTCATGTTTGCTATTAGGGAAGTGCCCCAAGCGTCCACAGGGTTCTCACCATTCGAGTTGGTCTATGGTCGTCACCCTAGGGGTCTACTGGACATTGCAAAAGAGACATGGGAGAGCGAGTCCACCCCATACAAGAGCGTTATTGAGCATGTAGCACAAATGCAGGACCGTATAGCCGCTGTAATGCCCCTAGTAAGGGAACACCTCCAGAGGGCGCAAGAGGCCCAAAGTAGAATTTACAACCGGTCTGCAAGAATCAGGACATTTAACCCAGGCGATAGGGTCCTTATACTAGTTCCCACTGTTGAGAGTAAATTCCTGGCGAAGTGGCAAGGTCCCTATGAAATTGTGGAAAAGGTCAGTGAGGTGAACTACAAGGTGCACCAACCAGGTAGAAGGAAGCCTTTCCAAGTTTACCACGTAAACTTGATTAAGCCCTGGAAAGACAGGGAATCCTTGGGGGCGACAAATACTGTTAGTAATTTGTCACAACCAATCCCTCCAGTCAAGGTTGGTGATACCCTATCAGTGTCACAGAAACAGGAGGCTCAGGAATTTTTACAGAAAAACAAAGACAAGTTTTCTGACCTTCCAGGGCGTACACACCTCATCTGTCATCACATTGAAACTGAGCCTAGAAGCAGAGTAAACCTCAAGCCCTATAGGATCCCAGAAGCCCGTAGGGAAGCCGTATCTGCCGAGGTAAAGCGTATGCTTGATCTGGGAGTAATTGAGGTGTCACAGAGTGAATGGTCCAGCCCGATTGTATTAATCCCAAAGCCTAATGGAACTTGGAGGTTCTGTAACGATTTCAGAAAGTTGAATGAGATCTCAAAATTCGATGCCTATCCTATGCCCAGGGTAGATGAGTTGATTGAGAAGTTGGGTAATGCCAGATACATAACCACCCTCGATCTCACAAAGGGCTATTGGCAGATTCCACTTACTAATGAGGCTAAAGAGAAAACTGCATTCTCCACCCCTGATGGGCTATTCCAGTATGTAGTGATGCCGTTCGGGTTACATGGAGCACCTGCGACTTTCCAGAGGTTGATGGACTTGATTTTGCGACCACATCGTGATTACTCAGCTGCCTACCTCGATGATGTGGTCATTTTTAGCCCTGATTGGGAAAGTCACCTCTGTAAGGTACAGGCTGTATTGGATACCATAAGTGATGCGGGGTTGACCATAAATGCCGAGAAGTGTGCAATAGCCCTAGAAGAGGCCAAGTATCTGGGCTACATTATTGGAAGAGGGTTGATTAAGCCACAGCTTAATAAAGTGGAGGCAATACAGAATTGGCCTAGACCCCTGACAAAGAAACAGGTCAGAGCTTTCCTTGGTATTACGGGCTATTACCGTAGATTTGTGCCGAACTTTGCCTCAGTTGCTGCTCCCCTAACTGACTTGACCAAGGGCGGAAAGAGAGCCATGATCACGTGGACTCCAGAGGCCGAGAAGGCTTTCCAAAGCCTTAAATCTGCTTTGTGCCAACAACCTGTGTTAGTTACCCCCGATTTCAGGCGAGAATTTCTGGTCCAGACAGATGCTTCTAACACAGGCTTAGGTGCAGTACTCTCACAAGTAGTAAATGGTGAGGAGCATCCGGTGATGTACTTGAGTAGAAAGCTAACCCCGGCCGAAAAAAATTATGCCATTGTGGAGCGAGAATGTTTGGCAGTGAAGTGGGCCCTCGAATCCCTAAAATATTACTTGCTAGGAAGGAAATTCAAGTTAGTGACAGACCATGCCCCCCTAACATGGATGAAGTTAAATAAGGAGAGAAACGCAAGAGTGACTAGATGGTTTCTGTCCCTACAAAACTTTAATTTCACTGTGGAACACAGGCCAGGGAAATTACAGGCAAATGCTGACGCATTGTCGAGGGTACATTGTCTGTGGGGACAAAATGCTCAGCCCTCCGGTCTGAAGAAGAGGGGGGGGATATGTAGACATGTCACTGGAGAAGTGATCGAGGGGGTGTACATTTCACCTAGGTTACTACGCTGGGTGAGATGGTAAGTCCAGGATTGATTTGTTTCCCAGCAGTGATATGCTGCTGAGGTGTTGTTTAAATTTTGCCGGGCCTGGATTTATATGGAATGGCAGGTAGGTTTGGTAGAGGGACCTGTCATTCCACACCTCCCCGATCCAGTTTGGGTTTTGAATCAGGTGAGCTCTGATCCTAATTAGCCTGGGAGGTAAAAGCTCTGCAGAGACTGCAGGCTATTGCTCTCAGCCAGGAATGAACAGCCTGTGTGTGTGTGTGTGAAGGAAGCTGCGAACGCAGCCACTGCTGGAGCTAAAAACTCACCCTGCGATGTCCAGGCGAACGCTGTATTTTGAAAGTGTCAGCTAGGTGAGAAGAACCTGCTAGTAAGCGCCCAGACGGGCTAGGTCTTTATTTTGTTTTGTACACTAAAGAAGCACGCTGCTGCTGTATGTTTTGTTTACTGGACTGTTTATGCCATGAATAAACGCCAAGACCTGCTTTTATAACACCTAAGTCTGTCGTGAACTGTGTCCAAACACACCATCCCCCGGGAAGATCCCTACAACACATACACATATATACACACACACACACACACACACACACACACACACACACATATATACACACACACACACACACACACACACACACATAAAAATTGTCACTGGTGGAGGCAGAGACGCTCTTTAGAAAGAGGCAGCAATGGTTTGGGGGGAAATACGAGGTACCTCTCGGCTGCTACGAGCTTGTTATTTCTCATATATCCACAGTCGTATCTCGTATTTATTCGGGATTAGGTGACATTTTCGGTGGGAACATGAAGCTCCTCTGTTTTTGTTGCGCTCACTGATGTCCACTTTGATACATTACAATGGATCAGAGGAGCCCGGGCTTAGCCGAGGCCCCGGGATAACAGAGGAGGGATTTGTATGGGCAAGCCAGGTCTGGGGAGTTTTTACTGTACTGTTCCTCTTTAAAAGAATGGAGTGCCTCCCTTGGTTTTGGTCTATGTTGTACGCCAGAACAGAATAGAGTCCGCTCATCGCTAATAATAAATAAATAAACTCCTGAGGAAACAGCCATGCTGCGATATGTGTGGGGAACCTATGTGAGAGCTGCTATATTGATCTAATGAGGTTTCTAGCCATCCCTCTACTGTTTACTGTATTGGTTAACTTCTGTACTTCACCCGGAGAACCACTAAAAATTGTCACTGGTGGAGGCAGAGACGCTCTTTAGAAAGAGGCAGCAATGGTTTTGGGGAAAATACGAGGTACCTCTCGGCTAATACGAGCTTGCTATTTCTCATACATCCACAGTGGTATCTCGTATTTATTCAGGATTAGGTGACATTTTCGGTGGGAACATGAAACTCCTCTGTTTTTGATGTCCACTTTGATACATGACAGAGGATCAGAGGAGCCCGGGCTTAGCCGAGGCCCCGGGATAACAGAGGAGGGATTTGTATGGCTTAGTGCTGCCAGCTGCGCTCAGTCATGGAGAGAAGGATAAATACGACGTTTTTATCCGGAGGCCAAAGACAGCTTCACATCAGATGTCTTGTTTCTCGCCGTCTGTAAAAAGAAACATTTATTGGCAAAGGGTTTTGTTGAAAGTCAATCTTAAGGCCGTCTCTTCCCCTCCGACTCCCAGCCACCACTTCGGACTTCCTGGCGTGTTCCAGATTTCCATGTATGGTCACAGAAAGAGGGGAGCCCGGAGCTGAGGAGATCATCCATTTACTGTGCACCAATGAGGGATCACTGTATAGACACTGTACAGCAGGGATATATGAGCCCCCATACTTCAACAACGTCTACTCCCTTACTTCTGTAACCTACATGTCATGGCTGGGCCCCTAGGCAGCCAGGCTCAGGTTTCTAAGGATATAGTTCAAACTAAGGGTCCATCAATTTATAGTTTATGTAGGTCAAGACATAATATAGGCTGTATAGACTCTGAAATCCCCCTCCCCCACAATCAATATTTGATGGCTGGGCCCCTAGCTTGAACTGGGCCTCAAAGCAACCAGGCAGGGCCAGCACCATTGGGCATACCGGCAGGGGCACGCAAAGGCTCAGACTGGGATGCAGGAAATTGTTCTGGTGGGCCAAACCAGACCGGTATGCCAAGTGGACCACACCAGACCAGTGGGCCGAGTGGGCCACACCAGAACAGTAAACCGAGTGGGCCACACCCGACCGGTGAGCCGAGTGGACCACACCAGACCGGTGAGCCGAGTGGACCACACCAGACCGGTGAGCCGTGTGGACCACACCAGACCGGTGAGCCGAGTGGACCACACCAGACCGGTGAGCCGTGTGGACCACACCAAACCGGTAAGCCGAGTGGACCACACCAGACCGGTAAGCCGAGTGGACCACACCAGACCGGTAAGCCGAGTGGCCCACACCAGACCGGTAAGCCGAGTGGCCCACACCAGACCGGTAAGCCGAGTGGACCACACCAGACCGGTGAGCCGAGGGGACCACACCAGACCGGTGAGCCGAGTGGACAACACCAGACCGGTAAGCCGAGTGGACCACACCAGACCGGTGATCCGAGTTGACCACACCAGACCGGAGAGCCGAGTGGACCACACCAGACTGGTAAGCCAAGTGGGCCACACCAGACCGGTAAGCCGAGTGGGCCACACCAGACTGGTAAGCAGAGTGGGCCACACCAGACCGGTAAGCCGAGTGGGCCACACCAGACCGGTAAGCCAAGTGGGCCACACCAGACCGGTAAGCCGAGTGGACCACACCAGACCGGTAAGCCGAGTGGACCACACCAGACCAGTTAGCCGAGTGGACCACACCAGACTGGTAAGCTGAGTGTGCAGACCTGCTAACACTTAGCCTCAGGACCAGAGGATAATCAGTGACATAGAGAAGGTAGTGATTGGTGGTAGTGGAGAAGTCAATCGGGACTTGAGGCCGATTAGCAGCAGAAGACCCACTCATAGCAGCAGAGCTGAAGGGTGACATGGCATGTGATGTAACACCGCCAAGGGGCCCACTGGGACTCTCTTACCCAAGCGGCCACATAAGCTTAAATTCACCATAAATAGGTGAGCCAAAGGTCCCATCTGCAGACTTGCTCACAGCTGGCCTCAGGACCAGAAGATGACCAGTTAAAATAGAGAAGGTAGCGATCGGTGGCAGTGGAGAAGTCAATGGGGACTCAAGGGCGATCAGCAGCATAGGAACACCCACTTGTAACAGCAGAGCTGAAGGGTGACATGGCATGTGGCGTAACACTGCAAAGGGGCCCACTTGGACTTGCCCAAAACTTAGAGTTGGCCTGTACCATCCCGTCTGCAGGTTTGCTAACAGCTAGCCTCAGGACCAGAGGATGATCAGTGACATAGAGAAGGTGGAGAAGACAATGGGGACTGGAGTGCGATCAGCAGCCCACAAAGACTATATTGCCCAATGGCCACCATAAAACTAGACCCAGCCCTGAAACCAGGCTCACATCCCTATTAGGAAATTGAAGTTCAAACAAGGGACCCCCTCATTATATTACAGGTTATGGGGGCCCCACACACAATATAGGCTGTATATATGTATGAACCCACGAATCCCAATTCGGGTTGCCCCACTGTGTGAAACCCCCCAGGCTCGCCTAGTTAAACTCACCTCTACTCGGTACAATGGTACATACACGAGCACTCAGCCAATGAAAGCCGATATATTTACCTATGTGAATGGCTGGGGGCGCGTGCACGATGCTGGGAATGCAGCAGCGCATGCTCCCTATTGACAATAATGAAACGTCTGCCAAATGACGTCAGTTCAATGGACGGCTCTCATTGGACAAGAGCCCACGCATGTGCCTTTGGACCTGGGAAAGGTGAGTGAGTACGGGCACCCTGTGCGGGGTTTGACACAGCGGGGGAATCCCGATTTGGGGGATCTGGGGGAAAGCTAGCTTAGATTTCAGGCCGGCCACTGGTGGGTTTTGTTCTGTTAAAGTATTTGCACAGTTCATACAGGCCCAGGATAACAGATTTTCTCCCACAATCCCATGCAGTAGGCGGGTCCATGCAACTGATCTCTATACACCTCATAAAGCTATACCCAAAGTGGTTGGATTCACCAGGATGTTCAATGTTCTGGAGTATCATGTAAGAATATGTCACCATCCACTCCCACTTGTGGACGCACGTTTCAGGCTTTTGGCCTTTATCAGCACCAGGTTGGACTTAGATGGCGACATAGGGGCGATGTCCAACAGTGAAGACTATACAGTTATCCTCGGCTTGTATGCCCCATGCAGATACTTTCTGTATCCTTGTAGCCTTGTAACTTTAAATAGAGGGCTTTATACTGCCCAACATAAGTCTCTCCCTAAGCAGGCTTTTTTTTTCTTCAAATACTTACTTTTAGGAAAGCACTCTCTGCCTAGGAAATAATGAGACAGCCTTAAAGGAGCACTATCACAAAATTGTGTAATATTAAAAATCCATATAAACACGTCGGCTAATGAGAGGAGGGGTCACTTATACACCAAAACTGAATAAAACTCCCGCCAAGCTTGTGGCTTAGGCCCTTATTTAACAAGGGATAGCGACAGGTAGCGCCTGGTGAGCGGCCGGTAATGACGGTCACCGCCACGAGAACGCCGGCTCCCCACCACAATCACACATTTATCAAGCCAATCCTGCTTAGCGACTGAGATAGCGCCATATAGCCACTCATTCATCATTATTCCAGCCTCAGCCCACAGCGCCAGCGTCCGACCTTGAACAGCGCCAGGTATGACCTCTCGCTACCTGGCGCGCTCCAATGCATTTCAATGGAACAATCTTTAAATATTCAGAATTAATTCATATTAATGTTTTTTTTTTTTTTTTTTTTTAAATGTGAAAAATTCTGTTACCACTTCTGCCATGTTATATTTTTTTTTTAAGGTAAAAAAAAAAAAAAAAAAACATTGTGCAGAATTGATATTACAGGTCTGATATTAATGTATTAATATTACAAAATGTTATTAAAAACTTGTTTTTTTTGGTTTCCAAAAATATGGTTGTTTGGAGGTTAAAAAACGACTTTTAACCCATCGCCGCCAGCGCTCTGGGGTTTAAACATGCATTTCACAGCGCGAGAATTTTTTGAGCGTGATTTGTTAATGAATATGGTGGGAGCCGGTCGCTATGGCCAGTCGTTATCATGCGCTCCCATACAGCGCGGAACCTGTCAAATAGCGACTGGCCATAGCGACCGGCTCCCACCATATTCATTAAAAAATCACGCTCAAAAAATTCTCGCGCTGTAAAATGCATGTTTAAACCCCAGAGCGCTGGCGGTGATGGGTTAAAAGTAGTTTTTTAACCCCCAAACAACCATATTTTTGGAAACCAAAAAAAAACAAGTTTTTTAAATAATTTAGTAATATGAATACATTAATATCAGACCTGTAATATCAATTCTGTACAATTTTTTTTTTCCCTTAAAAAAATTATCTAAAATGGCAGAAGTGGTCACAGAATTTTTCACATTTAAAAAAAAAATAAATGAATAACAATTAATTATTAATATTTAAAGATTGTTCCATTGAAATGCATTGGAGAGCGCCAGGTAGCGAGAGGTCATACCTGTCGCTGTTCAAGGTCAGACGCTGGCGCTGTGGGCTGAGGCTGGAATAATGATGAATGAGTCGCTATATGGCGCTATCTCAGTCGCTAAGCAGGATTGGCTTGATAAATGTGTGATTGTGGTGGGGAGCCGGCGTTCTCGTGGCGGGGCCCGTCATTACCGGCCGCTCACCAGTCGCTACATGTCGCTATTCCTTCATAAATAAGGGCCTTAGTCTATCCGGGGTGACAAAACCTGTCACCCCAGATGTCCTCTTCCTTCAATTAAAAAAAAGAAAAACAAGCCTGTCTGGATATTTCTTGATGCCGGGTGTATAAGTGACACCTCCTCCCGCTATCCAGCATATTTATATGGATTTTTATCATAGGGACATTTTTAGCCCCCTAGTAGGGTAGAAGATAGGGATAAGGGTATGTTAGGGCTGTGTCCACAGCCTGATGATGCAGAGCTATAGACCACTGGTTTAGCCCTATGATAGGTGGTCTATTGCAAAGCAATTCAGGGGGTGTGTCACTACTCCTAGTCTTGTTTCTACTTTCTGACAGGAAGGGAGAGTGCAGCTATAAGGAGCTGCTGCTTTATGCACCTAGCCTACAGAGTCGCTGTAAATATGAAACAGCAAAGTCATTCTGGCAGACCCTGAGCAGCATCACTGACTACAGGGCACCACCCTCCAGATCTGTGAATCATGAAGCCGATTAGGATATTGTCACGAGTGTGCAAAGCTGTCATCAAAGCAACAAAGGGGGCTACTGTGGAGACTCTAAAATATAAACCATATTCTGGTTTAACAGTTTTTAATTACTACAGAGCCAAAATCCAGTCTAAATACTCGTAAATATCTATTTTCTGTTTATTTTATTCCTTTGCTTTTCCAGCCACAACTGTGCTGGTTGCTGCGGAGGTACGGAGCCCTATGATTGGTGGTCTATGGCAAAGGAATTTGCGGCATTACTCTTTACCTTGTTCCTACTTTCAGAAGGAGCCACAATGAGGTGAGCTGCTGAATGACAGATTTGTTTTTTTAGCCTTTGGCTAGAGCCAAATCTTCGAAATCATCATAAAAAAAAAAAACTTGTAATAATAAATGTATAAATGTAAATAAATAAATGTAAATATTTATTTTCTGTTTATTTTATTCCTTTGCTTCTCCAGCCACAATTGTGCTGGTTGGTGTGGAGGTGCAGAGCCCTATGATTGGTGGTGTATGGCAAAGGAATTTGTGCCATTACTCTTTACCTTGTTTCTACTTTCAGAAGCAGCCACAATGAGGTGAGTTGCTGAATGACGGTTTTGCACTTTGCCTACAGAGTCGCTTTAAATATAGTTACATAGTTAATACGGTTGAAATAAGACCTATGTCCATCAAGTTCATCCAAGGGTGTTGGGGTAGGGGAAGTTATTTTTTATTTTATTTTATATTTTTATTTTATTATTTTATTTATTTATTATATTTTTTTTACAGCTAATAGTAACTGTTAAGGTTATTTTCTTCTAAATAAGCATCTAATCCTTTTTTGAAGCTGTCAGCGGTTGATGCTGTAACAAGCTTCTGTGGGAGGCTATTTCATAGATTTATAGTTCTTATGGTAAAAAGCGATTGTCGCCTCCAGAGGATGAATTTATTTTTTTCCAGTCGAAGGGAGAGCACCCCCTTGTTTTTAGAGAGGATTTTACCTGAAATATTTTGTATGGGCCATTTATATATTTATACAAGTTAATCATGTCACCCCTCAGTCGTCTCCCCCCTCAAGACTAAACAGATTTAATTCCCATAATCTTTCCTCATAACCTCTTATTAGTTTGGTGGCTCCTCTGCTCCCTTTCCATAGTCAGAGCGTCCTTTCTATGAACGGGTGCCCAGAACTGGACGGCATATTCCAGGTGAGGGCGCACCAGTGCCTTAAAAGAGGCAAAATGACTCACCTATCCCGTGATTCCAGGCCTCTATTAATGCATGATAATATCTTGGTAATATGATATGTAATATGAATGTCAGGCCCGAGGGACACCCGCCTTCAGAGTAAGCCCACAACCCCCAATCTCCGCTGCTAGCTTCACCTTTAGACAAGCCCCCGTTTGCCGGGACGCTTTATACGCCTCGCCGGACACGGTTGCCCCCAGGGCTTAATAGCACAAAGGAGGTGAGCTTACAGGGGTTGAAGGCAGATGAACCAGAGGCCAGACTGGGCAATGTCGGGTAAGTACTGGAAACAGTTCGGGTGCTTCGGAAACAGGCAATACTGGAAGCAATTCGGGTGCTCAGGAGAATTCAAGCGAAGTCAGACGTCAAGCCAGGGGTCACACCGGGAGGTCAGATAGCTGCGCAGTACAAAGGGATGAGATGAAGACGTGGTTGAGATTCACGCAGATGGTCAATAACGATATAAACAGGCAATCACAGGACCAACAGGCCAGCTAAACGCTATCACAGGCACTGACACACTGAAGAGGTAATCCCTTTATAGGACTGAACCCGGCTGGATTGGACAGGGAGGCAGTGACTGTGATTGGTACACTTTGGATCTGTGTGCTGATTGGTGCACTTCGGATCTGTGGTTTGATTGGTGCACTTAGAGAGCTCTGGGCTGATTGCCCCAGCTGAACTCCAAAGGCACACTGCCCAGAACTGCACCTCCTAGGTTTAGCTCTTTTAAACAGCCTCCAGTGGCCACCGGAGGACATAAGCTGACTGTACTCGCGCGCAAGCACGAGTAGAATGACAGTGGACGAGGGAGGAGGGCGCGCTTGGCGACACGCGCGCCGCTGGAGCTGGCATCTGAGGCAGAAACGGCTGCTGGGCAGGAGAAACCCTGGCCAGTTGCCTAGGGACACCACGGGCACGGGCTGAAGGCAAGTCATTCATGACAATGAAACAGCAATGTAATTATAGGCGTCTCTGGCAGACCTCGAGCGGCATCAATGACTACAGGGCACCACCACCCTCCAGATCTGTGAATCATGAAGCCGATTAGGATATTGCCACGAGTGTGCAAAGCTGTCATCAAAGCAAAAAGGAGGCTACTGTGGAGACTTTAAAATATAAACCATATTCTGGTTTGTTTAACAGTTTTTAGTTACTACTGAATTGCATGTGCTCTTCCATAGCTTTGATGTCTTCAGTTTGGATCTATTCATCTTCAGCAGCATTTGTGGCCAGTGCCAAATCTTCAAAATCATCGGAAAAAAAAAAGATATAAATACTGATAAATATCTATTTTCTGTTTATTTTATTCCTTTGCCTTTGTTCTGGTCGTTGCGGAGGATGAGAAGCTTCGTCCCTCCCATTGCCCGAAAGCTTTGTGCTAACAGCCAAATAAACTATCCAAGCGTTTACTGATACTTTACAACAATCAGCCACAAAGTGACAAGACTGAAAATCCCATCCAAACATTTAGATGCGGCGGCAGCCAAGAGACTCTCGTGTTATAAACAGTTTATGAGTTTCCTTTACAGCCGGACCAAAATTATGGCACTTCTTGGTTAGTTACTAGGGCTGGAAACTCGCTATCTGCGGATGAATAACTTTTCATCTGGGGTTGGAGGGATGCTAGAGGCAGGGCAGGATTATAAGGGGGGGCGCAAAGGGTGCACGTCCTGAGGCCTCCACCACTTGCCCTGCAAAGGGGGCCTCCACCAAGCTTTGGGTTATGGTCTGGTCCAGGAGGCTTTTCAGTCTTTGGTCTGATGGGCCGCAGGGCCAGCAACAAAGCTATCGGCGGCAGTGGGGATGCGCCTGGGCAGCCAAAGCCACCACAGGGCACCCCCCTAAAAGCTGTGGGCGCATGGCGGAGCGTGCGGGGTAGAAAGGGGCTCACCGACCTGGACCATTAATTATTGCTATGGGCAGTAATGTGATTGATTGATTCTTTGGCATCTTAGGTTATTTGTATAATTTTGCAAACCTTTGTGTCCATACTGAGGACATTTCTATGGAATTCACATACAGATATACTTTTTTATTGTTATTATTAGGAGTATTGAGATGTGTGGCACGACTGACACTTTATCATTTACAGCACTTTAGCTTACAGTAAGGGGTAATTATATTGTTATTTATAGGTTAATTGTTGATTGTGATATTTAAAAGGGATAGAGTATTGTTTTGGCACAACAAAGGCTGAATATAATTTTTATTGTACATATCATATAATTATTGTACTCTTACCGCCCAAATTAATTTAATTTTATTATTTATGAATTATGCTGAATATTTCATTATTGAATGTATTTTCTAGATAGGGAAGGGAGCATGTGTTTTTAATATTGTCCTGTGTATTGGTGTTTTTTAAAGGCCTGCTTGTGGCCACCTTAAGGGGTTGTTGTTGGTTACCACCACAGGGCAGGACGGAGAGTCTAGAGCAGCGAAGCCGCCGCCAGCAACGCTACAGTGATGGGTGCAGAGCTGTCACTGCACATAAGCCACCAAGCACAGCCGCTGGCAGCTCAATGCAGGGAGCCAGCCGGGCGACTACACTACCCCCCACCCAGAATGGCAAAGCAGGAGATCCCGAGCAGCACGCACCCGCACAAGGGTGGCACAAGGGACTCCATCTGACGATCCAGTAAGTAGGCGGGAGCCAGACAACCACCAATCAGTTACTTGGCTGGATTATTATTTTTTGAAGGAATTCCACCAGATTTTGTGCCCAGGGGCCTCCACCACACTTAATCCAAACCCTGTCTAGAGGTAGTGTAGCTTTCCACCTAAGACAGGTTATGTCAAGGGTTAAGAAGATCTGGAGTTAGAGGGATGCACTGGGTAGGTTAAATTTTCACTGGGAGTTGGAGTGAGGCTGGGGGTAGAATAGCTTGTATGGGACTGGAGAGTTTCTCTGGATACTTTACTGGATACTATGGGATTGGATACTTCTTCTGGAACTAGACACATGCAAATGGGTAGTTTATCGAGTATCGCGTATTGAACATCGGGGGAGGTTAAAACCTCCCCCAAAACACACCGATCTGCTGCCCCCCCCCCTCCGGTTTAATCTTTGGCCAGTATTAACTCCCCTCGCAAGGGGATCCATCTTCTGGGTGCCTCGGTTTCTGGGCGACCTTCCAACGACACCATCTTGCATTCCAACAGGCACTGCGTGCGGCCGCGGATCTGGTGTCTGCGCTGTGCTCATTAGTTGGATGCAATGGAGCCATCCAAAATTGTGCAACACTTCGCTGAGCTGTGGGACGGCTAAGGCTGTGCTTGCCAGTTAGGGAAGGCTAAGGGGGCGGCAGAGGATATGGTCCTAAAGAGGCCGGATGTCACTGCAGCAGGCAGCGCGACATCCAAAAGGTAAGTAGGGGCCAATGGGGAGGGAATTGGCCCCTTTTTATTTTTTTTAGGTCCGAAGTTCCTCTTTAACTAAAGTTAGGGGATGCCGGGGGTGTTTAGATTTTTCTGAGTTTGGAAGAATTCATTCTAAATGTACATTAGCACCCTTTCTCTAAGGCTGATGGGATGCAAGGAGTAGTGTAGTGTTTTATTTGGGATTAAAGTGGACCAAAACCCAGCTCGATCAGCCTGGAAATCTATAAGATTCCCGGGCCAATCGATCCCTCTGGGCATCGAAAATCGGGATGCCCCGCTGTGTGAAACCCCCCCAGGTCACCCCATCCACTTACCTCATTTCCCAGTCCCACAACGTGTCTTAGAGCAGCGCCCGCATCCGGCTCTCCCTCTAGCAGGCTGCTCTTAGACGCGCCGTGGGACCGCGAAGAGTTGAGTTGATCTCGGTGGCCTGGGGGTCTCACACAGCAGATCGGGGTGCCCCCAGGGAAAGGATAGTAAAAATCCTGGGTTTGGTCCACTTTAAAGGGATTGACCACCCGACAAAAAAAGGTGCCCACCTTTTGTCCCCCATAGTAGATCGGTCCGACACTGGCAATCAGCAACTCAAGGATTGCTGTATTGCATCCTGCACAAGCCGTGCTCAAACTCCCGCCAACAGTGCTTCTGGATCATGAAAACGCCCTCCCCCCCCCCTGCCATCAGTCACAGAGGTGCTGTCAGAAGGGTTCAGACAGGAAAAAAATGTGTTGTATGAGCCATGAAAGAGCCCCATTTAATGTTCGCACCAGATTTAGTTACGTCACTGGGTGCTGTCATGTCCCCCTCATTCACTACAATGGAAGGGCCTAAGCACACCAGCTCCATTGCAATGAATGACGAGGGCTCGGCATGAGCCTGATGCAGAGGTGCCCATGAATGGTTCTTGGGACCGGCAAGTGTGTGATGCAATTCAGACATCAGGAGAGTTTATGATCACGGGGGACAAAAGTGAGTTGTTTTGGATTTTTTTATTTGAGTGGTCAATCCCTTTAAGGGGATGCTAGGGGTGGTGTATCCTTTCACTAGAACCTGGAGGAATGCTAGGGTCTGAATAACTTTTCATCCAAGGTGAGAGGGGTGTTAGGGGTAGAGTATCTTTTTTTTGGGGAGTGGAGGGGTTTTAAAAGTAATTTGGCTCTATTTTAAGGCTGAATGGATGCTTTTTATTTGTCGGAGCAGTGCTAGGGGTAGACTAACATTTTCTTCTTGGTTGGATGGGTTCTAGAGATAGGGTTACTTTTTTTCTGGAATCAGGAGGTACAAGGCTGGAGGGATTGTAGAGGTTGTAATTTTCATCTATGGTTGGAGGACTTCTAAGAGTAATGTACCTTGATGTTAGGGGTCGTATAACTCCTTACCCAGAGTCAGGGGATGCAGGGGGTAGTGTAACCTTTAATCTTAGGTTAGAGGGATGCTAATTTTTCAGCTGGGGTTGGAGGAATTCTAGGGGTGGTAGACATATTAATCTACACTCCTTAATATTAAAATTACAACACCAAGAAGGAAAAGTTTAAGATTATGGAAAACACAGGATCTGAAGAATTTTTAAAGATATGCAAATGATAGAGACAAAATTAAAAACATCTCGATTTATTTAGTATCGGGTATGAGCGGCACGTGCATATATACACATATACATGCCTTGGCATTGTATTAATAAGGTTATATTGTGGTCATCTGTGGAATTTTATGCCACACTCAATGCACTTGGGTACACAAATCATTGAGATTTGTCTCTGGCAACTCCCACAACAGTTTCCGGCCAATAACGTCCCAGATGTGCTCAATAGGAGACAAGTTTGGAGATGCTGCAGGACATGGTAGCACCTGCTCACAGCAGCACAAGCAACATGTGGTCTGATAAAAAACGTCTGCGCGGACACTCGAGGGAGAAATGGCCGTATTTCTGGTTCCATTACCAAATCAATGTAACCCCGAGCGGTTAGTGTACCATTAATTAAGATTAGAGGGTTCCAGCTACAATGGATAATGCCACTCATAATCCTAGAAGTAGGACTAGTGTCAGGTTGGCTTGTGAAGGTCTCTTCAGGATTTGCCCACCTGGCCTTCAGACCAATATCAGGCTATCATTGCATCCAAGACAAAACCAAGACTCATAGCTGAAAAGGAGAGACCTCAATTCCTGCCTATATTGCCGTCTTGCTGCGATAGCCTTTGAAAACACTTGTGAGGTCAATGGAACACTCGTAGCTGGATGTCTTGTTCATATCCAAGTGCTATGCAAATGTCTTCTGATCAGTTGTGCCAACACTGTTGGCCACCTCCAGCTTTGGGATGAGACGTTCAGTTTCACTTGGGTCACTGCCGTTTTTCCAGTCAGGTGATGCATATGTGCAGAGGTTCTCCTCCCCAAACCTCTTGCTGTGATTACAGGTTGTAATTATTCTCCCCACCTCCAGGACACTACTTGACTTTGATTTCTCAGCCTAAGCTCATAGCAATCTGCTAAGGAGGATAAACCAAGGATTATGTCCTTCTCAATGTGAGACAAGTGTTATTACTTGGAACGACATTGAATAATCATCCGGCACCACTTGATCTGATTTTTGAGGTTTCGTGTGGCTAAATAAATTTGGATTTTATGCCCCTCCCGCATGCCACAGATTGGAGCTCGGTACTTGAAAATGTGACCATTTGCAGATTTTAGGCACACTGGCTTCTTCCTCGATTTGCATAACCTTACGGCTTGTTCTTGGTGTTGCCATTTCGATGTTCTGGAGGCTACATTTGGAAGAATTCTGATGGTAGTGTAAAGTGGCTTCCAGCGTTGGAGGGATTCTAAGGATAAATGTAGATTGTCATGGTGGGTTGGGGTGATGATGGGGGTGATGTGCCTTTTTATCTAAGGTTGGAAGGATGCTCTCAGATGAAAGGATGGTTGGAAGGATGCTCTCAGATGAAAGGATGGTTGGAAGGATTCTCTCAGAGTTGGAGAAATGCTAAGGGTAGTGGGGCCAAAAATCAGCCCAAGAATTTACAGGTTTTGACTAGCACACCATCAGCCTAGGAGCTTCTGGGCCTTCGATGAGCTTCTCAGCCAATCAATGAGTGTGTTTATCAGCTGATGCTATAGCTTTGCAGGAAAAGATCATGGGCAGAGGTGGATATGTGATAAGTGATGGTTCTGAAGCTAGGAGGCTACACCTAGTCCGAATGGCCCCAACGCTGTATGGCTCACTGGGAATTCCCCCTTTGCTCACTATGGCCTGTCCACCCCTGGGTTGTGTACCTTATTATATGGGCTTGCATGGGTTCTTAGGGAAAGAGTTCCCTGTTATCTGGGGTTGGAAGAATGCTTTTAGTATATTACTTTTCTTCTAGAGTTTGAGGGATGCAAGTTGGAGTGTATCTTTTTTATCAAAGGTCAGAGGGATACTAGGGGTAGTGTACCTTTTATCTAATAGTGGAAGGATGCTAGGGGTATATGGGGTTTGGATGGGTTCCTTGATTTATCTGGGGTTGGAAGAATGCTAAGGGCAGTGTAACTGGGGTTGGAGAAATCTTAAGATAGTAAAATTGTTTTTACTAGAAGTTGGATGTTTGCTTAGGGTTGAGCAACCTTTGCACATGGATGGGGAGATCATTTTACTTTTCTTATGAGCTTGTTGGGGTTGAAATTGGAACGTTTTTTAATCATAGGCCGGAGAGATGTTGGGAGTGGTATATCTTTTTATTTGGAGTTAGAGGGATGCTAGGTGTAGTGTAACTTTTTTATACTGTACCTAAACTGGTCAACTTTTTCAACTACAGTTGGACGGGTCTACCTAATTGATCAATGATCACATCCACACTAAATGCCCATTTTATGGTTTCCAAAGTGGATCTCCACCACATTTAGTTGCTCAACCCCGCTCTACTGCATTGATAAGTTTTCACATTGGCTGTTTCAGTGTAAATCTTCTCTGCAAATATCTGCTTTGCTGGTGATTTGAGCCAGAACAGGAGAGCTTAAACTTGGGTTAGGGGTGACAGAGGTTCCTGAAGATGGCTGCTTACATTGTCCCTAGTTTGAAATATAGCTTGGAATTATAGTGGTGCTCACAGCACTGAGGGATTGTTCCACCCATTCTGAAGCTTTCTATGTGGTAAAGGGTTACTGGTGACATCTGGGATGTGAGGAACACATCTGTCAAAGCTGGCACCGTCAGTATGTCCTTTCAGCGACAAATATCTGATAACCACTGAATGCCAGTTAATGACCTCGTCCACATGAACCAGACCAGCAAATGGGAGATCCCGCTGTATACTGCCTGCAAAGAGAAGAGACTAATATTAATGATTAAGCAAGCATTTCCTGGGTAGCAAACCTTTCTACTGCCATTGACCATGGATTGACGTCCATTTATGAAGCCAACAGGAAACTGTTTATTAAATCAAGTTTCTGGTATGCTAGACCTGTCCTAGGTGCCCAAAATATCTAGGGGTGTAACAGTCATCCTTCATCAAGCCACATAAGCACACTGCACATCAGGAACCACTTGGACCTGTTTACAATGGCTCAGCAGATGTACCTAAGCTTGAAAGGACCAAAACCCAGGATTTTTACTATCCTGGGTTTTGGTCCTTGTCCTCGGGGCACCCGATCGGGTATGCCCGGTGTGCCGAAACAAACTCACCTCCTTCTGGTCCTACAGCGCATGCGCGGCCGCTTGTCCGATAGGCGTGCTTGGATCCGATGACACCCCTTAGTCTAAGTCTTCGGCTAAGGCGAGCGGCTCCGAGCGTGCTCATGGCTGCAACCCCCGTTCCCCTCTAACAGGGAGCGTGCCCACGCCGGCCATTCACAAATGCCTGCCATGCGCCCTGCTAGAGGGGTAGCAGGGATGCGGCCGTGGCTCACGCATGCCCCACTGGACCGGAAGAGAAGGTAAGTGTACGGGGCGACCTGGGGGGTTTCACACAGCGGGTCATCCTGATTTTTATGCTCCGGGGGGAGGGAATAGATCGGCCCGGGAATCTCATAGTTTTCCAGGCCGATCGCGCTTGGTTTTGGTCCACTTTAAAACTTTAAGTATATTAATTTTAGATGCTGGGGAATAGTTTTTTTTAAGGGTTTGGTCTTTTCTTTTATAAATGATGCTGAAGGTCTGGTTTAAGTCCTGGAGAGCAACTGAGTAAAGTAACAGACTACACGGGCCCCACTATAGGCGACTAGGCTGGTGGTTCAATGAGGCATTACATTTATTTGGCAATTATAAAGATTCTGTTTACAGACAGACAACTATACTTTTATTTCATAGTGAAACATAGAAACATAGAAGGGTAACGACAGAAGGAGACCATATGGTCCATCTTGTCTGCCCTTATGTATATACTGTATGTTCTCTTTATCTTATGTGTATACTGTATGTTCTCTGTATCTTATGTATATACTGTATGTTCTCTGTATCTTATGTATGTATATACTGTATGTTCTCTGTATCTTATGTGTATATTATATGTTCTCTGTATCTTATGTATATACTGTATGTTCTCTGTATCTTATGTATATACTGTATGTTCTCTGTATCTTATGTGTATACTGTATGTTCTCTGTATCTTATGTGTATACTGTATGTTCTCTGTATCTTATGTGTATATTGTATGTTCTCTGTATCTTATGTATATACTGTATGTTCTCTGTATCTTATGTATATACTGTATGTTCTCTGTATCTTATGTGTATACTGTATGTTCTCTGTATCTTATGTATATACTGTATGTTCTCTGTATCTTATGTATATACTGTATGTTCTCTGTATCTTATGTGTATACTGTATGTTCTCTGTATCTTATGTATATACTGTATGTTCTCTGTATCTTATGTATATACTGTATGTTCTCTGTATCTTATGTGTATACTGTATGTTCTCTGTATCTTATGTGTATATTGTATGTTCTCTGTATCTTATGTATATACTGTATGTTCTCTGTATCTTATGTATATACTGTATGTTCTCTGTATCTTATGTATATACTGTATGTTCTCTGTATCTTATGTGTATACTGTATGTTCTCTGTATCTTATGTGTATATTGTATGTTCTCTGTATCTTATGTATATACTGTATGTTCTCTGTATCTTATGTATATACTGTATGTTCTCTGTATCTTATGTGTATACTGTATGTTCTCTGTATCTTATGTATATACTGTATGTTCTCTGTATCTTATGTGTATACTGTATGTTCTCTGTATCTTATGTGTATATTGTATGTTCTCTGTATCTTATGTATATACTGTATGTTCTCTGTATCTTATGTATATACTGTATGTTCTCTGTATCTTATGTGTATATTATATGTTCTCTGTATCTTATGTATATACTGTATGTTCTCTGTATCTTATGTGTATACTGTATGTTCTCTGTATCTTATGTATATACTGTATGTTCTCTGTATCTTATGTATATACTGTATGTTCTCTGTATCTTATGTGTATATTGTATGTTCTCTGTATCTTATGTATATACTGTATGTTCTCTGTATCTTATGTATATACTGTATGTTCTCTGTATCTTATGTGTATACTGTATGTTCTCTGTATCTTATGTGTATACTGTATGTTCTCTGTATCTTAGGATAGATGGAGGCTTATACCAGGTATGCTTAAATTCAATGACTGTTGATTTTTTAACTACCTGTGCGGGAAGTTTGTTCCCAGCATCTACTACTCTTTCTGTAACGTGTAGGCTGATCCATTACTAACGCCAGGTATCGGCAGATGAGCGTCTGTATAGCGGCGCTTAGAGTGACCGCTAGTAGACGCTGTAAACATGTATCGGGCGCCTCAGTCGCTGTAGTAACCTGGCCGGCATTGATTCATGTGATGTATGTTGGGCGCTCTAACACCAGTACAGCGCTGCAGCGAGCGAGAGGTAGCGCCAGCTCAGTGCGACAGACTCTCAGCGCTCCACACCATATTTATCAAAAAAGGACACACACAGCATCGGCGCTCTAAATCTGGGCGCTGTAGCATAGAGTGCCAGATGCTGTGTGATTAAAGTCTGTTTTTGAATACATATCCACCAGTAACAAAGCGAAAACACATGGAATGACGTTGTGTAACACTGTGACATTAATACTTTAGTGCCAGACCTGTAATGACAATTCTGCATAAAAAATGTAAAAAGTCAAAAAAGTTTCTAAAAATATTTGTTTGCAGCCAGGAGACGTCACACAATGATTGGAGCAAAAAAAAAAAAAAAATGAAAAATGTCAAACACGCTGTGTAAAAACACAAGCAAATGAACGGCCATTGAAATGTATGGGAGAGCGACACTGAGCGAAAGGTAATACTTGGTGCTCTGGAAGCTAGAGCGACGGCGCTATACACTGAGCCGCCTGTAATAATACATGTGACGCTACATGGCGCTGTTAGAGGTGCTATACACTGAGCCACCTGTAATAATACATGTGACGCTACATGGCGCTGTTAGAGGCGCTATACACTGAGCCGCCTGTAATAATACATGTGACGCTACATGGCGCTGTTAGAGGTGCTATACACTGACCTGCCTGTAATAATACATGTGACGCTACATGGCGCTGTTAGAGGTGCTATACACTGAGCCGCCTGTAATAATACATGTGACGCTACATGGCGCTGTTAGAGGTGCTATACACTGACCTGCCTGTAATAATACATGTGACACTACATGGCGCTGTTAGAGGTGCTATACACTGACCTGCCTGTAATAATACATGTGACGCTACATGGCGCTGTTAGAGGTGCTATACACTGAGCCGCCTGTAATAATACATGTGACGCTACATGGCGCTGTTAGAGGTGCTATACACTGACCTGCCTGTAATAATACATGTGACGCTACATGGCGCTGTTAGAGGTGCTATACACTGACCTGCCTGTAATAATACATGTGACGCTACATGGCGCTGTTAGAGGTGCTATACACTGAGCCGCCTGTAATAATACATGTGACGCTACATGACGCTGTTAGAGGCGCTACACACTGACCTGCCTGTAATAATACATGTGACACTACATGGCGCTGTTAGAGGCGCTATACACTGACCTGCCTGTAATAATACATGTGACACTACATGGCGCTGTTAGAGGCGCTCACCAGATTCGCTTTCATAAATGTGGTTTTGTGTACAGCGCCCGGCATTCACCAGACACTGCCTGCCGCTACGAGGTGCTACCTGGCGCTATCCCTTCTTAAATAACCTTAATATTTTCTAACATTGCTCCTGATCTTCCCTCCGACTAGCTTCAGGTTGGGCCCCTTGTTCTATCATTAAGTTTCTTCTTACAAACACTTCCCTCCTGAACGTTATTGAATCCTTTCACATATATAAAGGTCTCCATCATGTCCCCTCTCTCCCTTCTTTCCTCCATGTTTGTTACAATATCTGAAAACAAGGGGGTTCTATATAGAATTGATAATTAATAGGATGTCAGTGTACAGGGTTGGTTTCTCTGAGCAGGGTGTGTGAATATTCATTTTCATATTCAAGTCTAAATGTCTTATTCCCGTCCTTGCAGAATATTTGTTTATTATCTAATCTAATGTCCAACTCGGTCCGGCCAGAAATTTCCCGGTGCCGGAGATGTTTCCTTATTAGTCCAGCATGTCGCTTTACTTCTCCCAGCAACAACCCAGCTAAGGTCACAGCGACCTATGCTCCACCCTGGAAAGATTGTCGGCCTCCTGCAACGTCTTTCTGATCTAAGAGGCTGATTCATCATTAACGCCAAGTAGCGACAGATGAGCGTCTGTAGCCGGCATTTTCAGAGCGCCCGCTAGTAGTCACTGTGCTCAGCCGTGGGTCACTACTTTATAGCGACTCAGTCGCTGTTCAGTAATGTTGAATACATTGTGAGGAGTCGCTATTTGACCAGTACAGCGCTGTATGGGAGCGCATGTTAGCGACTGCTCATAGCGACCGACTCACACCATATTCAGCAAACAAACAGCCTCACAAATCTCTGGCGCTGAAAAATGCTTCTCTGAAGCCCAGAGCGCAGGAGGCGGTGTGATTAAAGTCTGTTTTTCAGCATCTATCCACTAGTAACAAAGCGAAAACATATGGAATTACATTGTAACAACATTGTAACATGAACACTTTAATGACACTTTAATGGCAGACCTGTAATGTCATTTCTGAGGAAATATTTAAAAAATTTTAAAATTATGAAAAAACTGCTATTTCAATGCCAGGAGAGGTCACAGAATTATTTGTGATTTTTTTGAAAAAAAAAAAAAAAACAGTTTAAAGAGAAGAAAGGATCGTCCATTGACATGTATGGGAGAGCGACAGGTAGCGAGAGGTCATACCTGGCGCTGTGCAAGGCTGAACGCTGGCGCTGTTCGCTGAGGCTGTGAAAATGATGAATCAGACGCTACATGGCGCTAGCCCAGTCGCTAAACAGATTCTGCTTGATGTGAAATGTGTAATTGCGTGCCATGTCCGGGGTTCACCAGTCGCTACCTGTCGCTACCTCTCATTAACCAGCCACTACCTGACGCTATCCCTTCTTAAATAAGCCTAAGTTATAAACAAGTCATCGACAGCTATACAGCGCGCTGCGACGTCTTCTTGGTGGCAGATACATCAGAGATTAAAGCATACCTCCCGAGTGTCCCTGATTTGGAGGGACTGTCCCTCTTTTGAGTCCAAGTCCCCCTGTCCCTCATCGTTCTCCTTTGCCCCTATTTGAAGTGTGACATTCAGATCTGCATCGATAAATGATTCATTCACCTAATTAAAGTGTTTCTATTGTTGTGACTGCTACATCCTATCACCTATCCATCAATCAATGAGGGGGCGTGGCTTCATTTAACTCTTTTGAGTCCATGACCCAGTGTCCCTTGTTGTTCTTCTTTGTCCTTCTTTAAAGTGGACCAACACCCACGGGTGATCGGCCTGGGAATCTATAAGATTCCCGGGCTGATCACCTCCCTCACCGCGGGACATCCGAGATCGGGATGTCCCGCGGGGTGAAACCCCCCAAAACACCTTACCTTACCGCGCTGGCCGTTTGTGAATGCCCAGCGCGGGCGCGCGCCCTGTAAGAGTGACGTGCGGGAGGCGGCGGCGGACGCGCTGTCCGTCGCTGTCACCCGCTTGTCCGTCAGCGGGGATTGGACGGCGCGGTCACGTGGGAGCGTGGTGAGGTGAGTTTTTGGGGTTTCTGGGGGGTTTCACACAGCGGGGCACCCCCGATCGGGGTGTCCCCCCGAAGTGGACCAAAACCCAGGATAGTCAAAATCCTGGGTGTTGGTCCACTTTAAGTTTTAATATGCATATCTGCATCAATAAATGATGATGATTATTATTATGATTATTCACCTATTTAAAGTGTTTCTATTGTTTTAACTGTCTCTACCTATCTCCTATTCATCAATCAATGACGGGTTGTGGCCTAATTTAACAAATGTCCCTCTTTCCGTCCCTAAAAAGTTGTTAGGTATGATTAAAGTGTTCCTAGAACCAAAAAGGAAGTTTATGTCATCACCTTCTATCCCCAGCCCAGCGTCCCAAAACAGCCTGTGTTTCTTTTTTTTTATTATTGAAGCCTTTGCCCAATTTTCATAAAAACACTAAACAGGAAGCAGTATTATGTATGGCAGTCTTATGCTATTTAATTTAGTTACAAGCTAAACTGACACATAATAGCTGTTTAGCTTGTAGTTCTTTCATATTCATTGTAGCTATTATACCTGATAAGGTTGACCAGGCCAGGGAGCAATATGGCCGACCATTCGAACAATAGACTGCATCTGGTTCATGTTTTTATGAATATTGGGCAAAGGGGCTTTAGTAAGAAAAAGAAACACAGGCCGTTTTGGGGCACTGGGCAGGGGATAGCAGGTGACAACATAAACTTCCTCTCTGTGTATAGGATCACTTAACGAACAACGGTGGTAGGTTACTTTACTGCTGGGTAAGTGGGGTACAGAAATCACTAAACCCTAAAGCCCTGCGCCTACCACTAAGCTTAAACGGACCAACACTATTTTTTTCTTTAACTGGTGTTGGTCTCATAGACAGAGAATAAGAACAAGCTCGGGGGGGGGGGGGGGGGGCATCCAGAATGCCGGAGCCCCCCAAACATGACCCCACAGAATGTCCGATAACCTTAGTAGTCCTGCGATTTCCCTCCAAC
Source organism: Gastrophryne carolinensis (assembly GCA_027917425.1). NCBI lineage: Eukaryota > Metazoa > Chordata > Amphibia > Anura > Microhylidae > Gastrophryne > Gastrophryne carolinensis. The sequence goes on from CM051239.1 coordinate 425,604,905, forward strand.
GTGCATGCTGTCAGGGCTTTCCAGTGGCCGGCGCGAGGATGCAACCATGGCCCATGTGACCGTACAGCGGCCAATCACGGAACTCCTTTTCCGGCGCTGTCTCGAGGTAAAGGTAAGGATATTAGGCGTTCTGGGGGGTTTATGTTCGGGGGGGCTCGAGTATTCTTGATGCCCATCAAGCTTGTTCGTATTCGCTGTCTGTGGGACCAATACCCATTAAAGAAAAAATGGGTGTTGGTGGACCAAAACCCAGATCGATCGGCCCGTTAATCTATAAGATTATCTCCCGCTGGGGCACCTAAAATCAGGGTGCTCCGCTGTGTGAAACCCCCCAGGTCGCCACGTTCACTTACCTTGCTTCCCGGGCCAACGGCGCATGCGTGTGCCACAGAAGCATCCCCGCTATCTCTCTAGCAGTGCACGCTCCCTGTTAGAGGGAAGCGGGAGATGCGGGCACCAGAGCGCTCGGAGCCGCTGGCTTTAGATGCAGTCTTAGATGGCGCGCCGGCTACTAGACCACTGGAAGGAGATCTATAGTGGCCGGGATGCCTTCCTTGCATGTAATAACATTACCAGCTATGGCTACTAGACCACTGGAAGGAGATCTATAGTGGCCGGGATGCCCTCCTTGCATGACATATCATTACCAGCTATGGCTACTAGACCACTGGAAGGAGATCTATAGTGGCCGGGATGCCCTCCTTGCATGTAATAACATTTCCAGCTATGGCTACTAGACCACTGGAAGGAGATCTATAGTGGCCGGGATGCCCTCCTTGCATGTAATAACATTACCAGCTATGGCTACTAGACCACTGGAAGGAGATAAACAGGCTGAACTAGCCGCACATACTATGTTTCTATGTTATTTATCATATTTGTGCTCACTTCACAACATTTAGAGAAAGGAGAGTCCCGTTCATCTCTGCTGTTTCAGTCTTTAGTTGTCTAGCTGCATCCAATTAAGTTTAAAAGACAGAAAAAAATGTAGCCTTTAAAGTGCCCCCATTTAGCATTCGCACCAGGGCCCCGTCACACTTAGTTAAGCCACTGTGTATCAGTGCGCTTTGGCCGCTGTAGGAGGAGATGAGATTGTGGTGGGCAGACACAGGACTGATTCATTTCACCTAACTATTCCCGTAATCAGCGTAACTATATTTAGGGCCCTTCTATATTCAGGATCTTCTAGTGGAAATCTACAGAACACAGGGTTTCCCGAACTTCTTAAAATAACTCACATTTCAAAAGAGGTTTCTGCAAAATGCGTTTCGTCGTACACGTACATCATCGAGCCCAGGCCTGTCTGTGGTGTGGAAACCCCGAGTGGCTATTGCTATGTGACCCCGAAGTGTTAGTTAGTTGGGGTGTTTTTATGGGATCGCAGGGCTGAGGATGTTTGGCCTGGGAGAGATGTGCGGCTGATTATGCTGCTTCCCAACAGAGGCTTTAGATAAGTTACACAAGTGCGGCTCAGTGTGAGGGAGCACAACTCCTACCGTCTATACACGCCCATGCCTGGCATGGCCGCCTGGATGAGAGCCAGGGTGAAAGGACTGGGGGGGGGGGTTTCAAGCTAACAAGATGAGTTGGAAGTAGACTTCCATCAAGTAAAACCCGGCAGAATGGATTTAAAGTGGATTAAAACCCTGTGCAGCTGGCCCTGGAATCTAAAAGACTGCTAACCACTAGCCTGCCCCAAGTGGGATGGCCCACTGTGTGAAACCCCGAGGGTCTCCGGTATACTCACCTTTAATGGCCAATCCCACGACACTGTAATCGCAGACTGACGCGTTCCTAGCATCACTGTAACTGCGCATGCTCCATCAGGAAGCAGGGCATGCATTCTGCAGCTGGCCCTGGAATCTAAAAGACTGCTAAATTCTGACCACTAGCCTGCCCTCAGTGATCCTATAGTGGCATGCCCCGCTGTGTGAAACCCCCAGGGTCTCCGGTATACTCACCTTTAATGGCCAATCCCACGACACTGTAATCGCAGACTGACGCGTTCCTAGCATCACTGTAACTGCGCATGCTCCATCAGGAAGCAGGGCATGCATTCTGCAGCTGGCCCTGGAATCTAAAAGACTGCTAAATTCTGACCACTAGCCTGCCCTCAGTGATCCTATAGTGGCATGCCCCGCTGTGTGAAACCCCCAGGGTCTCCGGTATACTCACCTTTAATGGCCAATCCCACAACACTGTAATCACAGACTGACGCGTTCCTAGCATCACTGTAACTGCGCATGCTCCATCAGGAAGCAGGGCGTGCATTGCGCAGCTGGCCCTGGAATCTAAAAGAATGCTAAACTCTGACCACTAGCCTGCCCTCAGTGATCCTATAGTGGCATGCCCCGTGGTGTGAAACCCCCCAGGGTCTCTGGTATACTCACCTTTACTGGCCAATCCCAAGGCGCTGTAATTGCAGGCTGATGCATCCCTGTAGCTGCACGCAATCAATCAGGAAGCGGAGGATGCGCACGTCATTGTGGCAACCTTTAGATTAGCCAATCAGTGCTCTCAAATCAGCGCCTGCCATGGGGCATAGCTTCAGCTGTGGAAAGACTTAGCCACTGAGACAGGGAGAAAAAAATGTACTTGGCTCCACTTTAAAGTGGACTGAAAACCACGCTGACCCCCAGGTCGCCCCTTACACTTACCTTGTTTCCCAGTCCAACGGCGCATGCGAGAGCCGCATCCTCACTATCCCTACCCGTGCCAGGCATTTGTGAATGGCTGGAGCAGGCACGCTCCCTGTTAGAAGGAAGCGGGGGATGCGGAGCACGCCGATTGGACGAGCAGCCCTGCATGCGCCGTAGGACCGGGAAGAGGTGAGTTGGCTTCGGCAATCTGGGGGGTTTCACATAGCGGGGCATCCCCGATCGGGGCGCCCCAGGGGAAAGGGTCAAAATCCTGGGTTTTGGTCCACTTTAAGAGAATCGCCTCCTTGCACACATGGGTTATTTGGAGTACAGCACTCTCCCCTGATTGGTTAGTTTTGAGGTGAGGACTGAGGTGATCTCGAGTCTTGTGGTGGATGTAGTTCTGGTTGAGGAACCCCTGCAGGCAGTAAAGTAGAGGGAACCTACCAACTGGAGACTCCAAATAAGCTGTGAATACCCGCTAGCTAACCACAGCCGAAGGGAGGCGAGTGATGCCGGCGCCGCTCAGAAGTGCAGCTAGGATTCAAGCCGGCTGCTCTAGCCGCAGCGTGGACCTGAGGAGAGGTAAGTGGACTCGGCGACCTGGGGGGTATCACACAGTGGGGCACCCCAAACCAGGGGGACAGATCAAAACCCGGGATAGTGAAAATTCTGGGTTTTGGTCCACTTCAAGAGGGGTAAGGATTTGGAATGTCCCAACCAGTGGGGCAGCTTGGCCAAAATTTATAACGGAATCAAGACTATCATTTGTAACACTATCCCGGGAATAATCAGATCAAAGCATCTTTATCTGGAAATTGGGGAGTAGGGGCGGACAGGGGGAATTCCCAGTGGGCTGCACTGCTTTCACACCAACTGAGTTCCAACATACTCATTGACTGCCTCTGAAGCTTCCTGGGGACGGGGCTGGGCAGCTTATAGGCTGGTCATGGGATAACTGGGGTGAGCAAATTCCTGGGTGGATTATTGGCCCAGTCCATATTTTCACCCAAGCAAATGGTTTAGTCTCAGTTCAGCAAAACAGTGAGATGTAGCTACTTACCTTCTGGTGAGACTTGCATGGTTCTCTTGGCAGCGGTCCTAATCCACCCGAATGATGAGTGGGCAAGCAGATCAATAGAGCGGGTGTCCGAGAACACGTCAATATCCTCCTCGATCATTAGTGTTCTGGCGCTGGCGGAGCACATCTTCCCTGCAGTTAGGATAGAGAATCAGCATAGGAAAGATGTTATGGAAATATGCCCCCGAGGCACCTCGAGGGGGTGCCCTGCTGTGTGAAACCCCCCCCGGTCACCCGAACAAACTCACCTCTTCCCGGTCCAATGACACATGTGCGGCTGCTCGTTCGAAGGCGCTCTCGGATCTGCTCGAGAGCCTTCATCCAGGAGCTCGTCTAATCCGCATGCGCTTCTGGACCAGGAACGAAGGTGAGTTTTCGGCAACCTGGGGGGTTTCACACAGCAAGGCACCCCCAATCGGGGTGCCCCGGGGGGGGGGGGGGTATGTCTGTCCTGGAGTCTCATAGACTCTGGGGTGGGTTTTGGTCCTCCTCTTTGGTCCTATAAAGGTTTTGGTTTCCTAAAATTCTGGGTCATTTGTCATAAGACAGTTTGGTCAGTTTAGTCTCCTCAAATAGACCCTAATTGCAATGGAAGTAGTCAGGTACATTTAAGGATGTGTGCCCTTGGCCATAACTAAAGTGTTGTGCAAGCACATGGGGTGGGGGTTCCTGAGGCTCACGACCCTTCCTCCCTCACCATGGGCTGCACTCCATGTTATAGGGCAACCTCAGGTAAGTTGCTCCCAAATTATCCATTGCACTGTATATCCCAAAGGGGGCTCTCATAGAGGGTTAAGTGAACCCGAACTTCAACAAGAAGTCCGTGTTCGAGTTAAGCATTCAGCTGAACACAGAAAATCTGGTTGATGGGCTTCTGCTGTTTTAAGCCTATAGTGGCGAGTGTGGGGTGCCCTTTAACCTAACGCAGTGCAGCACATAGAAAGGGACTGTACACTTACCTGAGCAGGCGATCGAGGTACACGTTTTTTCCATCTCCCCCAATGGCGGCCGGGGCTACAATATTATGGCTGCGCCCATGAGTGAGGACACTGGCAGCAGCCGCCTCGAGTAAATGTACAGTCGCTTCCTATGTGCCTTGCATTAGGATAAAAAAGCAGCCCTTACCCCCCAGGTCACCCCATACACTTACCTTGCTTCCTGGTCCAACGGTGCATACGCAAGCCGCGGGCGCATCCCAGCCATCCTTCTAGCAGGGCACGCGCCCTGTTAGAGGGTAGCGGGCGATGCGGCCGGTCAGCGCGCTCTCCGAGTGCACAGATTGGACGAGCGGCCACGCATGCGCCGTAGGACCGGGTTAATTTCAGTCATTTGTGAGGTTTCATGCAATGGGGCATCCCAATCGGGGGGGGGGGGGGGGACCAAAACCCAGGATAGTCAAAATCCTGGGTTTTGGTCCACTTTAAATGTGAATAAAAGTTCAGGTCCCCATTGATAGTTCGGGTCCGGGTCAAGTTGAGGTACCCGAACCGAACTTTTGTTCAGCCAAACTTGCCGAACCCGAACTTCTATGGGTTCGCTCAACACTAGTTAGGACCTACACAGAGGCGCCTTGGCATCTGGTGGTGCAGCATCAACATACCTCTGCAGATGTGTGCCGACCCAGATAAAGATTGGTAGCTAACAGAGTTGGGTGTTGTGGCTCATTTAAGACTGAGCAGTGTGTGTCCAGCTTTCTGGGGGAGGGAGGTGGGATGCCCCTCACTGGTTGTAATGAGAGATGCTGCTCACTGGCTGTAATGAGGGATGTCCCTCCCTGGCCGTAATGAGGGATGCCCATCACTGGCTGTAATGAGAGATGCTGCTCACTGGCTGTAATGAGGGATGTCCCTCCCTGGCCGTAATGAGGGATGCCCATCACTGGCTGTAATGAGAGATGCCCATCACTGGCTGTAATGAGAGATGCCCATCACTGGCTGTAATGAGAGATGCCCATCACTGGCTGTAATGAGAGATGCCCATCACTGGCTGTAAAGAAGGATCACCCTTACTGGCTGTAATGGAGGGATGCACCTCACTGGCTGTAATGAGGGATGCCGCTCACTGGCTGTAATGAAGGATGCCCATCACTGGCTGTAATGAGGGATGCCCATCACTGGCAGGACCATATTCGGTGTCCAGGCTGCCCTATGCATTTTTTTTGCTTGCACCTAACATGTTGGGGGGGGGGGGTTTAAATGCAGACAGTGTGAGTGTGGGGGTAAGGATGCAAGGGGTTAAGTGCAAACAGTGTATAAAGAAAGTGGGTGCAAGGGGCTGAATGCAGACAGTGTGTATGGGAGGGGGAGAGGGTACAAGGAGTTAAATGCAGAGGCCTATACTTTTTACTGGCTTCCCAGTCTCCTGGCACACAGAAGTCACATGACAACAACCCAGAGGCAGGTAAATCAGGTCATTTTAACAGATGAAATATTCCAGCTGCAGGCTGTGTTATCCCCTTGCACCCTCTCCCCCCTGCACGCACATAAACTGCGCTTTCTGTAGGTGGGGGTCGGGAGGTGCTCATGAGGGGGCATCAAGGTGCCAGCAAAGGTTTTTTTTCTTTTTTCTTATAACTATAGCAGTAACGGCACACTCCATAGCACTCCCTCTCTACAAGTGGCCTTAGGGTTGCCTAATGGTAAATACAGCCCTGCTCACTGGCTGTAATGAGGGATGCCACTCGCTGGCTGTAATGAGGGATGCCACTCGCTGGCTGTAATGAGGGATGCCACACGCTGGCTGTAATGAGGGATGCCTCTCACTGGCTGTAATGAGGGATGCCTCTCACTGGCTGTAATGAGGGATGCCACTCGCTGGCTGTAATGAGGGATGCCTCTCACTGGCTGTAATGAGGGATGCCTCTCACTGGCTGTAATGAGGCATGCTCCTCACTGGCTGTAATGAGGGATGCCTCTCACTGGCTGTAATGAGGGATGCCTCTCACTGGCTGTAATGAGCGATGCCTCTCACTGGCTGTAATAAGGGATGCCGCGGCTTTAAAGTGGACCAAAACCCAGGATTTTGACTATCATGGGTTTTGGTCCTTTCTCCCAGGGCATCCTGATCCCCCAGATCACAGAGCCCAACTCTTCCCGGACCTACGGCACATGCGCGGGCGTACGTCCAATCAGTGCGTCCGGAGCCGCTGACGTCACGTCGTCTAAGCCTTCGTCTAAGCCAGTGGTTCCGAGCACGCCACATCCCCCGCTTCCCTCTAACAGGGAGCGTGCCCGCGCCGGCCATTCACAAACACCTGGCACGGATATGTGCCCTGCTAGAGGGATAGCAGGGATGCAGTCGCGGCTCGCGCTCGCTCCGTTGGACCGGGAAACAAGGTAAGTGTATGGGGCAACCTGGGGGGTTTCACACAGCGGGACATCCCGAATTTGGATGCCCCAGGGATAGGGAAGTGATCGGCCCGGGAATCTTATAGATTGTGGTGGGTTTTGGTCCACTTTAATGAGGGATACTGCTCAGTGGCTGTAATGGAGGGATGCTGCTCAATATCATGTAGATTAGAAAAAAAAAAAAAAAAAAAATATATATATATATATATATATATATATATATATATATATAATTTATCTTCATAAGCTTTAACAAAAAGATTTGCACACTGTAAAATAATGTGCTATATAGTTATACAACAATATAAATGTCAGTTTAATAATATGCTTTATGACATCTGTCATGTCCCATGAAATGTATTTTAATTTACCCGGGGTAAAGGTTTAATATAATGTTTATTTGCATAGGCTGAGCAATGTGCCTTTAATCCCCACTGTCCCTTCCTGGCTCCCTTAGTCTTGCTCTGATGTGAGTAACTCCTCCCTTCTTCCCCTCTTCCTGCCATTTCTAGTTTAGTATCCAAGCAGTGCACACCTGCTGCTCCCTTCTGCAGCTACAGTTTTCTACCTACTGCTTTTTATGGGTTATATCACAAGTTTTCCAGCTGCATTGATCGTACATGTCTGCTGTAAGAAGTTTTGCTGCAAGAGTCTGTAGTGAAATAAAGCTTTTAAAACTTATCCACGTGATCCTCGAGCAGTTGAGTAAGCTACCTGCCAAGCCTTATGGAGTAAAGAAACATCCATCACCGACACACACAAGGAACGTGGAGCTGTCTACAGGATTCACATTACTGCCATCTGGTGAGTCAGAATAACATCCCCACTCTGTTCTATGGTAGTGAGCCTGACTGTGCCAGAAAAACAAGGGATTCAGAGCTCAGCACAGATTAGTAAATAAGGAATTTCTGCAGTATTTGAGCGCACCGAGGCAAAAATATCTTATCGAGAACACCTGATAATGGACAGCCATAACGGACCAGAGCAGCGCAATATAGCTTGAAAAAATCAAGGACTAAATGACTTGAGTATAGAGGGCACACTTTTTGACTTACCTTTATGTTTGCAAAGTAGTTTGATGTAGTAAAACAAGTTTGTAAAAAGGTTGAAAGGAGACGGGGTTCCTGGCTTTCTGGTCATGTCTCTTATGAGGGTGGCTCTTCCGAATTTCCATTCCGTGTCTGACTGAGCTTGTATACGCTGATACGTGTCACTCATCATGGCGATCAGCAGATTGATCAGGACGATCAGGGTGACAACAAGGTACACTCCAAATACAAAACGGACAATAACGAAGGTAAACTGCGGCGTTCTGTTAAGAGAAGGAAGGCAGTCGGGCTCCACAAGGCCAAATAGGGAGAAGAACAAGAGAACAGTGATGTCAATGGGATCCTGTATGTTTGACTCGTTCCTGAAGGCCTTTGTCTCATTATATGAATGGTTTGAGCTGGGTTCCGGATAGACGGGTTGGTAGACAGCAGATAGCTGCATGGTGAACGCCACGTGAAACAGGGCAAGAATGACAGCAAACCTCGTGAGATCCTTGATAAGATCTCTAATTATTATCGCCCACGGACCAAAGAGGTGGTGGAAGGTGAGGAATTCCAAAAACTGGACGAATGATAAAGTCATGGCGATGCCAAGGAAGATGTTCCTGGCAAAAAGGCAGTGAAGGCGATCCAAGTCCGTAAACAAAAACGCGAGCACGTGGCACAAGAAGGCAACAGCCGAAAATCCCAAGGCAAACACTCGGATCCAGGCAAGGCCGGCTCGTTCTCCCTGGTGGGTAAGTTCCGAAACCAAGGCGCCAGATAACCAAGCCAACAACAGCCATTCGTTCCAGCATGGCACCATACGTCCTTCATAAATTGGACTCAGTGGAGGGTAGACGATGGTCAAGATGAATAACACGATGAGAAATATGTGAGATGCCAAGTAACTCATGAACTTCATGATGGGGATTTTGTTAAACCTGTGCCTGAGAGGTAGAGAAAACACCAACCAAACCGGAGGGCAGGCTAAAAAGGTGAAAAATAGAAGCACCAGTTTCCAAGCGGTCCAGTCCAAGCTGCCGTACCAGACTTCGGTCAAGTACTTCTGGACGGCGGGATGGGCTACGACATTCTTCTGCTCGCATTCAATTAGGCAATCTAATATGGTGGTTCCACGGTGGTCTACTGACCTAAGGATGTATCCGGCGTTCTTACTTCCAGAGGCGATAGTCAGGAGCTCCGTGGCCATCGTTTCGCTGTATTTGGCCGCATTGAGGAGGTCAACCGCCCGTTCCTTCTCTTTAAGAGCAGCCATGTAAAATGCTCTGGAGAGTTTCACGGCGGTGTCCAGGGGAGCTTTAGAATTCAAGATGAATTCATCGATGATCCTGTTGCTGTTGAGTCTTCCACATACCATTAAATCAAAGACAAACTGAAAAACAAGATCGTTTTTAGAAACAGTTAAAGCAGTCCAGTGGTGTAACAGGGGGATGTCTTAAAGCGGACCTTCACACTGAATAAGAGCCCATCTTATATGTTTCCCCCACCCTGTACATACAGATTGCCCACATTAATCCGGACCTTCACCCTGAATAAGAGACTATCTTGTATGTTTCCCCCACCCTGTACATACAGATTGCCCACATTAATCCAAACCTTCACCCTGAATAAGAGCCTATCTTGTATGTTTCCCCCCTGTACATACAGATTGCCCACATCAATCCAGACCCTCACCCTGAATAAGAGACTATGTTATATGTTTCTCCCCCTGTACATACAGATTGGCCACATTAATCCAGACCCTCACCCTGAATAAGAGACTATGTTATATGTTTCTCCCCCTGTACATACAGATTGCCCACATTAATCCGGACCTTCACCCTGATTAAGAGCCTATCTTATATGTTCCCCCCCCCCGTACATACAGATTGCCCACATTAATCTGCACCCTCACCCTGAATAAGAGCCTATTTTATGTTTCCCTCACCCTGTACATAGAGATTGCCCACATTAATCCAGACCCTCACCCTGAATAAGAGACTATGTTATATGTTTCTCCCCCTGTACATACAGATTGCCCACATTAATCCAGACCTTCACCCTGATTAAGAGCCTATCTTATATGTCCCCCCCCCCGTACAGACAGATTGCCCACATTAATCCGGACTCTCACCCTGAATAATAGCTTATTTTATATGTTTCCCCCACCCTGTATATACAGATTGCCCACATTAATCCAGACCTTCACCCTGATTATGGGCCTTTCTTGCATGTTTCCCACCCTGTACATACAGATTGCCCACATTAACCCGGACCTTCACCCTGAATAAGAGCCTATCTTATATGTTTCCCACACCCTGTACATACAGATTGCCCACATTAAAAATCATCCTACCTGCATCTACTGCATGTTATGAGACTTTAAACATCCAAGATGGACACTCATGGAGCATCAGACAGCCTGCAAACAGGAAGTGTCTTCTGACTCGCTCTGCATTCTGGGATTTTTGTCCTTTCCCTGACCCCAGCTCTGCTCTGCAGCTATAACCCCACCCCCTGTACTTTATCCCACTCTCCTCAGTATGTGTGATGCTTCTGAGTCAAGATGGCGGCGCCCGTATCCTAGAGTCCTGAGTTGCAACCCAGTGGGGGAAAAAATAATAAGTGACTAAAAACTTAAAATATAATAATTTTAGATACTGGAGAGTAGTTTATAAAGGGTTTGGGCTTTTCATTAAATCATGCTGAAGGTCCAGTTTAAAGCAGACCAAAACCCACATTTTTAACCAGCATCCCCCGATTTGCTCCCCCTATGAAGAGCACATTTTGCCAATGCTTAGTGCTCCTGCTTCACTCTAATCCCAGATAATAGCCGCTGTTTTAGCTGTTTTAGCTGTATTTTGACTATGAGACTGGATTTTTCAGAAACGAGGCTGTAAGAATGGTGGCAACATGGTCGCTCCCATGCAGTTCAGGGAATCTGCCTGCTATTCCACAACACCTGCATGGAGTTAAAGTGGACCAAAACCCACGACCGACGGCCCTGGAATCTATACATTTCCAGACAGCTATACCTTTAGCAGGGTACATGCCCGCACCAGGCTTTTGTGAATGTCCGAAGTGGGCACGCACCCTATTAAAAGGTAGCAGGAATGCGGCTGCCGTCACGCTTGGCCCAACTTGGCTCTTAGCCGATATTGCTGAGCGCAGCTGAACGCGCTGGTTTGTGGAGAGCCCTTGCGTGCGCCATAGGACCGGGGGAAGGTGAGTTTTACTGCCCGACCTGTGGGGTTTTACACAGCGGGCACTCTGAATCGGGGTTCTTCGGGGGGCAAAGACCAAAACCTGGGATAGCCAAAATCCCAGGTTTTGGTCCACTTTAAGCCCTCTCAAGTAGCTTACTTCAATGATTGCCAGAGGGTTTAGGTGAACAATTTACTAAATTACATTTTTTTTTGGTCTGCTTTAAGATTCTCATGAACAGGTTCTTTGTCTTAAAACCCTCTAGTTACCTCCTTTTAAATTGTACATAGTTCCTCAAACATTTAGTGATCTTCCTATGTGATTTGGGGGCATAGAAACATAGGCGTGTGACGGCAGGAGGAGACCATAAGGTCCATCTAGTCTGCCCTTATGTGTATCCTGTATGTTCTCTGTATCTTATGTGTATACTGTATGTTCTCTGTATCTTATGTGTATACTGTATGTTCTCTGTATCTTATGTATATACTGTATGTTCTCTTTATCTTATGTGTATACTGTATGTTCTCTGTATCTTATGTATATACTGTATGTTCTCTGTATCTTATGTGTATACTGTATGTTCTCTGTATCTTATGTGTATACTGTATGTTCTCTGTATCTTATGTGTATACTGTATGTTCTCTGTATCTTATGTGTATACTGTATGTTCTCTGTATCTTATGTATATACTGTATGTTCTCTGTATCTTATGTATATACTGTATGTTCTCTGTATCTTATGTGTATACTGTATGTTCTCTTTATCTTATGTGTATACTGTATGTTCTCTGTATCTTATGTATATACTGTATGTTCTCTTTATCTTATGTGTATACTGTATGTTCTCTGTATCTTATGTATATACTGTATGTTCTCTGTATCTAATGTGTATCCTGTATGTTCTCTGTATATTATGTGTATACTGTATGTTCTCTTTATCTAATGTGTATCCTGTATGTTCTCTGTATCTTATGTGTATACTGTATGTTCTCTTTATCTTATGTGTATCCTGTATGTTCTCTGTATCTTATGTGCATCCTGTATGTTCTCTTTATATTATGGGTATCCTGTATGTTCTCTGTATCTTATGTGTATCCTGTATGTTCTCTGTATCTTATGTGCATACTCTATGCTCTCTGTATCTTATGTATATACTGTATGTTCTCTTTATCTTATGTGTATCCTGTATGTTCTCTTTATCTTACGTGTATATTGTATGTTCTCTGTATCTTATGTGTATACTGTATGTTCTCTGTATCTTATGTGTATACTGTATGTTCTCTGTATCTTATGTGTATACTGTATGTTCTCTGTATCTTATGCGTATCCTGTATGTTCTCTGTATCTTATATGTATACTGTATGTTCTCTGTATCTTATGTGTATCCTGTATGTTCTCTGTATCTTATGTGTATACTGTATGTTCTCTGTATCTTATGTGTATCCTGTATGTTCTCTTTATCTTACGTGTATATTGTATGTTCTCTGTATCTTATGTGTATACTGTATGTTCTCTGTATCTTATGTGTATACTGTATGTTCTCTGTATCTTATGCGTATCCTGTATGTTCTCTGTATCTTATGTGTATACTGTATGTTCTCTGTATCTTATGTGTATCCTGTATGTTCTCTGTATCTTATGTATATACTGTATGTTATCTGTATTTTAAGTGTATACTGTATGTTCTCTGTATCTTATATGTATACTGTATGTTCTCTGTATCTTATGTGTATCCTGTATGTTCTCTGTATCTTATGTGTATACTGTATGTTCTCTGTATCTTATATGTATACTGTATGTTCTCTGTATCTTATATGTATACTGTATGTTCTCTGTATCTTATATGTATACTGTATGTTCTCTGTATCTTATGTGTATACTGTATGTTCTCTGTATCTTATGTGTATACTGTATGTTCTCTGTATCTTATGCGTATCCTGTATGTTCTCTGTATCTTATGTGTATACTGTATGTTCTCTGTATCTTATGTGTATCCTGTATGTTCTCTGTATCTTATGTATATACTGTATGTTATCTGTATTTTAAGTGTATACTGTATGTTCTCTGTATCTTATATGTATACTGTATGTTCTCTGTATCTTATGTGTATCCTGTATGTTCTCTGTATCTTATATGTATACTGTATGTTCTCTGTATCTTATATGTATACTGTATGTTCTCTGTATCTTATGTGTATACTGTATGTTCTCTGTAACTTATGCGTATCCTGTATGTTCTCTGTATCTTATGTGTATACTGTATGTTCTCTTTATCTTATGTGTATCCTGTATGTTCTGTGTATCTTATGTGTATACTGTATGTTATCTTTATCTTATGTGTATACTGTATGTTCTCTGTATCTTATGTATATACTGTATGTTCTCTTTATCTTATGTGTATACTGTATGTTCTCTCTCTTATGTGTATACTGTATGTTCTCTTTATCTTATGTATATACTGTATGTTCTCTTTATCTTATGTATATACTGTATGTTCTCTGTATCTTATGTATATACTGTATGTTCTCTTTATCTTAGGATAGATGAAGGCTTATCCCAGGCATTTTTAAATTCAGTGACTGTTGATTTTTCAACCTCTGCTGGAAGTTTGTTCCCAGAATCTACTACTTTTTCTGTAAAATAATATTTTCTAACATTGCTCCTGATCTTCCCTCCGACTAGCTTCAGGTTGGGCCCCTTGTTCTATCATTAAGTTTCTTCTTAAAAACACTTCCCTCCTGAACCTTATTGAATTCTTTCACATATATAAAGGTCTCCATCATGTCTCCTCTCTCCCTTCTATCCTCTAGACTGTACAGATTAAGTTCTTTAAACCGGACCTTCACCATGATTTATCGAAAAGCCCAAACCCTTAAAAAACGATTCCCCAGCATCTAAAATGAATACATTTCAAGTTTTTAGTCACTTACTTATTATTCTTTACCCCACTGGGCTGCAACACTGTTCAGGACTTTAGGATACGGGCGCCACCATCTTGACTCAGAAGCATCACACATTCTTAGGAGAGGAGAGTGGGATAAAGTAGAGGGGGTGGGGTTAAAGCTGGGCTTTGCTCAGACAGAGCAGAGCTGGGGTCAGGAAAAGGTCAGCAGTCCCAGAATGCAGAGCAGCACAGTCAGAAGGCACTTCCTGTTTGCAGGCTGTCTGATGTTCCATAAGCCGCCGGCTCATAACATGCAGTCGATTTTTAATGTGGGCAATATGTATGTACAGGGTGTGGGAAACATATAAGATCTTATTCAGGGTGAAGGAACGCTTTAAGTCTCTCCTGATAAGCATTCGGGTGGCATAGGTGCTTTCCAAAAGCCAGAAAAAACATCTCAAATTTGTCCACCATATACTTTAAAGTCATTGTTCAGGCACAAGTATTTCCATTGTGTAGGAATACACAGCGTTCTCTTTTTTCTTTTTGAAAACAAAGCTATATTGCCATACTAATTAAGGTTTCACCTTGTGCTGTCCAGTCTTTTGTGATTGGAGTGGCAGGGTTGAGTGATACAGACACACTGTGGCTGGGCTTGAGTGGCAGCTTTGAGGGCTTTGTTCTTGCCTATCACTAAGAGAGGGGGTGTCAACCGGACACAAGCCTCAGGCTTCGATTTGTGGTCAGGATCAGGGGGGAGGTGCTGGAGGAGGAAATGGAAGACAAATTTCCCCTTCCTTTCAGTGACCAGAGAAAAGAGACAGCATGGGACTGACACTGCATCAGATAAACTGCCAGGCAATTGATTTTAAAGTTTGACTGGTCAATCCCTTTATTGTTTGGGAGCAGGGGCGAACTGGCCATAGGGCATACCGGGCAAAAGGCGGAGGGCAAGGTAACCGATTTATGCCTGCCCGCTGCCACTCACACACACATGTGCTTTGAAGCTTACCGGCGCTCCCAGCGACAAGAGTTCCCGGCCATATGACCATGCCCACCAGTCGCCCGGAACTACTGTTGTGGGTAAGCATCGGTAAGCACCAAAACAAGTGTGTGTGTAGCAGCAGCAGCGGATGCAGGCATGAGTTGGTTACCCTGCCCCTCTGCTGCTTTATTATGGTCCAGCTTTTTGGGGGAGGGAGGGGGGATGCTGTATACTGCCTGCAATGGAGGGATGCCCCTCACTGCCTGTAATGAGGGATGTCCCACACTACCTGTAATGAAAGGATGCTGCTCATTGACTGTAATGAGGGATGTCTCTCACTACCTGTAATGATGGATGCCCCTCACTGCCTGTAATGAAAGGATGCTGCTCATTGACTGTAATGAGGGATGTCTCTCACTGCTTGTAATAAGGGATGCCCCACACTGCCTGTTATGAGGGACGCCACACACTGCTTGTAATAAGGGAAGCCCCTCACTGCCTGTAATTGGAGATTCTGCACACTAGGGTTGATTCAGAGACAGAGTCGTCTGGACTTTCGCATGTGTCTGTGTATGTTTTTGGGTCTGTTTGGCCTTTGGTTTTTACGTTCCTTTTTTCATGCGTATGTTCGTTCCCGCTAATGCGTTTTCGATGGACGGATCGAAATCTGATCATTTTCGCATCAAAATCTGATATTTTGCGTTCGTTCAGATAACTTACGTTATTGGGATGAGCTTGCATCTTATTCAGAGAGCTGATTGCCGAGGGACCACCGCCCTATAAAACGGTTTCATTTGCGATCCACTTACAGGACCATTTTGCACTCGGCTTGCTTGCTTGACCATGTATTGCGGCTTTGTGGAGGAATATGAGTGCCTTCAGCTCCAGGGCATTGCATGTGTCAGCAGGGCCGAGGCCAGATTGCACCGGCGACGCATGCATGATGTTGAGCTGTTCGAGCTGACCCGACTTAACCGCGCTTCCCTCCATAAGTTGAGTGAGCTGCGGCCATGGTTAGCCCGCACCACAAGGAAGGGGCAAGCAATTTCAGCTATGACCAAGGACAGGTGCTTGGCTGCCTGCAATTTTTGGCGAATGTCGTTCCAGAGGCTGGGTGCCCTCTCCGTGGGGTTCTCCCAGCCTACGCTGAGCCACGCACTATCCAAGTTTTTGAATGGCATGGCTACTATTAGTCCAAAATATATTTCATTTCCGGACGACATGGTAGCCTGGAACGCGCTTAAGTTGGGTTTTTTTAATATCGCCGACATGCCCAACGTCATGGGTGCGATCGATTGCACACACGTTGCATTGGTCCCTCCCGCAGCCGACAAGTACATCTATAGGTAAATTCATTTATGTCATTTTGTTATATAGTTTAGGCAAACTGTATTGTAAATATCTATGAATCCCTCCTTCTCAAGTGTCCCTGTGACCATTTTACAGTGTATACCTTAATCCCTCCTTCTCAAGTGTCCCTGTGACCAATTTTACAGTGTCTACCTTAATCCCTCCTTGTAAAGTGTCCCTGTGACCCATTTTACAGTGTCTACCTTAATCCCTCCTTGTAAAGTGTCCCTGTGACCCATTTTACAGTGTCTACCCTAATCCCCCCTTCTCAAGTGTCCCTGTGACCCATTTTACAGTGTATACCTTCATAAATGTTTTTAATGTAGGCCTTAGCAAAACATTTTAATGCGGACAATATTAATTAATCATTACAATGATAATCTTTATTTTCTCCCACATACATCTAATTTTTGGTTTGAAAACTACTTATGTACTTAGTGTTATTTGGATTGTCCAACATGTTTTTTGGAGGGTGTTAGGAGTTAGTGTTAGTGAGTAGTTAACCTTGGATTGCTAATTTTTTTTTTCTTCCAGGAACCGCAAAATGGGCCACTCACTGAATGTCCAAGCAGTGGTGGCCCCGGACACGCGGTTCCTTAGTGTGCTCGCCGGGTTTCCAGGCTCATCCCATGATGCTTACATCTTGCGGAGATCAGGATAATTCCGTCAGTTTGAGTCTGGAGAATTATCAGGTGGATGGATCCTTGGTAAGTTTCCTCAAATTATGTCATTTCCTTTTCCCTGTATGCCTATGAATATAGTTGATGAGCCATGTCTTAACCTATGGCTGTTTTTACCCCTTGATGACATGTTAAACCAGACCTTCACCATGATTTTTATAAAAGCAATAACCCTTAAAAACTGATTCCCCAGCATTTCCACCTAATATATTTCTAGTTTTTAGTAACTAACTTATTATTCTTTCCCCCACTGGGCTGCAACTCTGTTCATGACTTTAGGATAGGGGCGCCGCCATCTTTGCACAGATGCATCACACTTACTGTGGAGAGGAGAGCGGGATAAAGTGCAGGTGGCAGGTTATAGCTGTGCTTTGCTCAGACAGAGCAGAGCCGGGGTCCGGGAAAGGTCAGAAATCCAAAGAATGCAGAGCAGCACAGTCAGAAGGCACTTCCTGTTTGCAGGCTGCATGATATTCCCTGAGCCGCCATCTTGGATGTTTAAAGGCTCATAACATGCAGTTGATGCTGGTAGGATTATTTTTTATGTGAGCAATCTGTATGTACAGGGTGTGGGTCACATATAAGATAGGCTCTTATTCAGACTGGACAACCGCTTTAAGCAATAATGTTGTTTGGAATGTGTCATGCCCAGGGCATGATTATAGAACATACGTATTATGAGTGTATATATGTGTGTGTATATTTGAATATGGACCAGCAGCTTTCCCCTCCACCCGTGTGCCATAAAACACCCTCCTATATAAAAACAGGGCCATGCAGCGTGTACATTCCAACTTAATTAAGACTCTGCGATACTTCCTCTTTGAAGTGCCAGGCTGTTGTCTTTGCTCTGGCCATAAACCGGCAATCAGATAAGGGGACCTGGGAAATAGAATCTCCACCCCACCCATGGAAATGGAAGGTGTCCTGTTAAGCCATTTTTCCCTCCAAATTCTGGCTAACAAAAAGCTAGGAGAGCTGACATGTTGTAGTGCATTACAAGCTAAGGACCTGGGAACATAACATCATCAACGAGCAACCACAGAAAACTCCAACAAAGGACTGCGTAAGGACTCTATTTTTGAACTGTTATTTGCTGTATACTCTTTCTTTATTTGTTGTATGTCATTTTATTGTTATAAATTACATCCAGCACTGTGATACCTTTTATCAGATTAAATGTTCAATTAATCAGCTCTAGTCTTTGACCTCTAAATAGATGAGCTCACCTTCCTGAGGGAAGCTCTGGTGATACACGTTTATTAGGGTTAATTGATGACTTGCTGGGACTAGTAGTCCCTGTCTAGGGGTCTATTGGCGTGTTAACCCTGGTACCATCACACTCTGTCTGGCGTATGGATAGAGTGTGATCGTGACAACTGGTGGCAGCGTCGGGACATATTTAGAGATTTTTAGTGCTTGCTGGATTTTACCCGAAAATCTTAGCACTAAAAGAAATTACTCACATCTTATTGTGTGTAAATTCCAAAGACAGAGCTCAGTGCTGATCTAAGTGACATACCAAAAAGAGTGCAAGACAGTTCTGTCCTTCCCATCTGTTGTTTTACTCCCTCTGCTTCATATCGGAAATATGGAGGCATATCGCAAGCAGTCCAAGCCCGCACTGGAGTTAATGTGCCAAGAAAAGGAGATCCCTACAGCGGGAAAGACCAAGGACCAGCTTATTGCCGATCTTGTGGAAAATGATGCCCGTGCAGCAGAGCTGAGTGATTTGAGGCTAAGTCCTACAGCGGGGACTGAGGGACACCACATTACTCCCCATCAGGACAGTACTCCACATGAAGCCTTGGACTCTTATATGCGGACTGCTTTACAACACCTTGGAGATGTGGATGCTAATATTAAACTCCAGTTGCTTCTTCAGTACCAAACAGCAGAAAGAGAGGCCCAGGCACGAGCTGCTGAGAGAGAGGCAGCAGAAAGAGAGGCCCAGGCACGAGCTGCAGAAAGAGAGAGAGAGGCGGCAGAAAGAGAGGCCCAGCGCAGACATGAACTGGAGGTCCTGAGGCTGAGAGGGGACGCTTTATCCGCACGCAGTGATGTGCAGGGTGAGGGTGACCACAAACCCCGCTTGGAACATTTCCCCATGATGGAGAAAGATGGTGATTTGGACATATTCCTGAGAGGATTTGAAAAGGTTTGCCGGCAGTTTCATCTTCCTAAAGAGCAGTGGGGACGATACCTAACCCCACGGCTGCGAGGAAAAGCTCTGGATGTGTTTGCTTCTCTTCCCTCTGAAAGAGACCAGGACTATGAGGCAATAAAATCTGCCCTGCTAAAAAGTGCTAATCTGACTCCAGAAACCTATCGGAAGAAGTTTAGGACTTTACAACAGAGCACCACAGAGAGTTGCACTGAACATGCAGGTCAGCTAAGGACTGCATTCAGGCAATGGACTGGGGGCCTACAAGTCACCACTTATGAGGCCCTGGAGGACTTGATGGTTCTGGATCAGTTCCTCCAAACAAGGAGCTGTGAAGCCAGAGAGTGGATTTTGGACCGCAAGCCCAAGACAGTCGCAGAAGCCGCAGAACTAGGAGATGACTTTGCCAATAACCGTGCACCAACAGCGAAGCGTGGTCCTGCGCAAGCTGGATCAAGTACCTGGAAGGGAGCTGCCCACCCACAGAGTGCCAGTAGGTCAACTGGGAGATTCCTGCCGTCCACACCAAGAGCAACAGGAACCACGTCGGGTCAGGGGGACACCCGCCGATGTTACAGATGCAACAAGATTGGGCACCTGAGTGCCACCTGCCCCAACAAAAAGAATTCTCCACTGGCAGTTGAAGGACACCCAGCCGTTTTTCTGGTGTCTGGAACAGTGGAGAAGAGAGCGGATAACCTGCAGAGCGTAACTGTGGGTGACCGGGTGACCGTGGGTCTACGTGATTCGGGGGCCTCCTTTACCTTAGTGCGGCCTGAAGTGGTGGATACCGAGGACATTATCCCTGGGAGAACCATGGCTTTAAAAGGAGTTGGAGGTGTGCGCCCGGCTGTGCCCATGGCCCGTGTGTACCTGGATTGGGGTACAGGAAAAGGTTTGCGGGAGGTGGGGGTCTCTGAGGACATCCCTGTCAGTGTTCTGCTGGGGAATGATTTGGGTCGGATGCTATGCCATTATGCTCCAGAGGACACTGCCTGCACACCACAAGGGCTAGGAGACAGCCCTGATCGTTCTGAGGTACTGTACGAGACTTTGGGGGACACTGTGAAATGTGATAACTGGGAGGGAGTGCAGGGGGCTGATAAATGTTTACCTGTGACTGAACCAGTTATGTCTTCCAAAGGTGGAGTGGGGTGTATTGTGAAATGTAATGCCAATGAATTACCTGTGTCAAAACCTAGCGGAGATGGGCTAGGGGGAGGGGTTGGTGGGCCCCTGGTGACAGGTAAGGATGAGGGACCAGCAGTGAGTGATGTGTCCCCATCCTGTAAGCCGGAGATGGCTGAGGAGGAGGAGGGAGGAAGGAGTGATGTAGCTGTATATGATGCCTGTAACGTTGTTATGTCCGGGACTGAGGGGGAGGAAGGTAAACCCCAGGGAGGCATATCAATGGTGGCCGTGGCTACACGTCAGCAGTGTGCCAGAGCTGCAGCTGTAAGAAGAAGGGAGGATGGTGCTGACTCACAAGCCGAAGCAGAGGAGGGTGGAGATGGTAGTTCACCTGAGGGAAATGTGTCCCCTGATGCCATGAGATGGGGGGAGGGCAATGAACATTTCCGGGAAGCTCTGCGCAGTGATCCTTCCCTTGAAGGGCTGAGACAGCGTGCTGAGCAGCCAGGCGCTAACTCAGATGGGCATCGGGTATATTGGGAAAACAATATCCTGAACTGGGAGTCCCTTTCCAAAGACATGCTAGGGCCCCAGGAGAGAGAAAGGCAGTGGGCTGGGACAGGTAGCGCCACCTTGCAGCCAGCACTGCAGACAGACAACTCTGGGAGGCAGTTTGGAAGCCTAGCTTCCAGCTCCCCGGAAAAGCCAGGTGACCGAGCATTTGGGCCGAGTCAGGAGGGCCTGCGGCTTACCGCAGACTTCCTGAATCGTCCCAAAGCTGGGGCGGTGGCAAAGGGAACAACCCCAGGCTCCTGGGATCTGCCACGTGATGCAGGTCCAGGGCAGCCTGTATCAAAGCTGAGTGAGAGGCAGGAAGGATCAGGGGAGATGGAGCAAACTACGCATTGGCCTAACATGAGGGTCATTCCGGCCACATGCGGGCCCCTTCATCTTATTCACCAACATGTGGGAAACATGGCTGCTGGTGTCCCGATCACAGGAGTCCCTCTTTCAACACCTGCGTCAGGCGCTGGAACAGATGGATTTCCTGGGAACATGGACAGCCAAATCCCAGTGTTGCCCAATAATTCAGATGCAGAGGAAAAACATGCCCCTGGGCCCCTGTGCTTCTTACCTGGTGATGATGTGTCCCTACCTGCCTCGAGCACAGCCCCCCAGATGCCAACATTAGGCTTGGAAGCCCCAGGGCTTAGAAAGACTCCGCCTGCAGGCCCAGGCCGGCCTGAACCCACTACTGTGGATCCGGGTGGCACTAGGAACAAAAGCGACTGGGGACCTTTCATCTCATCTTAGGTGTGCGTTTTGGGAAAAGTGACTGTGGGTCACTATTCCCAACTCGCCATCTTAAGGGGGAGGTGTCATGCCCAGGGCATGATTATAGAACATACGTATTATGAGTGTATATATGTGTGTGTATATTTGAATATGGACCAGCAGCTTTCCCCTCCACCCGTGTGCCATAAAACACCCTCCTATATAAAAACAGGGCCATGCAGCGTGTACATTCCAACTTAATTAAGACTCTGCGATACTTCCTCTTTGAAGTGCCAGGCTGTTGTCTTTGCTCTGGCCATAAACCGGCAATCAGATAAGGGGACCTGGGAAATAGAATCTCCACCCCACCCATGGAAATGGAAGGTGTCCTGTTAAGCCATTTTTCCCTCCAAATTCTGGCTAACAAAAAGCTAGGAGAGCTGACATGTTGTAGTGCATTACAAGCTAAGGACCTGGGAACATAACATCATCAACGAGCAACCACAGAAAACTCCAACAAAGGACTGCGTAAGGACTCTATTTTTGAACTGTTATTTGCTGTATACTCTTTCTTTATTTGTTGTATGTCATTTTATTGTTATAAATTACATCCAGCACTGTGATACCTTTTATCAGATTAAATGTTCAATTAATCAGCTCTAGTCTTTGACCTCTAAATAGATGAGCTCACCTTCCTGAGGGAAGCTCTGGTGATACACGTTTATTAGGGTTAATTGATGACTTGCTGGGACTAGTAGTCCCTGTCTAGGGGTCTATTGGCGTGTTAACCCTGGTACCATCACACTCTGTCTGGCGTATGGATAGAGTGTGATCGTGACAGAATGTGTAATTTATGTAAGTATTTTCTTAATCTTTCAGGGGATTCCGGCTATCCACTTCTGCCCTGGCTTCTGACGCTATGGCCACAGAATGAAGCACAGGAGGCCTACAATCGGTCGCACAGAAAGACCCAGGCGTTGTAGAGAGGGCATTTGGCCTCCTGAAAAGCCACTTCCGGTGTTTGGACCATACCAGGGGGCACTTCAATATGACCCCAACAAGGTCATAGACATAATCCTGGTCTGTTGTGTTTTGCATAACTTTGCGATCATGCAGCGTCTCCCCCGGTATGTGGATCTGCCCCCCTCTCCACCCAGCCAGGAGGCAGATGACCAGTACACTGGCACAACTAGTGCCTCTGGCCAAGCAGTGTGGGCCAATGTAATTAACATCTATTTTGGCTAAAATTTGGTTTATTTGTTTATGTTATTTTGTTTATTGAAATATGATTTGCCTTTGTGAAGGCTTTTGTCTTTTTTGGGGGGGTAAAAGTAATGATGTAATTACTAAAAAAATTGACACCTGATTTGAGCCTCATGCAGTTTCTTTTCACATGTTTGTTCTTAAAAACCTTCATTAGTCTCCAAATAACCAAAACATTAATGCATCAACTGAACAGCTAAAGTCACATTCAATATATTTTATAGAATTATGTAAATGTTTAGTTGAAGGGCACTCGCAGACTCAAAATGTACATACATAGTAAAACATAAATCTACATTGGGGCAGACTCATGGCCCCTAGCAATTGGCCACATCCAGGAGTTGTAAAGTAACTAACTCCATGCAGAAGTATCACCGCCCAACAACCTAATGATACATAGGGAGCAACCATTTCCAGGGGAATAGTTGCGCAGGAATACATAGGGCCACATACACACCCTCTCCTCCTCGGACACATTTGCCACCGGCACCGGTGGAATCCTGCGAGACCTATGCCACATCCATGCCTGGAAATTCGTGGGTCACCGAGACAATAACCCCCAGTCTTAATGCCAGTCCAATCCAATCTTTGCCATTGGCAAATGTAGTTGTTGCACACCCAATAATGTCCTCCAATATTGGCAACAAACAGGATGAGCCAGACAACATTTGATTAGGCCCAAGCCTGCAGCATGGCAGCTTGAGCGGCCGCTTCAGTGAGGCTGTAGCTCAGGCATTGGCTAGAGGGGTATGTCAGCACTCTAATGAGCTATATGGGCGAAATCAAAATCAAACCAGCAAAGGCATAAAAAAGGCAATCTTGGTAGCGCTTACCAGACAGGTAAATAGAGTGGGGATGTAGAGGAAAGATGTGGAGACAGGTCAAATAGGTCTTAATATGGATGTTGCCCATAAAAACCTTGAAGGTGGGCCAAGACCTGGGCATGTGTGTCATTCAGAATCTGCCACTGCTCAAACATCTGTCTGTTGCTAGTTCGAAATGCATCTAGCATGACAGTGAAGTTTGCATTTAAGGTGGCCGTTTGTTCAGATATCTGTGTGGTTAAGTTGGCCAATTGTTCAGACATCTGGCTGTTGCTCGTCCTAAATTCAGTCAGCATGTTGGTAAATGTCTTATTGAAATTCTCAAATTGTGCAGTAATCTGCTCTGTGGTTCGTTGAGTCACCCGCCGAAAGTAACGGCTGTCATGGCGCCATGCTGACTCCAGGATCGGCACCCGCCTCCCCTGGGAAACTGGTCGACGTTGTTGACTGCGTCTTCCACTTCCCCGGGTTGGAGCGGCTGCAGATGCTGGAGCTCTAGGGTGAGCAACAGTCCCAGATGTGCTCGCCAAAACCTCTGCAGCAGAGCTAGCACTGGGGACTGTAGGCTCAGTCTCAGCCTGCTGCCCACGATGGGCTGGCAGCATGTGTCCAGCTTCACTCTGCTGCAGAGGATTTGTTGCAGTAGGATGCTGGGACAGTGACAGTGGGGGGTCATTTCAGAAGGTCCCATCAAGCTGGCAACCTCCTCCTCCTCCATCTCCAAGCTGGCATCCTCCTCCTCCTCCATCTCCTGGATTTCATCCATCAGTGTGTGGGTCTGTTGGGACATGTGAAAATGTATTTGTTAGGCAAATTAGTCATGTGCATTCACATGCATCAGCAGTTTCATCAAAGTCCACTTACCCTATATATCTGTTCCTGGTTCCTAGGCAGCAGGGAAGTAGACGGCATGCTCAACTAGAGGAGGCTTCCACACTTGCAGAGGCTGGATGCTGGGCTGGGTTTAAAAGTAACAGCACGTAAGGCACGTAAACACACAAACATACATTGAAGAGCTGGATTACTACATATGCTTTAAAAACAACGTGGCCAACCAGGAATGCAAACTCCCCCAACGGTCCAAGTTGACCTTCACTATGAATTACAGTATCTCTTAGTTGTATGCCTTACCCTGTACATACAGATTGGTCACCTTAAATACTACAAACATGCATGTACTGCATGTTATGAGGCTTTACACATCCAAAATGTGGAACTATCCCTGACCCCAGATCACTTTTGTCTGACCAAAGCACAACTACAACCCAAGTGGTATAAAGACAAATAAGTAAGTGTTGTCTAGTATTGACTATATTCACATTACAGGCAGTGCTTTAGTAAGATAAAGAGTTTAATAGTGAGCATAAATACTGTCCAAGATCGTGTATTGCCTGTAAGTCTTTTAAATGACCATTAACTACGGCACCCTGGGAGAGTGGCCATCAGGCCCTCTATGCAACGGGGTGTATTAATACCAGGACCATTTCTTCAGCTCTGGTATATTGTAATTTGGTGGGGAAGCCTCCACCAGTTTGTAAGCTGAAAAATGGGCTCACTACAACAAGCAGCAAAATGCACAACTCAAATATGTACCTGTGATTGCGCCGTTTATTCTGTTTCTTCCATGCTGCATACTTCAGGTCACCTGTCTGGTGAGCTCGTCCAAGATTTGGGTCTTTCTCATTTTGCTGGTTGATTTTGAATGTCACCCAAATAGCTCATCATAATGAAGTGTGAGGCCAGTTGCCAATGCTAGGGTTTGTGCCTCCCCAAAACGCCCACTCAACTGGTCTCGCCGCAATGTTCTGCCTAATGGTTGGTCTTCTGGCTCATCTGGGGACATTCTGGGCTGGCTCTGTGGTGATGAATCGGGCATCAGGTGGCTGGAAAAAGAGTGGACTGGACTAGGATTAGGACTGGGGGTCCTTGCCTGGGTGGCCACCGAACTTCCAGGTGTGGATGTTGCATAGGTCTCTCTGGTTTCCACCTGTGCCAGTGGCAAATGTGTCCGAGGAGGAGAGGGTGTGCTTGGGGGGCTGGGGCTTCGGGCCCTCTGCTTCTTGGTGGCCTTGGAACTGGTGCTCAGTTTATCATGGGAAGTGGTAGGGCGGGGAGGAGGAGAGGGTGTTCTTGGTAGGCTGGGGCTTTGGGCCCTCTGCTTCTTGGTGGCCTTGGACATTGTCGTACCTTGCTGTTTGGGTGTGGGTGCATTCTTCTTTGAGGTCCCTTCCTTGCTTTTGGTTGCTGTTTTGGATGTTCCGGGATTTGTGGCCAATGTCGCCTTGTGGTGGCCACTTTTGCTGCGCGTTTCCTGCACCTTGCTAGTAGCTTGGTGTGACCGAGTGGTCGGACGGGAGGAAGAAGTCTCCTCATGCCGCTGTGGCCTTTTGTTGGTGGCCTCCTTTGATGGTGTGGCCTTTTTTTGGTGCCATGATGACAATCTCAAAGAGAATGAGCTGCAGATCATGCAGCATTGGTCGGACCTGAAGCGACTCCACATGCCCCGGGTACGGCAATTTTTCGGTCTCCATTTCCCAAGTAAGTACATAATGATTGCATGCTAGATGTAACTAATACAGAAGGTAGGCCTTTATTTATAAATGCTTTTCTTTCCTAGTGCTGGAAATGGAGTACCGAATCCGACGCACCCGGAGGCGCACAGGCGACCAGTGCTGCATGAAGCAGAAAGTGAAGGTGGTGGATCTCCAGGGTGACGTTCCTACCCCTCCTCTGTAGCGGCCTCCGACCAGTCCCTGGACCTTTCCACAGAGGAGGGGCGTCACGGCATGGGCAGGGAGTCGTACCAAACGACAGAGCCAGTAGCCTCTGGTATGTGATTCTTAATGTAACCACACACACATACATGCTATTAAAAGCAAAGCTGATTCCCTTAATCTCTTTTTCTAGTTGATTCTGTAGCGGGTGAAGGATCTGGAGCAGGGACTGCAGCAGATCAGGCCCAGGAGGCACATGGAGAAGGTGGATGATGTCACACACACATTCAAATTGTCATTTGCTTACTGTTGACTCAGACATTAGAAGTCACCCGATTTTACATGTCTCTACAGCCTCAGCTTTCCAGCAGTGGCAGGTCCCAGAGCGGAGGGTGGTCCCCGAAGCAGAGCTCACCCACCAACGAAGTAAGATGTAGTGTAAATATTTGTAGTATGTGGGAAATGACATGATCACCAATCTACCTAAATCCATAGACAATGCCATAAGCATAATGACATATGGCCTCTCCCATTTATTAATTCCTTAGCATAATGACATATATCCTCCTCCTTTTATTAATTCCTTAGCATAATGACATATGGCCTCTTCTTTTTATTAATTCCTTAGCATAATGACATATGGCCTCATGAGTTAGCTTGCAACCTAATAAACATTCCATCCACAGCTGTTAAACATGTATTTGCCGACAAATAATTTCTTTTTCTTTTTTATACAGGGACCACACATACCAGAGTGGTACAACTGAGTGCCAGTTGGTGGGCGAGATGCAGGAGCTGCGCGACTCGTTGGAGACCACAGATGAAGAAGAATAATGTTCTGGGGCCTGCCATTGCTGTGTATATAGTTTCAAACCTGTTTTTTTTTTTTTTATAAACTTTTAAAATTTAATATTGACATTTTACCAAAACAAAAACAAAAATAATATTCAGAGTTGTTCTATTTAAAAAAATATATATATAAAAAAAAGGCAATATAAACATACCATTTAAGATTAAAATCAAAAAACTTGTTTCTGTGTCATTTCCTTTTCTAAATCCATTCATTAAGGGTTGGTTACCACAAAATGAATGCAAAAAACAAAATTTATATATCAAGATTCGCCTGAGCGCGAAGTGATTTAGGTAAGTTTTAGGGGTGGGAAATGGAAGAATATACTGAGCGCGAAGTGATTTAGGTAAGTTTTAGGTGTGGGAAATGGAAGAAGAATGAGACCGCAAAGGGATTTAGGTAAGTTTTAGGGGCGGGAAATGTAAGAAGAATTAGACCGAAAAGTGATTTAAGTAAGTTTTAGGGGCAGGAAATGGAAGAAGAATGAGACCACGAAGTGATTTAGGTAAGTTTTAGGGGTGGGAAATGGAAGGAGAATGAGACCGCAAAGTGATTTAGGTACGTTTTAGGGGCGGGAAATGCAAGAAGAATGAGACCGCAAAGTGATTTAGGTAAGTTTTAGGGGCGGGAAATGCAAGAAGAATGAGACCGCAAAGTGATTTAGGTAAGTTTTAGGGGAGCCAATGGAAGAAGAATGAGACCGCGAAGTGATTTAGCTAAGCATTGTAGCAGAAGTGAGTGAACCAAATATGTAGGCGAGCACATTAATGAGTTAATTTTGTAGTGCGCAGGCATAAGGTCGTAACGATTTTCGTCTGGACGATTATTTATAGAAAAAGAAAATCTGAATCCAACGGGAAACTTAAATGATTCGTTCGAGGAGACGATGGAAAAAGGGCAAAAACTAAAGTCTACGTTGTAACATGAGTAACATAAACGGAAAACGAAAGCTGAAAAATGACATTCTCGTTGGCGTACGAACGGACGAAGACGTTACTGTAGGCTTGCGATGCATGCTTAGAATCACGCGTACACTCATACGCGAGCGGGAAAATAAAAAAAAAAACACTGAAACAAAAACGAAAGTCTTTTTATGTCTCTCTGAATCAACCCTAATGTCTCTAATGTGGGATGCCACACACTGCCGGTAATGAGGGATGCCGCACACTGGTTGTAATGAGGAATGCCGCTAGCTGTCTGTAATGGGGTGATTCTGCACACTGGGGGGTGATTGAGAGGGGGATTTTAGCACCCGATATTTTTTTTTTTCTCTAAACCCTGGGTGCGTCTTATGGTCAGGTGCATCTTATGGAGTGAACAATACAGTATATATATAAATATATATATATATATATATATATATATATATATTAAAGGAGCACTATTGCGAAACAATCCATATAAATATGCTGGATGGCAGAAGGAGGGCTCACTTATACTCCCAGCATCAGGAAATATACAGCCAGGCTTGTTTTTTTTATTTTAATGGAAGGAAAAGGACATCCGGGGTGACAGGCCCTGTCACCCCTCATAGACTAAACCTATAACCCCAGGATTTTATTCCTACCAGGGGAAGAAAACCACAAGCTTGGCGGGAGTTTTATTTAGTCTGGGTGTATGAGTGACCCCTCCTCTCATTAGCTGACGTGTTTATATGGATTTTTCATATTACACAATTTCGCGATAGTGCTCCAAAAAGTCCTGGCACATTTTTTAAAGTAAGAGTGCTAACCACTGCCCCATAGCAAAGCCTGTTATAACATATCTTAACCTGTAAGACGTGTATTGTTTGGTCTCTGTGAGGTTTTGCTTAGACTTACTAAAAAAAAAAAAAAATACATAAAATTAACTTGCCCCAACTCCATCCCTTGGCTGAACTTGATGGACTGTACTAACTATGTATGTAATATTGCTAAATAATAATTTCCCCGCCCTGTAGTGTATCATATTTTTTTTCTTCTCTTTCGATTGGAAAAAAAGAAATGGGGAGGCCGATTCATTAATAGCGCCAGGTAGCGACAGATGAGCGACTGTAGTGTGATTTTTACAGCGCCAGCCAGTATTCGCTGTGCTTGGCCGGCGTTTGCTTGATGACAGCGACTCAGTCGGTGTGCGGTAATGTTGAATACGGGCTTAGGGGTCGCTGTTTCACAGGTTCAGCGTTGTATGTGAGCGCCTGACAACGAATGGCCAGAGCGAACGGCTTGCTTCATATTCATTAAAAAATCACGCTCCGAATTTGCTGGCGCTGTCCATTCCTTGTTTAAACCCCAGTGCGCTGGCGGCGATGGGTGTTAACTAGTTTTTAACCCCTAAACAACCATATTTTTGGATTGTAACATTATACATGTTTTTTGAATCATTTTGTAATATGAATACATTAATATCAGACCTGTAAGATCAATTCTGCACAAATTTTTTTTATTAATTTTTGTTACTTTAAAAAAAAACCCAACATTGCAGAAGTGGTCTCAGAATTTTTGACATTAAAAAAAAAAAAAAAAAAAAATTATTACCAATTAATTATGATTATTTAAACATTGCTCCATTGAAATGCATTGGACAATGCCAGGGAGCGACAGGTCATACCTGGCGCTGTGAAGGAATTTGCAGCGGCGCTGTTCGTTCCAGGCGGCTTCATGATGAATCCCGCGCTAGCCGTCGCTCTCGCCGGCGCTAGCCTCATTTAGCTTGATAAATGCGTCATTGTGACCGCCGACGGGCGTACTTGAGTCGGTAGCCGCCGATAGCTGGCGTTACCTGGCGCTCGTCAGACACTACCTGGCGCTAGCCCATGATAAATAAGACCCTTAGTCTCCGGAGGCGACAATCGTTTTTTACCATAAGAACTATAAATCTATGGAATAGCCTCTCACAGAAGCTTGTTACAGCATCAACCGCTGACAGCTTTAAAAAAGGATTAGATGCTTATTTAGAAGAAAATAACAGTTACTATTAGCTGTTATCAGTAAAAAAAACAAAAAATAAAAAATAAAATAAATAGCTTCCCCTATAAAATAAAATAAAAAATAACTTATCCCACCCCAACATCCTTGGTTGAACTTGATGGACATATGTATTTTTTCAGCCGTATTAACTATGTAACTATGAGGCCGATTCATTAATAGCGGCAGGTAGCGACAGTTGAGCAACTGTAGCGGCATTTTCAGAGCGCCCGCTAGTAGTCGCTGTGCTTGGCCGTTGTTCGGTATTTGATTGCGACTCAGTCGGTTTGCCGTAATGTTGAATATTGGGTGAGGATTCGCTATTTGACAGGTTCCACGCTGTATGGGAGCGCATGATAGCGACTGGTCAGAGCGACCGGCTCCCACCATATTCATTAAAAAGTCACGCTCAAAAAATTCTCGCTCTGTGAAATGCATGTTTAAACCCCAGAGCGCTGGCGGCGATGGGTTAAAAGTAGTTTTTTAACCCCCAAACAACCATATTTTTGGAAACCAAAAAAAACAAGTTTTTTAAATAATTTAGTAATATGAATACATTTACAATTTTTTTTTTTTTTTTCCCATAAAAAAATTATCTAACATGGCAGAAGTGGTCAGAATTTTTCACATTAAAAAAAAAAAAAAAAATTAATAGCAATTAATTATGAATATTTAAAGATTGTTACACTGAAATGCATTGGAGAGCGCCAGGTAGCGAGAGGTCATACCTGTCGCTGTTCAAGGTCGGACGCTGGCGCTGTGGGCTGAGGCTGGAATAATGATGAATGAGTCGCTATATGGCGCTATCTCAGTCGCTAAGCAGGATTGGCTTGATAAATGTGTGATTGTGGTGGGGAGCCGGCGTTCTCGTGGCGGGGCACGTCATTACCGGTCGCTCACCAGTCGCTACCTGTCGCTATTCCATCATAAATAAGGGCCTAAGTAACTATATTCCCATCAATATGGACCTCTTACCTTTCTATCCTCGGTCAGCTTGAGGGTGTTGTGTTTTTTTCTTAATAAAAAACTCACTACCTCCTGGTGGTTGTCCCCAGCAGCAAACTGAATGGCAGTCTTTCCATCGTTGCATTCCAGCATTGGGTTGGCGCCACATTCTACCAGAAAACGCACTGTGTCCAGAAAACCAGACTTGGCAGCGAAATGCAGCGGGCACCACCCGTTCTGTATGAAGGACAAATAATGTTCATTATAAATGATCAAATACTGCTGTGATATTTCTTGGAAATTAAAGGGGTTCTATATACATACCTCCCAAGTGTCCCTGATTTGGAGGGACTGTCCCTCTTTAGAGTCCATGTCCCCCTGTCCCTCATTGTTCTCATTTGTCCCTCTTTGAGGTGTAACATGCAGATCGGCAGCAATAAATGATTCATTTGCCTATTTAAACTGGACCTTCAGTATCATTTGATGAAAAGCCCAAACCCTAAAAATCTATTCCCCAGTATCTAAAATGAATATATTTTATGTTTTTAGTCAGTACATTTTTTTTTCCCTCCCCCGCTGGGCTGCAACTCTGTTCAGGACTCTAGGATACGGGCGCCGCCATCTTGAATGTTTAAAGGCTCATAACATGCAGTAGATGCAGGTAGGATGATTTTGAATGTGGGAAATCTGTATGTACAGGGTGTGGGAAACATATAAGATAGGCTCTTATTCAGGGTGAAGGTCCGGATTAATGTGGGCAATCTGTATGTACAGGGTGGGGGAACATATAAGATAGGCTCTTATTGAGGGTGAGGGTCCGGATTAATGTGGGCAATCTGTATGTACAGGGCGGGCAAAACATATAAGATAGGCTCTTATTCAGGGTGAAGGTCCGGATTAATGTGGGCAATCTGTATGTACAGGGTGTGGGAAACATATAAGATAGACTCTTATTCAGGGTGAAGGTCCGGATTAATGTGGGAAATCTGTATATACAGGGTGGGGGAAACATATAAGATAGGCTCTTATTCAGGGTGAGGGTCCGGATTAATGTGGGCAATCTGTATGTTCAGGAGGGGAAACATATAAGATAGGCTCTTATTCAGGGTGAAGGTCCGGATTAATCTGGGCAATCTGTATGTACAGGGGGGAACATATAAGATAGGCTCTTATTCAGGGTGAAGGTCCGGATTAATCTGGGCAATCTGTATGTACAGGGTGGGGGAAACATATAAGATAGGCTGTTATTCAGGGTGAAGGTCCGGTTTAAAGTGTTTCTATTGTTGTAACTGTTACACCCTATCTCATATTCATCCTCCAATGAGGGGGCGTAGCCTAACTTAACAAATGTCCCTCTTTCCCACCTTGAAAAGTAGGGAGGTATTTCTATATATAAGATAAAACTTGGAAGATGCTGTGGAAGGATCAGTGGGGTTCGAGCTGGCTGTGTGGTGAAGTCTTATTTCATCTGGATCTTCCCTGTTGTGCCTTCTTAGCTTTGGCTAAGGGTTTTCTACTAGGTTACTCTCCACCCACTTAAAAATCCCTGTCTGGCCTAAAAGTATGAAATGGACATCGGCTTATCTTATCCTCACCATCCACGCAGCCCATAACCAACGCCAGTCAGGGTGGCTGCCCGCTCCATTCACTACAATGGAGGGGGCATGCCAGCCCTCGGCACACTCCCTCTATTGAAATGAATTGAGTGGGTGTGGCCAGTCATCCTGACTGAGGAGGAGGAGGCACAGAGCTTGTTCAGGAGCCATAGTCATGAGCGGGGATGGTACGGCCTAGATCTCAGTTGGAGGCGAGTTTCAAACTCCTGGGATAGGGCAGATGAGCTGTGCAGGACTATACATTTTTATTTTTACCCGGACCGTCCCTTTACGGTGTTCATCATTCCTCCACATTCCCATTTATAGGTTTGTGTGTAAAGCCACCTCTCTGTTTGCTCATACTCTAATAGCGTGTGTTTACCAATTGGTCAAATTTACTAGACGATTGGGACAACCGTCAAGGGCTTTTTTAATTCCTAGTTTAGGGTGGACTCTCAGGTTAGCCCATACATAAATCCAGTGCCGCTCACGCAGTTACTGTAAGTTACTTTATATTTATTTGAATAAAAAGCTGATCAAGACACCAAAATACAAATTTGAATATATATATATATATATATATATATATATATAAAGGTGGAAGATACTATGGAAAGATCAGTGGTGTTCGAGCTTTCTATGTGGTGCAGTCTTATTTCATCTGGGTCAACTGTCTTCCCTGTTGTGTTGTCTTGTTGCATAGAAAAGTGTTTCTAAGGCTTTTCTACTATTTGGTCAATTGGTTGCTCTCCACCCACTTTAAAATCCCTGTCTGGCCTAAAAGTATGAAACTTACACCCCTGATGAAGCAGTGGGGTACGCCACTACACAACGCGTCGGAGGGAATGGTGGATATCGGCTTCCATTGATTATGGTGATATAATTTACTGATTTTTTTCTTGATTAGTTCCCATATAACCAGTGCTTTACTTGTAGATATTGGTTTTGGTCGGGTATAGATCGTTGCACTGGAGTTTTCTTGTTCTCACACCATTTTTTATATGTATAACAGCTTTGCCTATGGGGTTTAATAGGGTTTTCACATTGACATATTCATCAGATTAATGTTTATGTATTGCACAAATAATTTTATATGCACAAGTCACTTTTTTTCTAATTGTATATTCATAATGGTAAATGAATTTAGATATTCTTTAGCACCTCTTTTTAGACCTAAACACTGGTGTAGGGAACACCCACATGAATTTACATTTGTTATAAGGGGCCCGATATATCCAGTTTTAATTGTGTTTTTTTAAATGTGTGTCTTATATGTTTGTTGGTATGCGCTTATTAGAATACAAATTTTTGATCCTTTATCTCAAGTGTGCGGCATTTATATTAATGTGGGTAATCTGTATGAACAGGGCTGGCAAAACATATAAGATAGGCTCTTATTCAGGGTGAAGGTCCGGATTAATGTGGGCAATCTGTATGTACAGGGCAGGCAAAACATATAAGATAGGCTCTTATTCAGGGTGAAGGTCCGGATTAATGTGAGCAATCTATATGTACAGGGTGTGGGAAACATATAAGATAGGCTCTTATTCAGGATGAAGGTCCGGATTAATGTGGGCAATCTGTATGTACAGGGTGTGGGAAACATATAAGATAGGCTCTTATTCAGGGTGAAGGTCCGGATTAATGTGGGCAATCTGTATGTACAGGGTGGGGGAAACATATAAGACAGGCTCTTATTCAGCTTGAAGGTCCGGATTAATGTGGGCAATCTGTATGTACAGGGTGGGGGAAACATATAAGATATGCTCTTATTCAGGGTGAAGGTCCGGATTAATGTGGGCAATCTGTATGTTCAGGAGGGGAAACATATAAGATAGGCTCTTATTCAGGGTGAAGTTCTGGTTTAAAGTGTTTCTATTGTTGTAACTGTTACACCCTATCTCATATTCATCCTCCAATGAGAGGGCGTAGCCTAATTTGACAAATGTCCCTCTTTCCCACCCTGAAAAGTAGGGAGGTATTTCTATCTATAAGATAAAACTTGGAAGATGCTGTGGAAGGATCAGTGGGGTTCGAGCTGGCTGTGTGGTGAAGTCTTATTTCATCTGGATCTCCCCTGTTGTGCCTTCTTTGGCTTTTTGCATAGAAAAGTGTTTCTAAGGGTTTTCTCCTAGGTTACTCTCCACCCACCTAAAAATCCCTGTCTGGCCTAAAAGTATGAAATGGCATCGGCTTATCTTATCCTCACCATCCACGCAGCCCATAACCAACGCCAGTCAGGGTGGCTGCCCGCTCCATTCACTACAATGGAGGGGGCATGCCAGCCCTCGGCACACTCCCTCTATTGAAATGAATTGAGTGGGTGGGGCCAGTCATCCTGGCTGAAAAGGAGGAGGAGGCACAGAGCTTGTCCAGGAGCCATAGTCATGAGCGGGGATGGTACGGCCTAGATCTCAGTTGGAGGCGAGTTTCAAACTCCTAAGATAGGGCAGATGAGCTGTTCATGACCATACTTTTTTATTTTTACCCGGACCGTCCCTTTTCGGTGTTCATCATTCCTCCACATTCCCATTTATAGGTTTGTGTGTAAAGCCGCCTCTCTGTTTGATCATACTCTAATAGCGTGTGTTTACCAATTGGTCAAATTTACTAGGCGATCGGGAAAACCGTCAAGAGCTTTTTTAATTCCTAGTTTAGGGTGGACTCCCAGGTTAGCCCATACATAAATCCATAGAAAAGTGCCGCTCACGCAGTTACTATAAGTTACTTTATATTTATTTGAATAAAAAGCTGATCAAGACACCAAAATACAAATTGAAATATAAATTTAAAGGTGGAAGATACTATGGAAAGATCAGTGGTGTTGTCTGTGTGGTGCAGTCTTATTTCATCTGGGTCAACTGTCTTCCCTGTTGTGTTGTCTTGTTGCATAGAAAAGTGTTTCTAAGGCTTTTCTACTATTTGGTCAATTGGTTGCTCTCCACCCACTTTAAAATCCCTGCCTGGCCTAAAAGTATGAAACTTACGCCCCTGATGAAGCAGTGGGGTACGCCACTACGCAACGCGTCGGAGGGAATGGTGGATATCGGCTTCCATTGATTATGGTGATATAATTTACTGATTTTCTTCTTGATTAGTTCCCATATAACCAGTGCTTTACTTGTAGATATTGGTTTTGGTTGGGTATAGATCGTTGCACTGGAGTTTTCTTGTTCTCACACCATTTTTTATATGTATAACAGCTTTGCCTATGGGGTTTTCACATTGACATATTCATCAGATTAATGTTTATGTATTGCACAAATAATTTTATATGCACAAGTCACTTTTTTTCTAATTGTATATTCATAATGGTAAATGTATTTAGATATTCTTTAGCACTTTATATTAGCACCTCTTTTTAGACCTAAACACTGGCGTAGGGAACACCCACATGAATTGACATTTGTTATAAGGGGCCCGATATATCCAGTTTTAATTGTGTTTTTTTAAATGTGTGTCTTATATGTTTGTTGGTATGCGCTTATTAGAATAAAAATTTTTGATCCTTTATCTCAAGTGTGCGGCATTTATATTAAGGGTGCGTTCTGGCTGTTCTGGGAGCCAGATTTTGCATGAACGATATTTATCCCTGAGTGGGTGCGCACCTTTAGCCAGCACCTTTTTGTATCACTGTAGCGGTGCAGGTCTTTCTTTCTACTTTTGGTAAGAAACTTACGGCATCGGCTGTCTTATCCCCACCATCCGGGCAGCCCATAACTGAGCAGCCAGGGTCAGGGTGACTGCACGCTCCATTCACTACAATGGAGGAAGCATGCCAGCCCTCGGCACGCTCACTCAGTTGAAATGAATTGAGTGGGTGTGGCCAGTCACCGTGACTGAGGAGGAGGTAGCGAGGTTGTCCAGGGGCCATGGTCATTAGCGGGGATGGTGCGGCCAAGATCTCTGTTGGAGGCGAGTTTCAAACTCCTGGGATAGGGCAGATGAGCTGTGCAGGACTATACATTTTTATTTTTACCCGGACCGTCCCTTTACGGTGTTCATCATTAATCCACATTTCCATTTATAGGTTTGTGTGTACAGCCACCTCTCGGTTTGATCATACTCTAAGAGCGCTGTAATAACACTGTCCTGGTTTGGGACCTAGATATACTCAGCTCCATGTTTGGACCATGGGGATTCGTAGTTTCCTGTTGGATTTCTGGCTTCCTGTGATTTGTAAGTTCTCTTTTGTTCCTGGCTTTCCTACTGATGCTTCTCAACTGCTGGTGTCCCTATTCTGTCTATCATAACTTCCTCTACGTTTCACTTTATAGGTTTGTATGTACACCATTCCTCCCAAGTGTCCCTGATTTGGAGGGATTGTCCCTTTGAATCCATGTCTGCCTGTCCCTCGTTGTTCTCTTTGGTCCCTCTTTGAGGTGTAACATGCAGATCTGCAGCAATAAATGATTCATTTGCCTATTCAAAGTGTTTCTATTGTTGTAACTGTTACACACTATCTCCTATCCATCCCTCAATGAGGGGGCGTGGCTTCAGTTAACAATTGTCCCTCTTTCCCACCCTAAAAAGTTGGGAGGTATGATGTAACCCAGATTTCAGCTTGATCATTACGAGTTTTGCTAGTACTCTAATGGGGCAACCTGACACCCCATATCAAATCACTGTGTTGTCTTGTGTTGGGATTTTGGCCTCCTCATTTCAATGTTGGGACCCTTGGGCTTCTTGGATCCCCGTTGGGTTCCCAGCCAGTTAGTTGTAAGTTCCTGGCCTTTCTGTCAGGCACCTGTGTCCCTTTTTATAGGGCTGCAACCTTTACAAACGGGCAGCTTGTGGACTGTGTATTCAAAGCTGAAGAAGCTCATGGTCAACTATTCCCCCTCGGGGGAATAGATTCCAGGGCTGGCCACGCCGGGCTTTGTTCCGCTTTAAGGGGCAGGGCACCCCATACCTCTGCCTTCTACTGTAAGATTTCAGTACTGGAAATAAGTCCAAGGCAGCATATTATGAGAAGTCTGTATGTACCCAAACCTCTAAGTACTTACATTTCTCCACCTGTTTTACCTTTATGTACAATAGATAGACAGATAGTGATGTATAACCCACAGGCATAAGCAGACTTTTCCAAGCTTATTTCCAATCTTGAAAAGATTCATTAGTGAGTGACATAAGACCCCCTAAATGCGTAATAAACTCAGCTGTCCCTAGAGTCTAAAAGACTGCAGGGCCAGTGCCTGGCCGTCTCTGTGGCGGGGATTCAGCTGTGGCTCGCGCATGCGCGTTGGATCGGGAAAAAAAGGTAAGTGAACAGGGCAAGCTGGGGGGTTTCACACAGCGGGGCATCACGATTTTGGTGGCCCCGGGGAAGGGAATCGATCGTCCCATGAATCTTATAGATTCTCGGGCTGATCGAGCTGGGTTTTGGTTCGCTTTAAAAAAACGCCACAATGCACTTGTATAGGAAAATGGTCCGCTAAGGATTGGGGAAAATAACGTATGTCTGTTACACCGGGTAAAATGGCACATTAATTATTCATAATTATTCGTGACATGAACCTAAAAGAAGAGTAGAACTTTTGGTTGTGGATATTTCGATCAAAAGTGTTAAGCACAGTGCGGAGCGCAGTTCAAACAACACCCAGCAATTAGGAATTAACCACAATTCCCCCCAGCTTTTTCTTTGGTTTCAACACAAGAACATAATACCACCGCAATAGTACCTTGTCAGTAACGTTGATATCGGCTCCTTGTCCAATCAAAGCTCTTAACATCTCGTTGTGGCCATTAGCTGCGGCTAGGTGGAGACATGTGAGTCCGCGTCTGTCCTTTATATGCAACTGTGATGTAGATTTACTTAGAAGCAAGCCGACGACGGCTGTGTGACCGTTCTGAGCAGCGAGGTGGATGGGTGTGGACCCCTGAGAAAAAGTAAAGCAAAAATAAGGCCTCAGAGGCACTTTGATTTGTTTTCCCTATAATAATTACCTAGCCACACTCCCTCCCTCAAAGGGCACCAAGGGTCACAGTGGGCATTAGACCACCTTTTTGGGTGGTTCCAGGGGGGATTCAATTGAAAGGAGGGAAAACTTTGGAGCCCTGTTACAGCTTTAACTCTGCACTTAAGGAAATGTAGGAGAGGCACATGAGACAGGCACCAGGTAAGTTGCTCGCTTCCTTATTATTGCCATTAGGTTTACGATGCCTTTAATTATTTCATTAATTGCTTAAAGTGGACCAAACCCATCTTGGCCAGCCCTGGAGTTTAAAATAATCCATGGCAGCAAATTCTGTCTCCCTGCTGCATCACAATTTTGGATGGCCCACTGTTTAAAGAACCACTGATCACCACATTTACTCATCTAGGCTCGGATGAGCTAAAACTTGTTAGTGGGTATGTAGCAGGTATATATATATATATATATATATATATATATATATTAAATATAGCTTAATATATGGGAGATTACTTAGTTTGTCATAAACATTATTAGGATAGTTATGCTGATATTGAATAACATGCTAAAAAAGAAAGATTGATTTTTAAGGGGAATTACTTACTGGGTGACATTTTCTTGTCTTTATGCACAGCTACTGTATGGTCACTGCATGAATACGGCACAGGATGCACAGGGATTCATAGCTTAGGACAAAGTTGAAATTAGAGATGCAAAGATGGCTGACAGGGACAGAAACAAGCAGCCACAGCCAGTGCAGGCAGAGTCTCTAACTCTCTAATAGGGTATATTCAAATAAGTCAGAGGGATGGGCAGCTCAGAGAATGTCGAGCAGCATGTTGTTACTTTGGTGGACAGATTCTAATGAGGGACAGGTTTCTGCAGCCAGAAAACAGGCACAGAACAAAGCCTGAAAACAAAAGAACTGCTGCTTTACATCAACTACCAGGTAAGAAACAGAATGGGACAAAAAACAGTTTGGGTGGTCATTCCCTCTAATGTCTTAAATGTACTTTGAAATGAAAGCACAGATAAACAGGCTAAGATTAGGACCATACAAATCATAAACATTATAAGTATATCCAAGTCCTAAAAGTCCAGGTCAGTTTCCAGGTTTTATTGCTTTGACTAGGTACCGGCTATAAAGTAGACATGAACAAAGAAAATATGGAAAATGCTCCCCCTCCATAGCAAGCAGATTCAGGAGGTAACATTCTCGTTCAGTACCTGACTCTTTTTCCCTTATGGACGCAACAATACCAACTGGATCCCTTTAAAAGCATCTACTAACAGAATTTACAAGGTGGAACTATCTTAAAGTAATTGACAAATCAAAAGTTAAAAAATATCAGTAGCTTACCTTACATTGAGGCCCTTATTCATCAAGCGATAGCGCCAGGTAGTGTCTGACGAGCGCCAGGTAGCGGCAGCTAACGGCGACTACCGACTCAAGTACGCCCGGCGGCGGTCACAATGACGCATTTATCAAGCAAAATGAGGCTAGCGCCGGCGAGAGCGACGGCTAGCGCGGCATTCATCATGAAGCCGCCTGGACCGAACAGCGCCGCTGCAAATTCCCTCACAGCGCCAGGTATGAGCTGTCGCTCCCTGGCGATGTCCAATGCATTTCAATGGAGCAATCTATAATTATTCATAATTAATTGGTATTAATTTTTTATTTTATCTTTTTAAATGTCAAAAAATCGGAGACCACTTCTGCAATGTTAGGATTTATTTTTAAGTTAAAAAAAAAAATAAAAAAAATATGTGCAGAATTGATCTAACAGGTATGAGATTAATGTATTCATATTACAAAATGATTCTAAAAACATGTATAATGTTACATTCAAAAAATATGGTTGTTTAGGGGTTAAAAACTAGTTAATACACATCGCCGCCAGCGCTCTGGGGTTTAAACAAGGAATGGACAGCACATTCGGAGCGTGATTTGTTGATGAATATGAAGCTAGCCGTTCGCTCTGGCCATTCGTTGTCAGGCGCTCACATACAACGCTGGACCTGTGAAACAGCGACCCCCCAGCCCGTATTCAGCATTACCGCACACCGACTGAGTCGCTGTCATCAAGCTAATGCCGGCCAAGCACAGCGAATACTGGCTGGCGCTGTAAAAATCACGCTACAGTCGCTCATCTGTCGCTACCTGGCGCTATTAATGAATCGGCCTCCCCGTCCCTTCAGTGGACTGAGAATGGAAACACACCCAACTCCCTCCCTAGACATCCCGATTGGCTGCCTCTCTCTGCAACTGTGATATATTTATCACTTATATGGATTTATCACTCAGGTGATGTGTGTTTTTCAATTGATTTTGTTGTATTTACTATTTTCGCTGTTTTATTCTCTTATCTTGCCACATTTCATATTATTAAATTGTACTATTAATGTTGTATCTGCACAGATTAGCACTTATGCACTTTATGAATGAGTTTTATGAGTATTTGGGATAGATTGGGATGCCCTTGAAAATGTACAGTTTTGTCTTATATGTTTTTTAATTGTTTTGTCATGTAAAAAATGTTTGTGGGTAATTTCTAATAAATTATTTATGAATTAATGATGATTATCTAGTTCACCTTTTTACTGTGGAGGAGGTGCGATGGTGTGAAACTATGTTGGATGAATTGCTGGGTTCATCATTATACTTCTAATTTAGCCCTTGTAGAAATAGTCTTCCACCATCGCACAGCCACAGACTTTATTATTTATTAACTAATACTTAATCTTGTGGTGCGGAATTATACATATATATTCGCACACAGTGTGCTTACATCACATTCACTTGTGAATTTTAACAAAAATGACACCCAAGCAAAACAGTGACCTTTGTTATATCACCTTTATTTATCAGCATGATATCTACTAGATTTAGGGATGGTTACCTGCCGGCTGGTTGTGGCATCGGCCTGTACTCCTGGATAGTTCAGCAAAAGCCTTACTAGACTTTCGTGGCCAGACTGAGAAGCCAAGTGCAATGGTGTGTACCCAAACTGCAAAACAATACAAAAACGGTAACAATCATTTTAGATTTAGGTAAAAAAAAAACGGTGACCATCTTTATTCATAGGCCCCCCTCTTTCTTCTGAGAAGATCACCCCTCTTTTCTATGCTTGTAACTTTTTTTGTTCATGTTATATTATATTTCTCTTTATATAGTTACATAGTTAATATGGTTGAAAAAAGACATATGTCCAAGTTCAACCAAGGATGTTGGGGTAGGGGAAGTTATTTTTATATATATATTTTTTTTACTAATAACAGCTAATAGTAACTGTTAATGTTATTTTCCTTTATATAAGCATCTATATCTTTTTTGAAGCTGTCAGCGGTTGATGCTGTAACAAGCTTCTGTGGGAGGCTATTCCACAGATGTATAGTTCTTATGGTAAAAAACGATTGTCGCCTCTGGAGACTGAATTTCTTTTTTTCTAGTCGAAGGGAGCGCCCCCTTGTCTTTAGAGAGGATTTTACCTGATCTAGTGTTCCCCATATTTTTTGTATTGGCCATTTATATACTTATACAAGTTAATTATGTCCCCCCTCAGTCGTCTCCTCTCAAGACTAAACAGATTTAATTCTCGTAATCTTTCCTCATAACTAAGATCCTTTTTTTCTCTTATTAGTTTGGTGGCTCCTCTGCTCCCTTTCCATAGTCAGAGCTTCCTTTCTATGAATGGGTGCCCAGAACTGGACTGCATATTCCAGGTGAGGGTACACCCAGTGGCACGTGAAGAGGCAAAATTACATCCCTATCCCATGATTCCAGGCCTCGATTCAAGCATGAACATATCTTGGTGGCCCTGGAAGCAGCTGCTTGACATTGCATACTGTTATTTAGCCTGTGGTCTACCAGTTTATGATACATCCTTCCATAAATCCCCAACCTAAACCCATCCATTCATCTTTGCTATCCGGCAATCATTTTAGATCTTACCTCTCCTCCATGATCTTTTAGGTGTACCAACTCCACTATACACTTTGGATGTTCGCTCTGCATTGTGGCCGGCATCTTTGTTAAAATTTCCCTCACGAAATCCAGTTGTCCATAATGAGCAGCTACATGCAGAGCGGTAAAGCCAGTCTAGAATAAAAAAAAAAAGGAATGACTGGTCATATTTTGTTGTGGGACAAACCCGAACAGCAAAGCTCAGGTTCGTATCGAACTTTGTGAGTTTGGGTGCCCAAGCCCGAACACGGACTTCAGCCAGAAGTCAGTGTTTGAGTCTGGCGTTCAAACATGAATTTGAGAATTTGTGTATATATTCATCTCAAACTTAAAGTGGACCAAAACCCACCATAATCGGCCCAGGAATCTATAGGATTCCCAGGCTTAACGATTCTCTCCCCCCCGGGCATCAGAAATCAGGATGCCCGCTGTGTGAAACCCCCCAGGTTGCCCCATACACTTACCTTGCTTCCCGGTCCAACGGCGCATGTGTGAGCCGAAGTCGTATCCCCACTATCCCTCTAGAAGGGCACGTGTCTGCGCAAGGCTTTTGTGAATGGCCAGCGCAGGTACGCTCCCTGTTAGAGGGAAGCAGGGGATGCGGCCACCAGCGCGCTCGGAACCACTGGCTTAGATGAAGCCTTAGGCAACATGTCAGCGCCTCCGAGCGCGCTGAGTGGACGAGCGACCGCACATGCCCCTTAGGCCCGGGAAGAGGTGAGTTACCTTGAGAGATCTGGGGGGTTTCACGAAGCAGGGCAGCCCCGATTGGGGTGCCCCAGGGGAAAGGACCAAAACCCAGGATAGTCTTAATCCTGGGTTTTGGTGCCCTTTAAATGAATTGACCATTCAAACATTAAAATCATTTGTCAGACAGATGATGTGATGCAGTGTCGATGACATGCTGTCTCTTTGTTCTGGTCACAGAAAGGAAGGATCCTCTGCCTCCAGTGCCTCCCCCCAATCCAGACTACCAATACAATCGCAAGGCTTGTGTCAGGTTGACACCCCCGGCCCAAACACGGAAAAGCTAAGCAGCCCATCAACCCAGCTTACCTATGCAGAGTGTGCAGCAGGAAGCAGATGTAACCAGAGACGTAGCTAGACTTTCTGACACCTGAGGTAAACATTCCAAATGGCACCCCCCACCTGTGCTCAAGCCCCCCTGACCTGCTGCACCCGGGGCACATGCCCCCCCGCTCCCCCTAGCTACACCCCTGGATGTAACTCACCTGAGCCCTGATCCCGTCCCTGGTCAGTGGTCGGCAGGGCCGGCGCCAGCACCCGGTAAACGTGGTCAGCTGCCGAGGGCTGCCACTCCCCAGGGGGGCCCACTGATAACTGCCACAATGTGGTTAAAGAACTTAAACCTTTTTTTGCCACTAACATTGCATCGGGCCCC
Organism: Gastrophryne carolinensis; assembly: GCA_027917425.1. Lineage (NCBI taxonomy): Eukaryota > Metazoa > Chordata > Amphibia > Anura > Microhylidae > Gastrophryne > Gastrophryne carolinensis. The sequence continues at coordinate 425,649,091 of CM051239.1, forward strand.
TGCGCTGCCTCCCCCTAGCGAGCCGGGTGGTCACTAACCTCGTAACGTGGCTGAGCTGCACACTCTTTCATTGGTGGTGCAGTTGCCCCGCCCCTTAACCTCTGCTCAGTCCTGCACTGGCTTATGTTGATCTAGGACCAGCGCTGCCCCGTAGAGCGGAGTCTCCCTGCAAGCCCCGCCCCCAAAGACGTGTCATCACCCTGCTCCCTGGCCCCAACATTGCAAAAGGAAGTACTGCACGTGCTGGAAGAAGGTAATGCAAGTTACATAGTGAACACACTTCCTTTCTGTCCCTCTGCCCCATCCATCCCTGGTCCCACCATCTCTGTCCCATCCATCCCTGGTCCCGTCAGCTCTGCCCCATCCATCCCTGGGTCCTGTCAGCTCTGCCCCATCCATTCCTGTCCCGCCAACTCTGCCTCATCCATCCCTAGTCCCTTCAGCTCTGCCCCATCCATCCCTGGTCGCGTCAGATCTACCCCATCCATCCCTGGTCCCGACAGCTCTGCTCCATCCATCCCTGGTCCCGTTAGCTCTGCCCCATCCATCCCTGGTCCCGTCAGCTCTGCCCCATCCATCCCTGGGTCCTGTCAGTTCTGCCCCATCCACCCCTGGGTCCCGTCAGCTCTGCCCCATCCATCCCTGGGTCCTGTCAGCTCTGCCCCATCCATTCCTGTCCCGCCAACTCTGCCTCATCCATCCCTAGTCCTGTCAGCTCTGCCCAATCCATCCCTGGTCCCGCCAGCTCTGCCCCATCCATCCCTGGTCCCGCCTGCTCTGCCACATCCATCCCTGGTCCCATCAGCTCTGCCCCATCTATCCCTGGTCCCATCAGCTCTGCCCCATCTATCCCTGGTCCCGCCAGCTCTGCCCCATCCATCTCTGGTCCCGTCAGCTCTGCCCCATCCATCTCTGGTCCCATCAGCTCTGCCTCATCCATCCCTGGTCCCGCCAGCTCTGCCCCATCCATCCCTGGTCCCGCCTGCTCTGCCACATCCATCCCTGGTCCCATCAGCTCTGCCTCATCCATCCCTGGTCCCGCCTGCTCTGCCACATCCATCCCTGGTCCCATCAGCTCTGCCCCATCTATCCCTGGTCCCGCCAGCTCTGCCCCATCCATCTCTGGTCCCGTCAGCTCTGCCCCATCCATCTCTGGTCCCGTCAGCTCTGCCCCATCCATCCCTGGTCCTGTCAGCTCTGCCCCATCCATGTGGGGCCAAACTAAAAAATAGCTCTAATAGGGGGTTGGAGGGCAAGTAGCCCACCTTGGTTTTGGCCATTGAATTTATAGACCCCTGACCCGGGACTCTCCACCGTAAAAGGGCCCACTGAGACCATGCCTCCCGAGGGCCCACATAAACCTGTAGCCGGCCCTGGTGGTCGGCGTTCCTGTCAAATTGGCTACGGTTGGGGCCACAGAAAGATGGCCGTGGCTCCCATGAGTGAGGAGACTCCTAGTGCCAGCACTGCCAGCTGGCACTTGGAGCGTCATCACTCGTGGGATTGGCGACCAGCTGCTTCCTGCTGCACACTCCCAGCAGTGAACACCCCCCCCCCCCCCCAAGGTTTAGGTCCAATAGGGATCGAGTCCCGAATTCGAACTTTTATTCAAAGTTTAGCCGAACTTGCCAAACCCGAATCCTGGGGAGTTCCCCAACACTAGTTATATTTTAATGGTCAAATCATAGCTTGTGCCAGCACTGGGCAAACCTGGGCCGATTGCATCTTGGGGGACCCACTTCACTTGATTTGAATTTTTGGTAATGAATCAAATTTTTTAGTGTAGAAGTATAGTGTATATGTTTAAAACACTACCTTGGTGCTGGTGATGTGGAAAGAGACGCTGCCCCTCAGCGCTTCAAGAACATGAATGTGTCCATGCTTTGCAGCCAGGTGGATGGCGGACATCCCCTCCTGTTACCCAAATACAAAGGAGATACAACACAGGAATGTTTGTGACGGAAATTTCATAATACAATGTCATTACAGGTCTAGTGCTTCTTCCTGTTGTTCCTGCAGAGCCAACCATAGACAGAGAACAAATCACACACACGTATACACACACATATACATATTATATATATATACACACACATATATATATAGATATATATATATATATATACATATACACACACACACACACATATACACACACACACACACACACATACATACATACATACATATATATATATATATATATATATACACACACACACATATACACACGTATACACACACACATATATATATATATATATACATATACACACACACACACACATACACTTCTGCCTATATACTGCTTTATACATGTGTCAGATTAAATTAAATAAATATAAATACATACTTATATATATATTATATATATATACAGCAGCATGCAAAAAAACTTCTGATCAAAAAAAAAACTTCTGATCAAAATCATCTTTAAAGTGGACCATAACCCAACGCGATCGGTCCGGGAATCTATGTGATTCCCAGGCCGATCGATTCCCTCACCCCAGGGCATCCAAAATCCGGATGCCCCACTGTGTGAAACCCCCCTGGTCGCCCTATTCACCCATTCACTTACCTTGCTTCCCAGTCCAACGGCGCATGCGCGAGACGCACCGGCCACACAAATGGTGAACGCTCCCTGTCAGAGGGAAGCGCGGGATGCAGCCGCCAGCGCGCTCGGAGTCACTGGCCTTAGACGCTGACTAAATGACACGACTCCAGTGGCTTCGAGCGCGCTGATTGGACCAGCGGTCGCGCATGCGCCGTAGGACCGAGGAAGGGTGAGTGCAATCAGGCGACCTGGGGGGGTTTCACACAGCGGGGGAAAGGATAGTCTACTCAGGATAGTCAAAATCATGGGTTATGGTGCACTTTACAGTGGACCAAAACCCATGGTCCGCTGTCCTTGGAGTCTATAAGATTCCTGGGCAGCTTGATTCCCTTCCCCTTGGGCATCCAGAATCGGGATGCCACACTGTGTGAAACCCCCCCAGGTTGCCCCCAAACTCACCTTCTTTCGCGGTCCAACGGTGCCTGAACGAACAGTGGCCGGATTGCCGCTATCCCTTTAGGGCCTGTGCCCGCACCAGGCATTAGTGTATGGCCGGCTCAGGCAAGCTCCGTGTTAGATGGTAGTGGGGGATGTGGCCACCAGAGCGCTCGTAACTGCTCGCCCTAGACGAAGGGACGGGAGCTGATCAGCGCGCACTAATTGGACGAGAGGCCGCACATGCGCCGTAGGACCGAAAAGAGGTGAGTTCATTCAGGCGACACAGCAGGGCACCCCCGATCGGGATGTACGGGGGGCAAGGACCAAAACCAAGGATTGTCAAGATCTCTGAAGGGCATAACGTTAATGATGACACATCTTTTTTATAGCTGGAATATTATGTTTGCTTCCAGACTTTTCTGGAATTGTATTTCCTTCGATGGTTCAAAGACATAAAGAGATTATTTGCATAGCTCTACCCAAAGCAAAGGGTGTTAGGAAATTCTAATATTCCTTGTGTTGGGCGCTGTGCAAATACTTTCTTTTCTATGATTTTTTTGCCTCCCCTATATTAAAAATGAACAACACATCCGAGTTTCACTTTTCGGGGTGTTGTTCCTCTCAGTGGCGGCATCCTGAATTGGGATGCACCACTGTGTGTATTCCCCAAGGTCGCCCCATTCACTCACCTTCATGACTCTCCCACAGAGCAAATTTGAGGCGAGAATGTGCTTGCTTTCACTTGGCTCCATTCGGCACCACTGGCGGCTAAGCCTCCTGGATGACTAAGCAGAGAGCGGCTCCAAAGGGGGCCGCCGGCCACAATCCCCACTCACCTCCTAGCTGTTGCGTGCCCGCTCCGCCCATTCAGAAAGGCTAGGTACGGGCATGCGCACTGCTAGAGGCAAGCTGAAATGCGGCCATGGCGCCGAGATGCGGCAAGGGCTCCTAGACAAAGTGAGTGAAACAGGGCTTCTGGGGGATTTTACACAGTGGGGCATCCCAATTCGGAATGCCCGAAGGAGTGGAGCTCAGATTGCCCTGCCCTCCGATGTTTCTCTTGAAACCCAACATGGGTCTCTTCGCTTGTGATCTGGAACTTTATTGAATCCATTCTTCCCTCTACCTGTTTCCCATGACGTTGGCTACAACAAACTCAAAGCATTATTGATACACCGCCATGCTTAAAGGCTTACAGCAGAACAAAAATCAGGATTTTGACTATCCCAGGTTTTTTTTCTTGCCCTGGAGGCATCCTGGGGCGGCCACATCTTGGTAGATTTGCAGTTGGGCCATACTCCTTCCATTTGCAGATGATAGATTGAACAGTGCTCTGTGACATGATCAGAGTCTGGGCTATTTTTTTTTTATAACCTAACCCTGCAATACACCTCAACACAGCTTTATCCTTGAGCTGTCTGCTGTGTTCCTAGGTTTTCATGATGCTGTTTGGTCACTAATGTTCTCTAACAAAACTTTTAGGACTTTACAGAACCACTGGTGTTATAATGAGAATAAATTACATCCAGGTGCAGGAGTCTTTACTTATAAGGGGGCTTCTGAATGCAATTTACACTGAATTTTATTTACATAGAAACATAGACGGGTGGCGACAGAAGAAGACCATACGCTCCATCTAGTCTGCCCTTATGTGTATGTTCTCGTTATCTTAGGAAGATGGAGGCTTATCCCAGGCATGTGCTCATTCACTTTTTTCTGCTATCTCTGCTGCAAGTTTGTTCCCGGCATCCACTACTCTTTCTGTAGGGCTATCAAAGGTGGCTGAATACATAGTCACGTCACACTTTTCGGGTCTTTAGTTTACAAACGTTTGAAAAAACATGTATTATTTCCTTTACACTTCACAACTACTTTTTACTTTGTATTGCTCTATCACAGGGGTTCCTAACAGGTGGTACTAGTACCACTGGTATTGAGACCCTATTAGGTGGTGCTCAACAAGGCTGCAGACTGACCCGTATAAATGAATCTGCTGTCATCTATACTACACCCAGGCCAGATTTACACCTTAAACCAGACCAACACCCGTTATTACTTTAACGGGTGTTGGTCCCGCTCTCTGCAGACAACAAGAAGCTCAGGGGGGGCATCCAGAATGCTGGCGCTCCCTTGCACCTAACTGCACAGGACACACAGAATACTCACCTTCATTACAAGACAGCGCCAGGAGAGGAGTCCCGCGATTGGCCGCCGGGCAGTCACGTAATAATGGGTAATAACAGGTGTTCAAATAAAAAAACTGCCTATTTTTGCGATTCATTCACTTTAAATGCCTGTTTGAAGGTGGTATACAAAAAAAAGAACACCCTATTAAGCACCACCCTAAATAATTCAAATGAGGGGAGCAGAAGTGTGCCAAGTCTGTAACCTAAATTGCTACTACAATAAACAGAAAATCTTATGTGGTTCCAGCCCTCCACAAACAAACACAGTTACTCAGAAAGCACCACTCCAACCCCAAAATAAATTAATCAATAATACCGACTGATCTTAATATCCATTTTAATTAATCAATTCATCAATGATTAAAAACATACATCAAGACTATACAACACCATAACATACATTTAAAAGCTTATATACAATTCATATCTACAAAGCATAGCACCAGCAGGAGCGAACCACATGACCCATATTAACCATATTGACCCAGATACCCCCCTAAAATATAAATCCCTATCCCTAAATCTAAAGTGCCAATCTCCAAAGTGACCAGTGCAAAATATGATCCTTAGATATATAAAAAGCAAATTATTAAGTCAATAAAAATTCACCTCAATGTGTATAGCGATCATCTCCTGCTGGGCAGATATGGTACTTGATGTTATCAGAAAATGGAAAGTGGCTTTTGATTAAAAAAGGTCTGGAGCCCCTGATCTTGATTACTCAGTGATATGATAAATGATGCAAATAATACTTTACATTACTCAGCTGCAGGTCCAAAGTAAGTGTGGTGGATCCATTTTGCCTATTCCGGGTTTGGTCCTTGACCCTGGGGCACCCAGATCGGGGATGCCCCACTGTGTGAAACCCCCCAGGTCAACCAAACAAACTCACCTTTCCCTGGTCCTACGACACATGTGCGGCCGCTCGTCCAATCAGCGCTCTCGGATCCACTCCTGCTCCTTCGTCCAGGAGCTCGTCTAATGGCTCGTCTAATGCGATCCAAGTGCGCTGGTGGCCGCATCCCCCGCTACCCTCTAACAGGGAGCGTGCCCGCACCGGCCATTCACAAGAACCTGCAGATTACATCAGCTGATTTGTGCTCTCCCCGTGCCGGCTGTCAGGGGCGGCATCATTCATTCACCAGAACGTGCGTCTTTTTGTCCACCTTCAATTGGTCCGTTTTATAGATGTCACTAGGATTGGTTTAGAATTTACACAGCCCCCCCCCCCCACCTTATGAGCTATAATGGGATAGCTGTGGCCCCTTAGTTTTCTCTGTGGTCTGGATACTGAGGCGAGCCTGCTTGCCATCGGGGCAGGGGTTAAGTTCAAACAAGGGGAGCCAGGAATTGTGGTTATATGGGCCCCAAAAATTCCTGATGCCCCGATCTCACGCCAGACTTACCGCATCCTCATCAGAAGCGGACGCCCCCGTCTCCAGCAAAACTTTGACAATTTCTGCATGTCCGCCGGCTGCTGCCAAGTGCAAGGGGGTGGAGTCGCTGGTCTGGGAAATAGAGACGAGAAGAGAATTCAGTATCAATACAGAAAAGATGTCATGCAACATGTCATGTGACTTGGTTGGGGGGGGGGATATTGCTCGCATCCGCCTCCCAGCACAGGAAACTAAAGGGAGTCTTAAAGTGGACCGAAACCCAGGATTTTGACTATCCTGGGTTTTGGTATTTGCCCCGCTGTGTGAAACCCCCCAGGTCGCCAAAACCAACTCACCTGTTCCTGGTCCTACAGCGCATGCGTGGCCGTTCGTGCAATCAGCGTGCTCGGATCTAATGCCTAACAGCTCCGAGCGTGCTGACAGCCGCATCCCCTGCTTCCCTCTAACAGGGTGGGTGCCCCCGCGACAGCCATTCATAATTGCCTGGCGCAGACACGTGCCCTGCTAGAGAGATAGCGGAGATGCGACCGCGGCTCACGCATGCGCCGTTGGGGAAGCAAGGTAAGTGAATGGGGCGATCTGGGGGGTTTCACACAGTGAGGCTTCCCGATTTTGGATGCCCCGGGGGAGGGAATCAATCTTATAGATTCCTGGGCCGATCTCCGTGGGTTTTGGTCCACTTTAATGAAAAAAAAAGCAGTTAGACTCACCCCCTCCGGTGTCCGGTGTCAGTCACAGTGACTGGCTGTGCATGCTCAGGCTCGGACTGGCCCACAAGGTTACCAGAAAAAGACATGGTGGGTCCCTCGTACCTTTGAGGACTTCAACACCAAACCTGTACTATGTATAGCGTATTTGTGGCATCCCAAGTGCACACACACACACACACACACACACACAATACAATTTTGGCATAATGTTTCTGTGCATGGGCCCTGAATGCATGGGCCCCCTAAATGTGAGGTAGACCCCCAGAGCCAATTCTACTGGAGGGCCCCAGTCCTGGGGGGGGGGGGGGGCAGGGGCTTCCTGGGGGGGCAGGGCTGGCTCCAGGCTTATGTGGGCCCTCGGGCGGCATGGTCTCAGTGGGCCCCTTTGCGGTGAAGAGTCACGGGTCAGGGGTCTATAAATTTCATGGCCTCCAACCCACAATTAGAGCTATTTTTTAGTTTGGCCCCGCATGGATGGGGCAGAGCTGACGGGACCAGGGACGGATGGGGCAGAGCTGAGGGGACCAGGGATGGATGGGACAGAACTGACGGGACCAGGGACGGATGGGGCAGAGCTGAGGGGACCAGGGATGGATGGGGCAGAGCTGAGGGGACCAGGGATGGATGGGGCAGAGCTGAGGGGTCCAGGGATGGATGGGGCAGAGCTGGCAGGACCCAGGGATGGATGGGGCAGAGCTGCCTGGACCAGGGATGGATGGGGCAGAACTGACAGGACCCAAGGGATGGATGGGGCAGAGCTGAGGGGACCAGGGATGGATGGGGCAGAGGGATAGAAAGGAAGTGTGTTCACTATGTAACTTGCATTACCTTCTTCCAGCACGTGCAGTACTTCCTTTTGCAATGCTGGGGCCAGGGAGCAGGGTGATGACACGTCTTTGAGGGCGGGGCTTGCAGGGAGACTCCGCTCTACGGGGTAGCGCCGGTCCTAGATCAACACAAGCCAGTGCAGGACTGAGCAGAGGTTAAGGGGCGGGGCAACTGCACCACCAATAAAAGAGTGTGCAGCTCAGCCACGTTACGAGGTTAGTGGCCACCCGGCTCACTAGGGGGAGGCGGCGCAGGGTCCCAATGCAATGTTAGCTGCAAAAAAGGTTTAAGTTCTTTAACCACATTGTGCCAGTTGTCAGTGAGCCCCTCTGGTGAGTGGGGGCCCTCGGAAGCTGCCCGGGTTTGCCGTGTGCAAACAGGGCATCCTGCTTCGGGAAAGGTAAGGATTTTGGGCACCCTGGGGGGTTTCACACAGTGGGGCATCCCAGTTCAGGCTTCCCCAGGGGTCTCATAGACTCCAGGGTGGGTTTTGATTCACTTATTAAAAAATAAAATACCAAGTCCTGGTGCCTTGATCTATTACTACCAGGAGGAGCGAGAACCCTCGGTGACTTATTGACGCGGAGCTGTACTGTCTTGTACCCACCTTGTTCCGTGCTGTGGTCACGCCGCCGCTGTTGGACTTGAGGAGCTCTCTGATCACAGCCACGCTGCCCTTGGCGGCTGCAATGTGGGCGCAGGTTGAGCCGTCCATGTTGGCTGAGGTCACCAGCTCGGGCCGTTGCTTCAGGAAGAGTTTGACGACTTCTGAGTGGTCGTTTTCCGCAGCCAGGTGGAGAGCGGTCTGTCCATGCTGTGACATCACAAGAAATTCTTACCATGATTATTAACGGCTCATTTTTCAAATCATAATGGAGTGGACGTGGTCCTAAGCCACACCTTCCTCCCAACGAGGAGCACAAAACTAATATCCAGCTAAAATACATAAAACATAGACACTTAAAAACAATGCTGCAAGACTCCCTATAACCTCCACAAAAACGAATCACCTATGATCTCTGCCTCTTAAAGTGGACCAACACCCAATGTGTGAAACCCCCCAGGACGCCCCATTCACCTTAACTTACTCCCGTTCCAACGGCGCATGCGCGGGCCGCGGCCGCATCTTGCGTTTCTCTCTGGCAGGATCTGTTAGAGGGAAGCGCAAGATGCGGCCGCCAGCGTGCTTGGAGCCGATGTGGTTGTCCGTCCCAGGCTCAGCGCACAGCGCCGGCGTTCAGCCTTGCAGAGCGCCATTTTTTTATGAATATGGTGTGAGTCATCAATGCTGCACAGCGACTCTGAACTAGCAAACCATCAGAGTCGCTGTGCAGCATTGATGAATACATTGTGTGGTGTCGCTATATGACCGGTACAGGGCTGTATGGGAGCGCATGGTAGCGACTGGTCAGTGTGACCGACTCACACCATATTCATCAAAAAATCACGCTCAAAAAATTCTCGCGCTGCAAAATGCATGTTTAAACCCCAGAGCGCCGGCGGCGATGGGTTAAAAGTAGTTTTTTAACCCCCAAACCACCATTAAGTTTTTAATTACATTTTGTAATATGAATACATTAATATCAGACCTGTAATATCAATTCTGCACAAAGTTATTTTTTTTTTTTTTTTACCCTTAAAAAAAAAAATCTAAAATGGCCGAAGTGGTCACAGAATTTTTCACATTAAAAAAAAAAAAAAAATGAATAACAATTATGAATATTTAAAGATTGTTCCATTGAAATGCATTGGAGAGCGCCAGGTAGCGAGAGGTCATACCTGTCGCTGTTCAAGGTCGGACGCTGGCGCTGTGGGCTGAGGCTGGAATAATGATGAATGAGTGGCTATATGGCGCTATCTCAGTCTCTAAGCAGGATTGGCTTGATAAATGTGTGATTGTGGTGGGGAGCCGGCGTTCTCGTGGCGGTGCCCGTCATTACCGGCCGCTCACCAGGCGCTACCTGTCGCTATTCCTTGTTAAATAAGGGCCTTAGTTTCTTTCCAGAGACCCAGAAGCAAGTCCTGATTTTTTTCCTCCTCCCCATAGACTTTATTAGGTTTGGGGTGATGCAGAAGCAGAATACTGGGGACTATTTGTCAGCGCTGCACCTCGCGCTGATACGTGCCTTCGCCAGCGCTGCAGGTTAGAAGCAGGTTCGGCTCATTGCTACTGATGGGGTGAATAATAAAGTGTAACAGAACAAGGATTGCGCGGCCCTATTATGTCTTTTATATCTTCAAGAAGCTGTTGAGGAAATTCTCTGTACATTTGAAGCCAAACATCAAGGTCAGCATTTCGGTGTTGGCGGCGCGGGACAATTAATAGGCGGAAAGGGAGCAGCATGAAGGGAAGTCCTCTACAGACGTCCGATCTCCTGCAGGGCCAACAATACAGGAAGGGATACTTAGCGTGTCAGGCGGACGGACTTTCATGTCTGAGATGACACTTTTGCCCGGGGGGGGTGGGGGGTGGGGGAGGGGCGGCTCTGTAGTCACCCGGCAAATATTATGCAGACAATGTGCGTCACGCAACGCAACACAACGCCGCATAGGCATCATGGTATACATCACTGGAGAAAAATCTGCCTGTTATTCAACTTAAAGTGGACCAAAACTCACTGCGATCGGCCCACTGCGATATAAGATCTATAAGATTCCCGGGCCGATCAACCCCCCCCCGGGCATCCAAAATCACGATTCATTGCTATGTGAAACCCCCCAGGTCGCCCCATACACTTACCTTGCTTCCCAGTCCAACGGTGCATGCGCGAGCCGCTGCAGCATCCCCGCTATCCCTCTAGCAGGGCACGTGTCCGCGCCAGGCATTTGTGAATGTCCGACGCGGGCATACTCCCTGTTAGAGGGAAGCGGGGGATGCGGCCGCCAGCATGCTCGGCGGCACTGGCCTTAGATGAAGGCTTAGACGACGTGACGTGAGCCGCTACGAGCGTGCTGATTGGACGAGCGGCCGCGCATGCACCGTAGGATCAGGAAGAGGTGAGTTAAGTTCGGCGATCTGGGGGGTTTCACGTAGCGGGGCACCCCCGATTGGGTGAAAGGACCGAAACCCAGGATAGTCAAAATCCTGGGTTTTGGTCCACTTTAAAAACATGTAAAAAAATGTGTAACCCATTGCCATATGTGTACAGTTCATTGCATACGCTACAAATTTACTACACCTTACTGGCAGGCTGATTCATCATTAGCGGCAGGTAGCGACAGATGAGCGTCTGTAGCGGCATTTTCAGAGCGCCCGCTAGTAGTCACTGCTCAGCCGTGGGTCGCTAGTTCATAGCGACTCAGTCGCTGTTCAGTAATGTTAAATACATTGTGAGGAGTCGCTATTTGACCAGTACAGCGCTGTATGGGAGCGCATGTTAGCGACTGCTCATAGCGACCGACTCACACCATATTCAGCAAAAAAACAGCCTCACAAATCTCTGACGCTGAAAAATGCTTCGCTGTAGCCCAGAGCGCAGGAGGCGGTGTGATTAAAGTCTGTTTTTCAGCATCTATCCACTAGTAACAAAGCGACAACATATGGAATTACATTGTAACAACATTGTAACATGAACACTTTAATAACAGACCAGTAATGTCATTTCTGAAGAAATATATAAAAAATGAAAAAATTATGAAAAAACTGCTTATTCAATGTCAGGAGAGGCCACAGAATTATTTGTGATTTTTTGGGGAAAAAAAAAAAACAAATACCCCGTTCAAAGAGAAGAAAAGGTTCGTCCATTGAAATGTATGGGAGAGCGACAGATAGCGAAAGGTCATACCTGGCGCTGTGCAAGGTTGAACGCCGGCGCTGTTCGCTGAGGCTGTGAAAATGATGAATCAGACGCTACATGGCGCTATCCCAGTCGCTAAACAGATTCTGCGTGATAAATGTGTAATTGTGTGCCGTGTCCGGCGTTCACCAGTCGCTACCTGTCGCTACCTCTCATTAACCAGCCGCTACCTGACGCCATCCCTTCTTAAATAAGGGCCTAATTGTATTGACTACCGGTATTTATTATGTCCCCGATTTACGGATGCTGGGCTTCTCTGGTCTGGCATAGGTAGCATGCACGGTAACATCAGATACTTTAGTCTTGGATGGTAATCTATTATGTTTCTTTGCAGGCGCTAGATGGCGCACCTGGGACGCCCCGCTGTGTGAAACCCCCCAGGGCGTCGGCATCACCGGTCTCCCCTCTCGGCTGTGTGCAGCCCGGCACAACTGAATGGCTGTGTGGGGCCGTGTACAGCCAGAGGGAGGAAGTGATGATGTGCCATGCTCTCAACTGCAGCTAGACATGCCGTGGACCCGAGGAGAGGTGAGTTTGCCGTTCTGAGGGGCGTCACACTGCGGGGTGCTCCAGGGGGGAAGGACCAGGTCCACTTCAAAGTGGACCAAAACCCAAGATTTCAACTATCCTGGGTTTTGGTCCTTGCCCCCGGAGCACCCCGATCGGGGGTGCCCCGCTGTGTGAAACCCCACTGGTCGCCAAAACAAACTCACCTCGTCCAGACTTGCGGACGCTCGTCCAATCAGCGCACTCGGATCTGCCGATGTCCCTTCGTCTAAGGCGAGCGGCTCTGAGTGCACTGACAGCTGCATCCCCTGCTACCCTCTAACAGGGAGCATGCCCACGCTGGCCATTCACAAAGGCCTGGCGCAGGCACGTGCCCTGCTAGAGAGATAGCGGGGATGCGGCCATGGCTTGCGCATGTGCCATTGGACCGGAAAATAAGGTAAGTGTATGGGGCGACCTGGGGGTTTCACACAGCGGGCATCCCGATTTTGGATTCCCCATGGGGAGGGAATCGATCGGCCCAGGAATCTTATAGTGCCCCGGGCGATCACTGTGGGTTTTGGTCCACTTTAAGGGATCCATAACGATGAGGTTCAGAATTTCATATTTTTCATTTTGAATAGCATAACAAAGATTGTCTATAATAATCAGGATATCCACCGTCTCCTCAAACTACATTAGAGTGATTTTTGTACACTGGTGCGTACTTCCACCACAGCACCCCATCGCCACGTTTATATCTGCCATCCCCATCATATGAGACCCATATTCATAGCTGCCCCCCCATCAGTCCAAATTCATAACCATATTCCCAATACTTAACCCATCCAAACTCCTCCTTTTTTGGTGGCCATTGTAAACTTGAGCACACATGAGAATTCGCATGCACATGCCTGGAGCGGTGGGCTGCCCTAATTACGGCGCCGGGCAGCAGTTGGCGGTTTGGTGCCTTGCTCAAGAGCACTTCAGTCATGTCCCCATGGCCGGGCATTGAACCTCCCACTTAAAGTGGACCATCACCCTCCCGTGATCGGCCCGGGAATCTATAAGATTCCCGGGCCGATCACCTCCCTCCCCGCGGGACATCCGAGATCGGGATGTCCCGCGGGGTGAAACCCCCCCAAACACCCCAAATCCCCTTACCTTGCCACTGCCTCCCTCACGCCCCTCTAGATGTGCGCGCGCCCACGCCGGCCGTCTGTGAATGGCCGGCATGGGCGCGCGAGCGTCAAGAGTGACGCGCGGGAGGCGGTGGCGGAGGAGCCGCTTGTCCGCAGCTGTCAAACCGCTTGTCCGTCGGCGCTGGGAGCGGGGAGAGGTGAGTTTTTCGGGTGATCGGGGGGGTTTCACACAGCGGGGCACTCCGATCGGGGATGCCCCACCAAAGTGGACCAAGACCCAGGATAGTCAAAATCCTGGGTGTTGGTCCACTTTAAGTGCAGCCACAATCAGGGGTGGACTGGTCCTAGGGAGACTCTGGACATTGCCCGGTGGGCCACACTGCTTTGGGGCCAGTTGGGCTGCTGCTTTTAACACTCACATTAAAGGAGCACTATCGCGAAAATAGGCCAATGATAAAAATCCATTTAAATATGCTGGGTGGCGGGAGGAGAGGTCACTTATACACCCGACATCAAGAAATATCCGGCCAGGCTCGTTTCTTTCTTTTAATGAAAGAAAAAGGACATCCGGGGTGACTGTCACCTCTGATAGACTAAACCTGTAACCCCCGGATTTTATTCCTACCTCTCATCCTTTACTGAGCCCCACTTTAACTCCTTGTACATGGCAGTTCTGTTTACCCCTTCCACTTTCCCCACAGCAGGTCAGGGGCCACATCGGGCCATAGGTTAAGCATATGTGGTTTAAAGTGGACCAACACCCAGGATTTTGACTATCCTGGGTTTTGGTCCACTTCGGTGGGGCACCCCGATCGGGGGTGCCCCGCTGTGTGAAACCCCCCAGAATGCCCGGAAACACTCACCTCACCACGCTCCTACGCGGGCGCTCGTCCAATCAGAGCGCTCAGAGCCGCTGTGGTATGCACGTACAAGTGGCGTCAAACCACAGCGGCTCTGAGCGCTAGAGGCTGCGTCTCGCGCTTCCCTCTAACAGGGAGCGCGCCAGCCATTCACAAATGACCGGTGCGGGTGCGCGCATGAGCCGTTGGAACGGGGTTAAGGTAAGGTTTCTGGGCTTCCCTGGGGGGTTTCACCCTGCGGGACATCCCGATTTCGAATGCCCCGCGGGGAGGGATCTGATCACCCCTGGGTGTTGGTCCACCTTGTCAGTCTGTGAGATATGCCGGCCGTTGGCGAGGTTAGGCTCAGCGTTCTACACTTTACCCTCCCCATAATATTATGAAGTAACCTTACGATGTCGGTAGCGTTGACGTCGGCTTTCATGCTCAATAGGCTGTTACACACGTCCAGCTGCCCATTCAGAGCTGCAAGGTGGAGAGGAGTCCTCTTGGTCTACAGATGGGAAAATGGGACGATATGAATATACAAATTAAGATAAGAAGCTATATCAAGGAGCACAAAAAATAAAACTTCGTTTCTGAAACATTCACAGACCTAGATTAGCTATGGAATTGGTTTAGTGCAATCTACAGCTACTCAAAGAAACGCTGTGAGTCCCCTTTAGGCTGAAAAATCAACAAATGTTAGGTTCTCTACAGATTCCTTTACAGCTTCGACCAGGAAGTAGTCAGGAAGTTATACGTGATAGTAGATGAGGGGAACGTCTCCTTAGGGTTGGGCAAACCCGAACCTCAAAGTTTGGGTTCGTACAGAACTTTGAAAACACAGACTTTAAACAGAAGTTTGTATTTGAGTTCGGCCGAACCCAGCAAGATGGTTGATTGGCTGCACAGCAAACACTACTGGGTAGACCGAGCTGTACACAAGGCGGGGTCGCGCATCCCGGCGCTGTCAGAGGAACAAAACCCAAGACTTTCACTTCCTTGGGTTTAGTTCCTCCCGGTGCGGGCATCACAAATTGTTACGTTGTGTTGCTGTGTGTATCCCCAGAATTGCCCGTTAACTCACCTTTTCCTCATTCCCACAAAGCATTCGCGGGCCGCCCAGCCAATCACCACAAGTCGCGGCAAAAGGCCTCCAGCCATGCTGACTACCAGCTCCTTTGCTATTGAATTAGACCAGGACTTAGACCAGGACCTTATGCTTACAGGAAATGAAAAGAAAGTGAGCTTACCAGTGACATGGCGTCTATGCTGGCGAGGTGCTTTTCCACCAGCAGTTTTACCAGATGATTGAAGCCGTTCTGAGCGCACAAATGAAGCGGCGTCAGGCCCAGTTTGGTTTTGGCGTTGACAAATGCCTTGTGCCACAGCAGGATGTCGGCCATTTTGTCGTGGCCATTTTCGCAGGCGAGGTGCAGGGCCGCTTTCCCGTGCTGCAACAGTGAAAACGATTAAACTGTATTTGTGCCTCTACTGCCAGTTATGGGCTTTGATTCAATAAGAGTTGAAAAATATTCTCATGGTAGTAAAAAATTCAATTTATGAGAAAAAAGCCTGAGAATGTCACTGTTACTGAATCACCAGCTTTTTTCTCCTAAGAAAAGTAGAGAACTGTTTCCTCCTTTCTACACTGTAGTAAAAGCTGCCATTGACTTTCATTGTCTTTTTATCTGGTGATTCAGTAACAGTGACATTCTCAGGCTTTTTTCTCATGAATTGAATCTTTTACTACCATGAGAATTTTTTCAACTCTAATTGAATCGAGGCCATGGTGTTGCAGATACAACATTTTTACGAGGGATTCCTCCATAGCAGCAGCATGATAGAGAGATAGAGGGCGTCTGGCTGATATACAATGCACAGCCACTGAATGTAACCACAGCCACGTGCCTGGTTGTTCACAATGCAACACAGCAGGGATCCGGCTGCCTTTTTACAATGTAACAAAGGCGAGTTACAAGTGGTGTGCCGCAAGGCTCTGTCCTGAGCCCTATTCTTTTTAATATGTTTGTAAGTGACATAGGAGAAGGCTTGGTAGGAAACGTTTGCCTATTTGCTGATGGTACAAAGGTTAGTAATAGGGTGGATATTCCTGGAGGTGTCTGCAACATGGAAAATATCTTTACTGGATAGATGGTCAAAACTGTGGAAACTAGAGTTTAATGTCTCTAAATGTAAAATCCTGCACTTGGGTAGAAGGAATCCCTGCTCTGAGTACCGTATGGGCAGCACTGTGTTATCCAGGACCTCGGAGGAGAGAGATTTAGGGATACTGATTACTGATAGCTGCAAGATGATTGGACAGTGTAGCCAGGCAGTGGGAAAAGCAAGCAGGATGCTCGGCTGCATAGCTCGAGGCATCACCAGTAGGAAGAGGGAGGCTGTGATGCCGCTGTATAGAGCCCTGGAGAAGCCACAGCTAGAATACTGTGTGCGGTTCTAGAGACCTCCCCTGCAAAAAGACATTATTCAAATAGAATGTGTCCAAAGGCCGGCAATAAAAATGGTGGAAGGACTTAAACTTAAAATCAGGAGAGACTTAAAGAACTTCATTTGCACAGTCTGGAGGAAAGAAGGGAGAGGGGGGACATGATGGAGACCTTTATATATGTGACAGGAGGGAATAAGGTTCAGGAGGGAAGTGTTTTTAAGAAGAAACTTAATGACAGAACAAGGGGCCCAACCTGAAGCTAGTCGGGGGGAAGATCAGGAGCAATGTTAGAAAATATTATGTTACAGAAAGAGTAGTAGATGCCGGGAACAAACTTCCAGCAGAGGTAGTTGAAAAATCGTCAGTCAATAAATGAGCACATGCCTGGGATAAGCCTCCATCTATCCTAAGATAAAGAGAACATACAGTATACACATAAGATACAGAGAACATACAGTATATACATAAGATACAGAGAACATACAGTATATACATAAGATACAGAGAACATACAGTATACACATAAGATACAGAGAACATACAGTATACACATAAGATACAGAGAACATACAGTATATACATAAGATACAGAGAACATACAGTATACACATAAGATACAGAGAACATACAGTATATACATAAGATACAGAGAACATACAGTATATACATAGGGGCAGACTAGATGGACCGTATGGTCTCCTTCTGCCATCAACCTTCTATGTTTCTATGTTAACATCAGCATGGGTTTTAAAACTCCCAGTGCGAGTTTTGTTACTCTTACAATAGTTTGCAAGAGTTTGTTAGTTGTAAATAGTTTGTTAGTTGTAAATAAATTGTTGTGAATAGTTTGTTTGTTAGTTGTAAATAGTTTGTTAGTTGTAAATAGTTTGTTAGTTGTAAATAGTTTATTAGTTGTAAATAGTTTGTTATTTGTAAATAGTTTGTTAGTTGCAATTAGTTTGTTAGTTGTAAGTAGCTTGTTAGTGTTAAATAGTTTGTTAA
Source organism: Gastrophryne carolinensis (assembly GCA_027917425.1). Classification (NCBI taxonomy): domain Eukaryota; kingdom Metazoa; phylum Chordata; class Amphibia; order Anura; family Microhylidae; genus Gastrophryne; species Gastrophryne carolinensis. The sequence continues at coordinate 425,666,925 of CM051239.1, forward strand.
TTGTAAATAGTTAGTTAGTTGTAACTAATTTGTTAGTTGTAACTAGTTTATTAGTTGTAAATAGTTTATTAGTTGTAAATAGTTTGTTAGTTGTAAATAGTTTGTTACTCAGGCAGGGAAATGATGGGCTTATATACCCTAGAGGTGGAGGCCTTTGGTGACTCCCCTTTATCTGACTCTGTGGAGGGGTATTGAGGGGAAACCTAACACAGTCACTGAGTCTGGGCCACATGAATGCCAGCGGCCAGTTTTCTCCAGGGGAATGTCATGCAGGTAAGCAGAACAGGTCTTATGGGGAGGGGAATGGGCATTGGCAACTGGGATGCCCTGCATTGCTTTTTTTTAAAATTGAAATTAAAGGGACAGTCCAGGCAAAGGATTACATTAGGCTGCTTTCTGCTCTCCCAATGCTGGTTGTCTGGGACGGCATCTTTTATTCCCCAGTACTTTGCATTTTCTGATAAACCCTAGAGAACTTGCTAGGCTACATCGTACCAATGAGTTGTAAACCATGGCCTGATAGAGGCCACTATGGGGAGCAAAATTATCAGGAAAAACAGAGCTAAGGCAATGCAATGGGCTTGGGCCGTGGTATATTGTTTCAATAGAAAGCAGGAAGTGTTTTATTACCTCATCGAAGACATCCACCCTGGCGTGATTCTGTAACAAGATCTTCACTATACCGGTGTGACCTCTTTCTGCAGCTGCCAGCAATGGCGACCATCCATTCTGCAAGACAGGGGACATGTATTGTAACTGTAAAGAGGACCAAAACCCACCCTGGAGTCTATATGACTCCAGGGCAGACATACTTGCGACCCCCCCAGGTCGCCCAAAAACTCACCTTTGTTCCCGGTCTAACGGTGCATGCACGAGCAGCAGTCACATCCCCACTTTCCCTTTAGCAGGGCGCGTGCCCGTGCCAAACAATCAATCAATCAATTAAGAATTTATACTCCCAAACTAACATAATTCATAACCATATCAATCTACCCTTTACTCCAATGCAAAACAATACCAAACTATCATCAACCCATGATAAATACAATTAAGAACCCCCAAATAATCCACTCATGTATATCACAATACCAATCCTATAGTTTAAATCACAAATCTATCGCGAAAAATATATCACAAGAAATAAGGCCAAGGTATCATAAAAATAACATGTGTCAAGTCTCCCCACCGCCTACCACACCAGGAGCCACGCGTTCCGTGGGCACATCACCCACTTCCTCAGGCTGTTCACTGGAACAGAAACACTCACCCTCTGGTCCCAGTGACTCCCATGGCTTTTCATTTATGTGCACTTTCTGAGGTCACAGAGCCCAAAATAGGTGCTAACCCTTCTCGATGCCGAAGTTGAGCTTTAATGTGCTCCTGTTACCTTGGCTTGCTTGTTCATGGTCTGCTGAATTCGGCTGGGTCCGATATGTTTAATCATTTCCAGCAGGATGCCCTCGTTACCGATCCGGGCGCAGTAATGCAGGGGGGTCTCTGTGGTCTGTCGGTTAAGAATATAAGAGTTGCTTTACCCGATCTGGCAATCCATGAGGGAATAGGAATACTTCTAAAAAGTTCTGTAACTTAAAGAAACTTTTAATTAAAAAGAATTCCCCGAACCTACAACATACCTTCCAACTTTTCAGGGTGGGAAAGAGGGACAATTGTTAAATTAGGCCACACCCCCTCATCTCTGCTTTCACACCCTGAAAAGTTGGAGGGTATGTTATAGGCCATGAGACCTATCACGAAACCTCAGGCCGCTGCTGTTTAGAACTGTTGCTGTAACTGATATCAGTCAGTTGCCATAGCGATGCAAAAGTACAAGGACGTCCATCTTGGATAAACACAGTGGAGGAAAAGAGGCTGGCAATTTGACGAAGCCTCAAACCAGTGCTGTTGTTCTGGGGCCTGCCATGTTATGTCTCTCGTCAGCCATATTTGAAAAGCTGTTGGTGGCCTACGAGGCCTGACAAGTGTTTAAAAGTGAATTTGTTCACACGCATCTTTCATAAACGGGCCTTGGCTGCCCTGCCATGGCTGCCCCCATGCATGGTAGAGGAAGGGGCGAACCTGGAGCCAAAAGCAGGGCCTGTGTTTACAAAATGGAGGATTTACTGTAAAACACGAGGGAAGTGACAGATACCCAGCCGTGTGCCATGATGTTCTCTGCCCGCTAGATGCAGGCTTGAAGGGAGGGCATTCGAGTGATATCAGTGGATCACCGGGTGACTGGGTGAGGGGGGTAAAATTCGGGAGACACCTGAAAAATTCAGGTGAGTTGGCATCTCTGCTTTCCCACCCTGAAAAGTTGGAGGGTATGTTATAGGCTATAAGGCCTATCACGAAAACTGTGGCTGTCGCTGTTTAGAACTGTTGCTGTAGCTGATATCAGTCAATTGCCATAGCAACGTAAAAGTACCTCACAAGGACGTCCATCTTGGATAAACACAGTGGAGGAAAAGAGGATGACATTTTGATGAAGCCTCAAGCCGGTGCTGTTGTTATGTCTCTTGTCGGCCATATTTGAAAAGCTGTCGGTGGCCTACGAGGCCTGACAAGTGTTTAAAAGTGAATTTGTTCACACACATCTTTCATAAACGGGCCTTGGCTGCCCTGCCATGGCTGCCCCCATGCATGGTGGAGGAAGGGGCGAACCTGGAGCCAAAAGCAGGGCCTGCATTTACAAAATGGAGGATTTCTTATAAACATGGGGGAAATGGCGGATACCCAACCGTGCGTCATGATGTTCTCTGCCCGCTAGACACAGGTCTGAGGGAAGGTGTTCGGGTGATATCAGTGGATCACTGGGTGACCGGGTGAGGGGAGGGTAAATTTTGAGAGACACCTGAATAATTCGGTTGTGTTGGCATCTCTGCTTTCCCACCCTGAAACGTTGGAGGGTATGTTATAGGCTTTGAGGCCTATCACAAAACCTCAGGCCGCCGCTGTTTAGAACTGTTGCTGTAGCTGATATCAGTCAATTGCCATAGTGACGTAAAAGTACCTCATGAGGACGTCCATCTTGGAGGAAAAGAGGCTGACAATTTGATGAAGCCTCAAACCGGTGCTGTTGTTCTGGGGCCTGCCATGTTGTGTCTCTCGTCGGTCATATTTGAAAAGCTGTCGCGGCCTACGAGGCCTGATAAGTGTTTAAAAGTGAATTTGTTCACACGCATCTTTCATAAACGGGCCTTGGCTGCCCCGCCATGGCTGCCCCCATGCATGGTAGAGGAAGGGGCGAACCTGGAGCCAAAAGCAGGGCCCGTGTTTACAAAATGGAGGATTTACTATAAACATGGGGGAAATGGCGGATACCCAACTGTGTGCCATGATGTTCTCTGCCAGCTAGACACAGGTCTGAGGGAAGGTGTTTGGGTGATATCAGTGGATCCCTGGGTGACCAGGTGAGGGGAGGGTACATTTCGGGAGACACCCGAATAATTCGGGTGAGTTGGCATCTCTGCTTTCCCACCCTGAAAAGTTGGAGGGTATGTTATAGGCTATGAGGCCTATCACAAAACCTCAGGCCGCTGCTGTTTAGAACTGTTGCTATAGCTGATAGCGGTCAGTTGCCATAGTGATGTAAAAGTACCTCACAAGGACATCCATCTTGGATAAACACAGTGGAGGAAAAGAGGCTGACAATTTGACAAAGCCTCAAACCGGTGCTGTTGTTCTGGGGCCGTCATGTTACGTCTCTCGTTGACCATATTTGAAAAGCTGTCGGTGGCCTACGAGGACTGACAAGTGTTTAAAAGTGATTTTTTTTCACACACATCTTTCATAAACGGGCCTTGGCTGCCCCACCATGGCTGCCCCCATGCATGGTGGAGGAAGGGCCGATCCTGGAGCCAAAAGCAGGGCCCGTGTTTACAAAATGGAGGATTTACTAAAGACACGTTTGGGTGATATCAGTGGATCACCGGGTGAGGGGGAGGGTAAATTTCGGGAGACCTAAATAATTTGGGTGAGTTGGCATCTCTGCTTTCCCACCCTGAAAAGTTGGAGGGTATGTTATAGGCTTTGAGGCCTATCACAAAACCTGAAGCCACTGCTGTTTAGAACTGTTGCTGTAGCTGATATCAGTCAGTTGCCATAGCGACGTAAAAGTACCTCACAAGGACGTCCATCTTGGATAAACACAGTGGAGGAAAAGAAACTGACAATTTGCTGAAGCCTCAAGCCGGTGCTGTTGTTATGTCTCTCGTCGGACATATTTGAAAAGCTGTCGGCGGCCTACGAGGCCTGACAAGTGTTTAAAAGTGAATTTGTTCACACACATCTTTCATAAGCGGGCCTTGGCTGCCCCGCCATGGCTGCCCCCATGCATGGTGGAGGAAGGGGCGAACCTGGAGCCAAAAGCAGGGCCCGTGTTTACAACATGGAGGATTTACTATAAACACGAGGGAAGTGACGGATACCCAGCCGTGTGCCATGATGTTCTCTGCCCGCTAGACGCAGGTTTTGAGGGAGCGTGTACGGGCCCCCGCCGCCGCCCACAAATCTCTAATGATTCAACAAGACGTTAAGCTTCAAATAAATATTTTCACAGTACTTAGCGTTCACTTAAATTCGCTCCTCAGCGTGAAGGATAAGAGAGGATCTACCAGAGACACGTGAGGTAACCGTCCGTGGTTTATGCCTAGCTACCAACTTTTCAGGGTGGGAAAGAGGGACATTTGTTAAATTAGGCCACGCCCCCTGATTAAGGGATGTATAGGAGATTATTAGTATATATAATAGTTAAAACAATATGAAGACTTTAAATAGGCAAATTAATCATTTATTGCTGCATATCTGCATGTTACACCTCAACGAGGGACAAGTGAAAACAACGAGGGACAGGGGGACACGGACTCAAAAGAGGGACAGTGCCTCCAAATCAGGGACACTTGGGAGATATGTACCTCACGCTTTACTGAAACAGGGATGATAAGAGGGTCTCATAGCAAAGACAAGGGAAAAAAGGAAAAGGAGAAGCACTTTAAATTACTTAAAGCTGACCAACAGTCAAAAATGTCTTAAAGTGGACCAAAATCCAGGATTTTGACCTGGGTTTTGGTCCTTGCCCCCGGGACTTCCCGATCGGGGGTGTCCCACTGTGTGAAACCCCCCAGGTCGCCCGAACCAACTCACCTCTTCCCGGTCCTACGGCACATGTGCGGCCGCTCGTCCAATCAGCTTGGAGCAGCTGACGCCACGCCGTCTAAGTCATCTAAGGCCAGCGGCTCCGAGTGCGCTAGCTGCCACATCCCCCACTACCCTCTAACAGGGAGTGTGCCCACGCCGGCCATTCACAAATGTCTAGTGCAATCACACGCCCTGCTAGAGGGATAGAGGGGATGCGGCCACGGCTCGCGCATGTGCGGTGAGTGAACGGGGCAACCTGGGGGGTTTCACACAGCGGGGCATCCCAATTTTGAATGCCCTGGGGGGAAAGGAATCAATTGGCCCAGGAATCTTATAGGGGCAATTTAGATTGCTGCACATGAAAATTCATTTATCTCTTTCTAACTCCTGGTGTAGTGAATTATAAATACAATTATACATATACATAACAAAATGGCTGATCCTTGCCCCCGGGGCATTTTGATTTGGGACGCCCCGCTGTGTGAAACCATCCAGATCACCCAGAAAAACTCACCTCTCCCTGGTCCTTCAGTATCGGTGTGCTCAGCATGCACAACTTCATTCAGGCCTAGAATTGACTAAGGGCCAAATGGAGACAAATGCAGTCGAATGGAGCTGAGCACCCCAACAGCTGCATCCCTGATAGCCTGTAGCAGAGGTGTGCCTGTGTCGCTCATTCACAACTGCCTGGCTAAAGGTGTACTAGAGTGCGTTCGCGGTCCACACATGTGCCATTGCATTAGAGATGGGGGTAGGTTTTACTGGGGATTCAGGTGGTTTCCTGGGGAGAGAGAATCAGTAAGCCCTGGAGTCCTATAGATGGGTTTTGTTCAATTTTAAGGCAATTTTAACTGCGGGACTGGGTTTTTCAGAAGCAGGGCAGTCAGTTGTGTAGCAAGATGGCCGCTCCCATGCAGTTCTGGAGTATAGCATATGCATAGTGTCCCTACAACATCTGCACTTTGGATTAACTTACATCACTTTAGGGGAGCAATTTACTAAGATCTGACTGGTGGATTGAACGCTGTGGCCTGGTTGTTCTCTAGCCCGCAGCCCTGGATACCCGCTCCCAGGTGTATTTACCATTGTTGTCATGATAGAGATATCGGCACCATGCTCCAGCAGAAGCCTGACGATCCTCACGTCCTCCTCCTCACAGTGAATAACATCTCGGGCAGTGGCGGCCGCTGAGTGCAGCGGAGTTTCTCCTCCCTGGAAACAAGGACATTGCTGCTATTGTGTCTGTTGTGGAGTATTATGCAAGGCCTCTATTACACTTTCCCTTTTTATTTCAACACAGATTTCCATAGATGTGACCAGGGGCGGACTGGCCATAAGGAGCACAGGGGCGGGCTAACCATAGGGAGACCTGGGACAATGCCCGGTGGGCCACACTGCTATGGGGCCAGTTGGGCTGCTGCTTTTAACACCCACATTCAATGTCCTGTACCCACAAGCCAAGGAACCCCAAACCCCAATGCTATAGCCCCGGGCATTATGGTTGGGAGGCCACAGCAGGGACGTCTCGGGCTGGCCAGGGGTTGGTAAAATCCAGGGCTGATTTTTGCGCAAGAGGCACATGTCCACCACTCGCCCTGAAAAGGTGGCCTCCACCAAGCCCTGTGGGCCGCGTGTGGCCCCCGGGCTGCAGGTTGTGCATCTCTGCTATATACTATGACCTGAAAAAAATGAGAACTTTCCCAGATATGGTGTAAAAAAAGTAAAGCCATTCCAAATTTCTGAGATTTTCCATTGGCCTGGGAGCAGTCAGTGACCTAGATTGGGGCCAGGGGCAGTTTGTAGGCACAATAGCTTCCAGGTGAGCAGAGGTGGTCAGAGCTGAAGCAGAGGTGAGAAGAGAGAGGTGAGCAGAGGTGCTAAGAGGTGAGAAGAGAGAGGTGGGCAGAGGTGGTAAGAGGTGAAGCAGAGAGAGGTGAGCAGAGGTGGTAAGAGGTGAAGCAGAGACAGGTGAGCAGAGGTGGTAAGAGGTGAAGCAGAGAGAGGTGAGCAGAGGTGGTAAGAGGTGAAGCAGAGACAGGTGGGCAGAGGTGGTAAAAGGTGAAGCAGAGACAGGAGAGCATAGGTGGTAAGAGGTGAAGCAGAGAGAGATGGGCAGAGGTGGTAAGAGGTGAAGCAGAGAGAGGTGAGCAGAGGTGGTAAGAGGTGAAGCAGAGGCAGGTGAGCAGAGGTGGTCAGAGGTGAAGCAGAGACAGGTGAGCAGAGGTGCTAAGAGGTGAGCAGAGGTGGTAAGAGGTGAAGCAGAGAGAGGTGAGCAGAGGTGGTAAGAGGTGAAGCAGAGACAGGTGAGAAGAGGTGGTAAGAGGTGAAGCAGAGAGAGGTGAGCAGAGGTGGTAAGAGGTGAAGCAGAGAGAGGTGAGCAGAGGTGGTCAGAGGTGAAGCAGAGACAGGTGAGCAGAGGTGCTAAGAGGTGAGCAGAGAGAGGTGAGCAGAGGTGGTAAGAGGTGAAGCAGAGAGAGGTGAGCAGAGGTGGTCAGAGGTGAAGCAGAGGCAGGTGAGCAGAGGTGCTAAGAGGTGAGCAGAGAGAGATGAGCAGAGGTGGTAAGAGGTGAAGCAGAGAGAGGTGAGCAGAGGTGGTAAGAGGTGAAGCAGAGAGAGGTGAGCAGAGGTGGTAAGAGGTGAAGCAGAGAGAGGTGAGCAGAGGTGGTAAGAGGTGAAGCAGAGAGAGGTGAGCAGAGGTGGTAAGAGGTGAAGCAGAGAGAGGTGAGCAGAGGTGGTAAGAGGTGAAGCAGAGAGAGGTGAGCAGAGGTGGTAAGAGGTGAAGCAGAGAGAGGTGAGCAGAGGTGGTAAGAGGTGAAGCAGAGAGAGGTGAGCAGAGGTGGTAAGAGGTGAAGCAGAGAGAGGTGAGCAGAGGTGGTCAGAGGTGAAGCAGAGACAGGTGAGCAGAGGTGCTAAGAGGTGAGCAGAGAGAGGTGAGCAGAGGTGGTAAGAGGTGAAGCAGAGAGAGGTGAGCAGAGGTGGTAAGAGGTGAAGCAGATAGAGGTGGGCAGAGGTGGTAAGAGGTGAAGCAGAGAGAGGTGAGCAGAGGTGGTAAGAGGTGAAGCAGAGAGAGGTGAGCAGAGGTGGTAAGAGGTGAAGCAGAGAGAGGTGAGCAGAGGTGGTAAGAGGTGAAGCAGATAGAGGTGAGCAGAGGTGGTAAGAGGTGAAGCAGAGAGAGGTGAGCAGAGGTGGTAAGAGGTGAAGCAGAGACAGGTGAGCAGAGGTGGTAAGAGGTGAAGCAGAGACAGGTGAGCAGAGGTGGTAAGAGGTGAAGCAGAGACAGGTGAGCAGAGGTGGTAAGAGGTGAAGCAGAGACAGGTGAGCAGAGGTGGTAAGAGGTGAAGCAGAGAGAGGTGAGCAGAGGTGGTAAGAGGTGAAGCAGAGAGAGGTGAGCAGAGGTGGTAAGAGGTGAAGCAGATAGAGGTGAAGCAGAGAGAGGTGGGCAGAGGTGAAGCAGAGACAGGTGAGCAGAGGTGGTAAGAGGTGAAGCAGAGACAGGTGAGCAGAGGTGGTAAGAGGTGAAGCAGATAGAGGTGAGCAGAGGTGGTAAGAGGTGAAGCAGAGAGAGGTGAGCAGAGGTGGTAAGAGGTGAAGCAGAGACAGGTGAGCAGAGGTGGTAAGAGGTGAAGCAGAGACAGGTGAGCAGAGGTGGTAAGAGGTGAAGCAGAGACAGGTGAGCAGAGGTGGTAAGAGGTGAAGCAGAGACAGGTGAGCAGAGGTGGTAAGAGGTGAAGCAGAGAGAGGTGAGCAGAGGTGGTAAGAGGTGAAGCAGAGAGAGGTGAGCAGAGGTGGTAAGAGGTGAAGCAGAGACAGGTGAGCAGAGGTGGTAAGAGGTGAAGCAGAGAGAGGTGAAGCAGAGGTGGTAAGAGGTGAAGCAGAGACTTGGGCAGGGAGGAGTTGGAAAAGGTGAGATGGGAAGAGTACGAGTATAAGTGAAGCAGGCAGAGGTTAGAAGACATGATAGAAGCACAGGGGAGGTGGGAAGAGGTGGATAGAGGAAGGCAAGGGTGAAGTGAGCCGAGGTGATGTGGCCAGAGGTGCGACAGAGGTGAAGTGAGATGTGAAAAACTAAGCAGAGGTAAGGCAGGAAGAGGTAAGTAGAAGTAGAAGTGCGGGGAGCAGAGAAAGAGTTGAGCTGAGCCTTGTTTCAGGAATTAGCTCTACACTGCCTCTAGTGGCCAGACGCTTGAACTGTAGGCAATTTCAGCTTTACAAATATTAGGAAATATAGGGACGGGGTGCCTACTTCTTAGCAGCGGGCAGTGCCCCCTTACCATGACCGGGGCACAATATACGGGGGGGGGGGGGGTGAGGGGCAAATGGCTGGTACTATTAGCCATCTGCGGAATACAGGATGGTGCCCCCCACATACACCCCAGGGAGGTCGCCCTGCTCACCCGCCCCTAGAAACTGCCCTGATTGGTCCAGTCCAGTAGATGGAGACGCCTTGCAGAGAACTGGTTGGAATATGTGGACGCCGCTGCTTGTCTCTTCTGACACTTTCAGGCTGATTCACTATTAGCGCCAGGTAGCGACAGATGAGCGTCTGTAGCAGGCATTTTCAGAGCACCCGCTAGTAGTCGCTGTGCTCGGCCGTGGGTCGCTACTTTATAGCGACTCAGTCGCTGTTCAGTAATGTTGAATACATTGTGAGGAGTCGCTATTTGACCAGTACAGCGCTGTATGGGAGCGCATGTTAGCGACTGCTCATAGCGACCGACTCACAACATATTCAGCAAAAAAGCAGCCTCACAAATCTCTGGCGCTGAAAAATGCTTCTCTGAAGCCCAGAGCGCAGGAGGCGGTGTGATTAAAGTCTGTTTTCCAGCATCTATCCTCTAGTAACAAAGCGAAAACATATGGAATTACATTGTAACAACATTGTAACATGAACACTTTAATGGCAGAGCTGTAATGTCATTTCTGAAGAAATATATAAAAAATGAAAAAATTATGAAAAAACTGCTTTTTCAATGCCAGGAGAGGTCACAGAATTATTAGTGATTTTTCGAAAAAAAAAAAAAAAGACCCCGTTTAAAGAGAAGAAAAGGATCGTCCATTGAAATGTATGGGAGAGCGACAGGTAGCGAGAGGTCATACCTGGTGCTGCGCAAGGCTGAACGCCGGCGCTGTTCGCTGAGGCTGTGAAAATGATGAATCAGACGCTACATGGCGCTATCCCAGTCGCTAAACAGATTCTGCTTGATAAATGTGTAATTGCGCGCCGTGTCCGGCGTGCACCAGTCGCTACCTGTCGCTACCTCTCATTAACCAGCCACTACCTGACGCTATCCCTCCATGAATAAGGGCCTTATACAAACCATTGTCGCACCTGGTTGGGCTGGTTGACGCAGGACGCGGCCTCGGTCTCGGCCTTTTCATTGGTCAGGTAGCTGAGAATCGCCTCTACAATTGGCAGGTGGCAGTGCCGGGCGGCGGTGTGCAGAGCGTTCTCCCGTGCCTGGATGAGATACACAATATCATACGGGGCCCCGGGGAGAACATTAAATGGGGCCCTGTCAAGGCTCATACAGGAAATGTGTAACTGCAACTAGACAACTAAAGAGTGAAACAGCAGAGATAAAAGATGCTTCCTTGCTCTGTATTACACAGTACGCACAAATCTGAGGGGCCCCCCCGACCTTCTGGGCCCTGGTGCGGTCACACCCCCTGCACCCCTTATAGTTACACCCCTGTCAGTAACTCTATGATTGTTTTCTTTTAGTGTTAAAGAGGAAGTCCATTCAAGAAAGACTTTATATAATCTAATCCCCGCAGCAGGGCCGGCGTCAGCACTGAGTGTACCTGGGCGGGTGCCGGGGCCCCTGCAACTTGGGGGGACCCCACCTCATTCCCTCTACCCTGAGCAGCCCCTATGCAGGAGGCAGGGCCGTGCAGTAACCAGGACTAAGGACTGTCAGCCAGGGGCAGATTGGCCATTGGGAGAGTCTTTCTGTCAGTCCTTCTATTCATTGTTTCTTCCCTTCTATTCTTTTTTTTTCTCTCTTTCCATCTATTCTTTCCTCCTATTATTTCTGTCAGTCTTTTTATTCTATATTTCTATATATATATTCTTTTGTTCATAAATATTCTTTTTGTTCATTCTAGCCTGTTTCTTTCCTTCTATTCTTTTTGTTCATTCTAGCCTGTTTCTTTCCTTCTATTCTTTCCTTCTATTCTTTCTCTATCTTTCCTTCTATTCTTTCTTTCTTTTTCTCTCTTTCCTTCTTTCCTTCTATTCTTTCTTTCCTTCTATTCTTTCTTTCTTTTTCTCTCTCTTTCTGTCCTTCTTTCCTTCTATTCTTTCTTTCTTTCCTTCTATTCTTTCTTTCTTTCCTTCTATTATTTTTTTCTTTCCTTCTATTCTTTCTTTCCTTCTATTCTTTCTTTCTTTCCTTCTATTATTTTTTTCTTTCCTTCTATTCTTTCCTTCTATTCTTTCTCTATCTTTCCTTCTATTCTTTCTTTCTTTTTCTCTCTTTCCTTCTTTCCTTCTATTCTTTCTTTCCTTCTATTCTTTCTTTCCTTCTATTCTTTCTTTCTTTCTTTCCTTCTATTCTTTCTTTCTTTTTCTCTCTCTTTCTGTCCTTCTTTCCTTCTATTCTTTCTTTCGTTCCTTCTATTCTTTCTTTCTTTCCTTCTATTATTTTTTTCTTTCCTTCTATTCTTTCTTTCCTTCTATTCTTTCTTTCTTTCCTTCTATTATTTTTTTCTTTCCTTCTATTCTTTCTTTCCTTCTATTCTTTCTTTCCTTCTATTCTTTCTTTCTTTCCTTCTATTATTCCTTTTTTTCTTTCCTTCTATTCTTTCTTTCTTTCTCTCTTTCCTTCTATTCTTTCTCTTTCTTTTTTTCCTTCTATTCTTTCCTTCTATTCTCTTTCTCTTTCTTTCTATCATCTGATCTGTTATGTCATTCTTTCTTTTTTCTGCCAGCCTGTCTTTCTTTCCGTCTCTTCTCTTTCATTCTGCCATTCATTCTGTTCTCTTTCTGTCATTCATTCTGTTATTCTTTCTTTCTGTCATTATTTCTGTAATTTCTTTCTTTCTTTTTTTCTTTCTTTCTGTCATGAACCGGGAAAGAAGGTGAGTTTATGGGCGACCTGGGGGGGGGGGGTGTTTCACACAGCGGGGTATCCCGATTTTGGATGCTCCGGGGGGAGGGAATCAATCTTGAATCTTATAGATTCCTGGGATGATCTCCGTGGGTTTTGGTCTACTTTAAAGTGGACCAACACCCAGGATTTTGACTATCCTGGGTTTTGGTCCAGTTCGGTGGGGCACCCCGATCGGCCCGCTGTGTGAAACCCCCCCGAAAGCCCCGAAAACTCACCTCACCCAGCTCCCATGTGACGGAGAAGCGGGAGCGCGCCCTGCTAGAGGGACACGCGGGAGGCGGCGGACGTGCATGCGCCGCTGGAATGGGGAGAAGGTAGGATTGTGGGCTTCCTGGGGGGTTTCACCCCGCGGGACATCCCGATTTCGGATGCCCCACGGGGAGGGATCTGATTGGCCCGGGAATCTTATAGATCCCCCCTGGGTGTTGGTCCACTTTAGTAATAAATTGCTGGTGCATGCGCCATCCCTGGCATCTCTCTGTCTGATGCACAGAAGCCTGAATAGCGAGCGGCAGGAGTGTGCGATCAGTGGTGGACCCACAGCCATTTATTCTGAATTAATATGCATGGCAATGAATGCTGATTGGAGGAGAGCCATGGGAGGATGGGCCGAGTTACTGGCCGAAGCCGGGGGGTGTCACACACGGGGGCGGGATGTCGGGATGTACCTATAAAATGCACATTATACACAGTAATACTAAAACCCATAAATCATATGTGACAGCCAATGAAAGCAGGACAAAACCCAGCAGCGGCCAGCCTGGGATCTACAAGATTTCAGGCCCAGCCACTGGCTTTTCCCTGGGGCATCCCAAATCAGGCCAGTGTGCCCGGAAAAACTCACTTTTCCCCGATCCAATGGCACATGTGCAGCTTCTCGTACAATCACAGCTGTTTGCCTTTTGGCACAAAGGGGAGTGTGCTTTGTCGCATCCCCAGCGCCGCGCACGCGCGCGCGCTCCTGTCCCAGCCGTTCAGATAGTAAATTGGAGCCATCCGCCGAATTACGTAGCCATCTCATTGGACGAGAGCCCCTTGGAGCCTGGACAGGTGAGTTTTTTTTTTTAATTCATGGCATTTAAATAAATGTAAATGATATAATTAACCTTGGACTGCCATGTGACCTCTCCTCCCTCCTCCATCAGCGTGGTTATCATCTTGATGTTTCCATACTGTGCCGCAACATGCATGGCCGTCTCCCCATTCTGTAGATAAGAAGAGGAAAAACATGGCTGACGCGACACACACATATATATATATATATATATATATATAAATATATCCATATATTACAGGCTTACTAGTAAAATAGCCAATTAAGATTTATTACTATTTATAGAATGTATTACTATTTATAGAATGTATTAGTATTTATATAACTATTTATTATATGTGTATAGTTCTTCATACTGAAAGCTAGTAGTTAAATCAGATCAACATCCTTGCACAGTTGGTAAAGAAAGGTAGCGGCCATTTTGGAGCTTCCACTCCCAAACTGACAATGCACAGTAACAGGAAGCCCAGCAGCACTTCCTGTTTGCAGGCGGCCTGCAGATGCATGAGCCGCCATCTTTTTTTTTAAAATTGACCCCCAGCAGGAGTTAGAAAAGGGTAAATAAATGTTTATGTGCAGCAATCTGAATTGTCCCAGGGAGGTGGGGTATATGAGCTTGTTGATTTAGAGGCTGATTCATCACTAACGCCAGGTAGCGACAGATGAGTGTCTGTAGCAGGCATTTTCTGAGCGCCCGCTAGTAGTCGCTCTGCTCAGCCGTGGATCGCTACTTCATAGCGACTCAGTCGCAGTTCAGTAATGTTGAATACATTGTGAGGAGTCGCTATTTGACCAGTACAGCGCTGTATGGGAGCGCATGTTAGCGACTGGTTATAACGACCGACTCACACCATATTCAGCAAAAAAACAGCCTCATAAATCTCTGGCGCTGAAAAATGCTTCTCTGAAGCCCAGAGCGCAGGAGGCTGTGTGATTAAAGTCTGTTTTTCAGCATCTATCCACTAGTAACAAAGCGAAAACATATGGAATTACATTGTAACAACATTGTAACATGAACACTTTAATGGCAGACCTGTAATGTCATTTCTGAGGAAATATATAAAAAATGTAGAAAATTTGAAAAAAACTGCTTTTCCAATGCCAGAAGAGGTCACAGAATTATTTGTGATTTTTGGGAAAAAAAAAAAAAAGTGAAGAAAAGGTTCGTCCATTGAAATGTATGGGAGAGCGACAGGTAGCGAGAGGTCATACTTGGCGCTGTGCAAGGCTGAACGCTGGCGCTGTTCGCAGAGGCTTTGAAAATGATGAATCAGAAGCTACATGGCGCTATCCCATTCTGCTTGATAAATGTGGAATTGCGTGCCGTGTCCGGCGTTCACCAGTCGCTACCTGTCGCTACCTGTCGCTACCTGTCGCTACCTCTCATTAACCAGCCACTACCTGACGCTATCCCTTCTTAAATAACCCCCCCCATGAACAGGGGTGGATATGGTCAGCTCTATGGTGCTAAAGCTTGGGATTGTGGGGCAGAACCGATCAGACAGATCTGATTCTGAGGCTTTAGTATTGGGTAAATCAATGGCTGGGATTTCTTGGCTAGGAGGGTATAATGGGACCAGGTACAGGGGTGATGGGTGTGAGACTAGGGCCCTTATTTATGAAGGAATAGCGACAGGTAGCGACTGGTGAGCGACCGGTAATGACGGGCCCCGCCACGAGAACGCCGGCTCCCCACCACAATCACACATTTATCAAGCCGATCCTGCTTAGCGACTGAGATAGCGCCATATAGCGACTCATTCATCATTATTCCAGCCTCAGCCCACAGCGCCAGCGTCCGACCTTGAACAGTGACAGGTATGACCTCTCGCTACCTGGCGCTCTCCAATGCATTTCAATGGAACAATCTTTAAATATTCATAATTCATTGTTATTAATGTTTTTTTTTTTTTTTTAAATGTGAAAAATTCTGTGACCACTTCTGCCATTTTAGATAATTTATTTAAGGGAAAAAAAATAAAAAAAATAAATTTGTACAGAATTGATATTACAGGTCTGATATTAATGTATTCATATTACAAAATTATTTAAAATTTTTTTTTTTTTTGGTTTCCAAAAATATGGTGGTTTGGGGGTTAAAAAACTACTTTTAACTCATCGCCTCCAGCGCTCTGGGGTTTAAACATGCATTTCACAGCGCGAGAATTTTTTGAGCGTGATTTTTTAATGAATATGGTGGGAGCCGGTCGCTATGGCCAGTCGCTATCATGCGCTCCCATACAGCGCGGAACCTGTCAAATAGCGACTCCTCACCCAATATTCAGCATTACGGCAAACCGACTGAGTCGCTGTCAACAACCGAACAGCGGCCAAGCACAGCGACTACTAGCGGGTGCTGTGAAAATACTGCTACAGTCGCTCATCTGTCGCTACCTGGCGCTATTAATGAACCGGCCTCTAGGGAATCAAGAATTGGATGGGCGAGGATTAAGCAGCAGCCCAACTGACCCCAAAGCAGTGCAGCCCACCGGGTGTCTCCCTGGTGTCCCTATGGTCAGTCCACGCCTGAATTCAAGTGTAGCAGGTGGTGCCCAGAAGGAGCCACAAGGCTCTAATAAAGCTCGGGAGTGGAGCGACCCCAGTGTGACTACGCCATCAGTGTGTGAGAGCCCAGCACTTGCCAACCCTTATTGTTTTGGGTCTTCATTGTGATTCTTTTGGGAGGTGTCTTCTTTTCTAGGTCAAGGGTCTATTTAAAGCCCTTGTGGCATCCAACACCGGATGCCCTGTTGTGCGAAACCCGCCAAGGCGCCGGTGATCTTACCTGATCCCGATGCGTCCCGTGCAGCGATTCCGCCAGCGGCCGCATCCCCGGCTTCTGTTCCGAACAGCCTGCCGGAGATGTGGCCAACCGGTTGCACATCGTCACAGCGCCAATTTTGAGAGAGCCAATGAGCTCTCTCAAAAGTTCCGCGGGGCGTGGCTTTGGCGGTTGGACCGCCAAGCCAACAGCAGTTGACCCAAGATTGGGTTTCCATCCGCTTTAAAGCAGACCAACAACCGTGCGGGTGCATGAGTCCCCCTTGCACATAACCCCCCCCCCCAGAACACTGTATACTGATATACTGTATAGTGGTATAGGATGATATACTGTATAGTAGTATAGGATGTTATACTGTATAGTGGTATAGGATGATATACTGTATAGGATGATGTACTGTATGGTGGTATAGGATGATATACTGTATAGTAGTATAGGATGTTATACTGTATAGTGATATAGGATGATATACTGTATAGTAGTATAGGATGTTATACTGTATAGGATGATATACTGTATAGTGGTATAGGATGATATACTGTATAGTAGTATAGGATGATATACTGTATAGTAGTATAGGATGTTATACTGTATAGTGGTATAGGATGTTATACTGTATAGTGGTATAGGATGATATACTGTATAGTAGTATAGGATGTTATACTGTATAGTGGTATAGGATGATATACTGTATAGTAGTATAGGATGTTATACTGTATTTTGGTATATGATGATATACTGTATAGTAGTATAGGATGTTATACTGTATAGGATGATGTACTGTATAGTGGTATAGGATGATATACTGTATAGTGGTATAGGATGATATACTGTATAGTAGTATAGGATGTTATACTGTATAGTGGTATAGGATGATATACTGTATAGTAGTATAGGATGTTATACTGTATTTTGGTATATGATGATATACTGTATAGTAGTATAGGATGTTATACTGTATAGGATGATGTACTGTATAGTGGTATAGGATGATATACTGTATAGTGGTATAGGATGATATACTGTATAGTAGTATAGGATGTTATACTGTATAGTGGTATAGGATGATATACTGTATAGTAGTATAGGATGTTATACTGTATTTTGGTATATGATGATATACTGTATAGTAGTATAGGATGTTATACTGTATAGGATGATGTACTGTATAGTGGTATAGGATGATATACTGTATAGTAGTATAGGATGATATACTGTATAGTAGTATAGGATGTTATACTGTATAGTGGTATAGGATGTTATACTGTATAGTGGTATAGGATGATATACTGTATAGTAGTATAGGATGTTATACTGTATAGTGGTATAGGATGATATACTGTATAGTAGTATAGGATGTTATACTGTATTTTGGTATATGATGATATACTGTATAGTAGTATAGGATGTTATACTGTATAGGATGATGTACTGTATAGTGGTATAGGATGATATACTGTATAGGATGATGTACTGTATGGTGGTATAGGATGATATACTGTATAGTAGTATAGGATGTTATACTGTATAGTGATATAGGATGATATACTGTATAGTAGTATAGGATGTTATACTGTATAGGATGATATACTGTATAGTGGTATAGGATGATATACTGTATAGTAGTATAGGATGATATACTGTATAGTAGTATAGGATGTTATACTGTATAGGATGATATACTGTATAGTGGTATAGGATGATATACTGTATAGTAGTATAGGATGATATACTGTATAGTAGTATAGGATGTTATACTGTATAGTGGTATAGGATGATATACTGTATAGTAGTATAGGATGTTATACTGTATTTTGGTATATGATGATATACTGTATAGTAGTATAGGATGTTATACTGTATAGGATGATGTACTGTATAGTGGTATAGGATGATATACTGTATAGGATGATGTACTGTATGGTGGTATAGGATGATATACTGTATAGTAGTATAGGATGTTATACTGTATAGTGATATAGGATGATATACTGTATAGTAGTATAGGATGTTATACTGTATAGGATGATATACTGTATAGTGGTATAGGATGATATACTGTATAGTAGTATAGGATGATATACTGTATAGTAGTATAGGATGTTATACTGTATAGTGGTATAGGATGTTATACTGTATAGTGGTATAGGATGATATACTGTATAGTAGTATAGGATGTTATACTGTATAGTGATATAGGATGATATACTGTATAGTAGTATAGGATGATACAAGGCGGGGAGTGTACTGCCTCCTGCAGTTATGTTGATATGTTTCATATGGGGCCCCATCGTATCACCCATGAATTATAGCACAACTCTTGTAAAAAAGTTGTACTCACTGCGTTCTCCATATTGACGTCAGCTCCACTCTTCAGCAGAATCTCAGCCACCTTTTCGCCATCCTTGATCCTGGCAGCAATATGGAGAGGCGTCTCCAGCTCCTGGGACATGAAGACAGGGACACTTACAGGAAAACATCAGGCAAGACAAAAACATGACATAGCATTTTTTGTAACTATGGGTTACCTTTTGTATTTTTTGTTACCTTAGGCCACTTTCTGCTTGCCCCATGCTGGATGTCAAGGGGCAGCATCTTTTATTCACCAGCACTTTGCATTCCGTCATAAACCTTCTAAAACTTGCTCCCTTCTGCTGACTAAGGCCCATATTTAACAAGGAATAGCGCCAGGTAGCGACTGGTGAGCGACCGGTAATGACGGGCCCCGCCACGAGTACGCCGGCTCCCCACCACAATCACACATTTATCAAGCCAATCCTGCTTAGCGACTGAGATAGCGCCAGATAGCCACTCATTCATCATTATTCCAGCCTCACCCCACAGCGCCAGCGTCCGACCTTGAACAGCGACAGGTATGACCTCTCGCTACCTGGCGCTCTCCAATGCATTTCAATGGAACAATCTTTAAATATTCATAATTAATTGTTATTAATTTTTTTTTTTTTTTTTTAAATGTGAAAAATTCTGTGACCACTTAAATAATTTTTTAAGGTAAAAAAAAAAAAAAATTGTACAGAATTGATATTACAGGTCTGATATTATTGTATTCATATTACTAAATTATTTTAAAAACTTGTTTTTTTTGGTTTCCAAAAATATGGTTGTTTGGGGGTTAAAAAACTACTTTTAACCCATCGCCGCCAGCGCTCTGGGGTTTAAACATGAATTTCACAGCACGAGAATTTTTTGAGCGTGATTTGTTAATGAATATGGTGGGAGCCGGTCGCTATGGCCAGTCGCTATCATGCGCTCCCATACAGCGCGGAACCTGTCAAATAGCGACTCCTCACCCAATATTCAACATTACGGCAAACCGACTGAGTCGCTATCAACTACCGAACAACGGCCAAGCACAGCGACTACTAGCGGGCGCTCTGAAAATGCCGCTACAGTCGCTCAACTGTCGCTACCTGCCGCTATTAATGAATCGGCATCTAATTGTTCAGGGGCCCCCAAAATGAACTGACCTTCACATTGAAACATATGTAGATGAACAATTACAGAACAAGGGCTCTAGATAAGCCTCAAACAAACCCCATAGATAGAGCCGCACTCAAAGGTATATGAAAAATATAAAATAGATCATTTTATTGAGGTTAATGTACAGCTAGAGCTTACAACATACAAGACAAAGTTAAAAAAAATAATAATATATATTTATATATATATATATATATATATATATATATATATATATATATATATATATATATATAGATATATAGAGATATATATATATATATATATATATAAATATATATATATATATATTTTTTTTTTAACTACACTTATGGTCTTATGGATTAATTATATAAGCACTGCCCTGCACTTTATTTATTTTTTACACATAACTAAGTGTATAGACCTAATTTACTTCTTCTAAGATCTTCTTTTATAAATTTGTATAGACAAAAAAACAAGAAAATATTCTGCACTATCAATAAGATAAATTCGATAAGTATTATATGTGGCCGTGTTCGTATTCAGGGCTGCTATATACAATCTTAATCCCCAAGAAAGAGGCGGCCCCAACAACCCCCAAAAAGCAGTCCCCCAAAAAATACTGCACCTCCTCCACAGATAATTACTACAATTTAATTTCAAAATATCATCATATTTATTGGGTTTTCATCTAAAATCTACATACAATACGTGAAACAATATACACATTAAAAATACCCAGGATTATCCATTACGAAGGGCATCCCGTATTGACCCGCAAAAATATCCCAATTTGTGCAAAAAGCATATTGATAATAATAATGATAATAAATTGTCCCCCACTAATCTATAAAGTGCTATCTGTGCAAATGACAATAAGATCCCACACAATCTAATTTCTTCAAACAACAAAAAATGGCAAGAGGAATAAAGTGCACAGTGCTCACTAAAGTTCATCCAAATCACATCACCTAATTTATGGCGAGTCCCCACGGGTCCCCCACGTACGGAATAGCCTGGAAGTGGGCGCCTCCTCTCATTGGAGGTCTGGCCAGGCTGGTTCCCTAGCAACCGGCCGGCCAGCACTAGTGTGTTACCAGCTGTTGCTGCCATACAAGCAGTGCAGCACAGCAGTTTCTGTCTGGGGGGGCTCTGCCAGTGAGTATTTATGATTATTATTTGTTTGTTGCTTATTATAAGATGCCACTGTTGGTCCTGACAGCGGCACCGCTGTGACGTCATTCTGACGTCAGGTGGGCTTTTCTGACTCTGCTATTGGTTACTCATGTATATATAATGTGCTGTGTCTGTGTGCCACTTGTTGTGTGTTGACCCTGATGAAGGGGGCCTGCTGTAACCCCCGAAATGTTGGATTGGATTGAAACTCACTAATATAGTTCTATTTGTGCTTACTACTGGAGTGCTGGTTTTCTCTCGATTTCTGGATTTGCGGTGTCACCGCTAACCGTGCACCCCCTCTCCTACGCTCGATTGGTGTGCGGCGGCATACGATATACCTTGGAAGTGGGCCCCCACGCGTTCCGCAGCCAGGCCCCCAGCTGCTTTCTCAAGGCAGAGCTCGGGGAGGCCGATTCATTAATAGCGGCAGGTAGCGACAGTTGAGCGACTGTAGCGGCATTTTCAGAGCGCCCGCTAGTAGTCGCTGTGCTTGGCCGTTGTCCGGTAGTTGATAGCGAACTGTTGAATATTGGGTGAGGAGTCGCTATTTGATAGGTTCCGCGCTGTATGGGAGCGCATGATAGCGACTAGCCATAGCGACCGGCTCCCACCATATTCATTAACAAATCACGCTCAAAAAATTATTGCGCTGTAAAATGCATGTTTAAACCCCAGAGCGCTGGCGGCGATGGGTTAAAAGTAGTTTTTTAACCCCCAAACAACCATATTTTTGGAAACCAAAAAAAACAAGTTTTTTAAATAATTTTGTAATATGAATACATTAATATCAGACCTGTAATATCAATTCTGCACAATTTTTTTTTACCTTAAAAAAATTATCTAAAATGGCAGAAGAAAAATAATAATAAAATCATAACAATTAATTATGAATATTTAAAGATTGTTCCATTGAAATGCATTGAAGAGCGCCAGGTAGCGAGAGGTCATACCTGTCGCTGTTCAAGGTCGGACGCTGGCGCTGTGGGCTGAGGCTGGAATAATGATGAATGAGTCGCTATATGGCGCTATCTGAGTCGCTAAGCAGGATTGCCTTGATAAATGTGTGATTGTGGTGGGGAGCCGGCGTTCTCGTGGCGGGGCCCGTCATTACCGGCCGCTCACCAGTCGCTACCTGTCGCTATCCCTTGTTAAATAAGGGCCTAAATTAGTGGGGGACAATTTATTATCATTATTATTATCAATATGCTTTTCGCACACATTGGGATATTTTTGCGGGTCAATACGGGATGCCCTTCGTAATGAATAATCCTGGGTATTTTTAATGTGTATATCGTTTCACGTATTGTATGTAGATTTTAGATGAAAACCCAATAAATATGATGATATTTTGAAATTAAATTGTAGTAATTATCTGTGGAGGAGGTGCGGTATTTTTTGGGGGACTGCTTTTTGGGGGTTGTTGGGGGCCGCCTCTTTCTTGGGGATTATAAATTTTGTATACACATTAGAGCCATTGTCAGGATTCCTCCTTCTCTGTGTAAATGTTGTCTTGTATGTTGTAAGCTCTAGCTGCGCATTAACTTCAATAAAATGATCTATTTTATATTTTTCATATACCTTTGAGTGCGGCTCTATCTATCGGGTTTGTTTGAGGCTTATCTAGAGCCCCCGTTCTGTAATTGTTCTGTTACCTATTCATCCCCTGTAGCCAGCACCATTTCATGTTTATTTGAGGCTGTGCATATCCATACTCCCATTTGTTTCCCATACGTAGATGAGTCATCATCTGCTGCTTAGGAGGCTCTGATGAGGTGAGAGAGTTCAGTGGGAGTTATTGTGAAATATAAAGCAAGCGGGCAGGCTGATTCATCATTAGCGCCAGGTAGCGACAGATGAGCGTCTGTAGCGGCATTTTCAGAGCGCCCGCTAGTAGTCGCAGTGCTCGGCCGTGAGTCGCTACTTTATAGACTCAGTCGCTGTTCAGTAATGTTAAATACATTGTGAGGAGTCGCTATTTGACCAGTACAGCGCTGTATGGGAGCGCATGTTAGCGACTGCTCATAGCGACCGACTCACACCATATTCAGCAAAAAAACAGCCTCACAAATCTCTGGCGCTGAAAAATGCTTCTCTGAAGCCCAGAGCGCAGGAGGCGGTGTGATTAAAGTCTGTTTTTCCGCATCTATCCACAAAGCGAAAACATATGGAATTACATTGTAGCAACATTGTAACATGAACACTTTAATGGCAGACCTGTAATGTCATTTCTGAAGAAATATATAAAAAATGAAAAAATTGTGAAAAAAATGCTTTTTCAATGCCAGAAGAGGTCACAGAATTATTTGTGATTTTTGGAAAAAAATAAACTAAAAACCCCTTTTAAAGAGAAGAAAAGGTTCGTCCAATGAAAAGTATGGGAGAGCGACAGGTAGCGAGAGGTCACACCTGGCGCTGTGCGAGGCTGAACGCTGGCGCTGTTCGCTGAGGCTGTGAAAATGATGAATCGGACGCTACATGGCGCTATCCCAGTCGCTAAACAGATTCTGCTTGATAAATGTGTAATTGCGTGCCGTGTCCGGCGTTCACCAGTCGCTACCTGTCGCTACCTGTCATTAACCAGCCACTACCTGACGTTATCCCTTCTTAAATAAAGGCCTAAATAAAAGCTGGATGTAAGGTGCCGCCCCCGACAGCCAACGGAGAGCAGGATCATTTCACCCTTTGCCTTGAATGTCCCTTTTAAGCTGAAACATGATTATCTTAGGTGTAGGTTCATTCATTTTTTTAAATGGACCAAAAAACAGAATTTCGACTATCCTGGGTTTTGGTCCCCGATTGGGGATGCCCCGCTGTGTGAAACCAAAGGTTGGCAGAAGAAACTCACCTCTTCCTGGTCCCACGGTGCATGCGTGGCCGCTCGTCCAATTAGCGTGCTGGCGGACGCATCCCCCACTACACTGTAACATGCCTATGCCGGCCATTAACAAATGCCTTGGGCGCCTTGCTAGAGGGATGTGGCCGTGGCTCTCTTATGCGCCGTTGGACTAGAAAAGAAGGTGAGTGTATGAGCGACCTGGGGGGGGGGGGGGGGTTTCACACAGCGGGGCATCCCGATTTTGGATGCCCCGGGGGGAGGGAATCATTGGGTTCGGGAATCTTATAGATTCCTGGGCCAATCTCCATGGGTCTTGGTCCACTTTAAACCCAAATGGTGAGACTTTCCCAAAGATGGTTACGGCTTTCTAGCTCCTCTTGTGTTATTTGGGAAAATTAAAAAAATTAACACCTAAAGCGGAACAAAACCCACCAGCGGCCGGCATGGAATCTAAAATATTCCAGGGTTGGCCACTGGCTTTCTCCCTGCTATGTGAACCCCCCCTCCGGGTGTTGGCAATAGCTCACCTTTCCCTGGTCCAACGATGCATGCGTGGGCTCTCGTCCAATCAGAGCCGCTTGCCTTTCAACAAAGAAGGGAAAGTCAAATTCATGGTTTTTGTTCCACTTTAAAGGAGAACTATCGCAATATTGTGTAATATTAAAAATCCATATAAACACGTCGGCTAATGAGAGGAGGGGTCACTTATACACCCGAACTGAATAAAACTCCCACCAAGCTTGTGGTTTCTTCTCCTCATAGGAATAAAATCCAGGGATTTAGTGTATCAGGGGTGACAGAGCCTGCCCCCCCTGATTTCCTCTTCCTTCCATTAAAAGAGAAAAAAAAACAGGCCTGGCTGGATATTTCCTGATGTCGGGTGTATAAGTGACCCCTCCCCCCACCTTCCAGCATATTTATATAGATTTTTATCATTGGCCCATTTTTTTTTTGCGATAGTACTCCTTTAAATACCCCGTTTCCAAGCATCTGGTCCAATTTTTTTATTAGAATTTATTACAGCTTCCACTTTAAAGTGGACCAACACCCACGATTTTGTACTATCGGATCGGGCACCCCGCTGTGTGAAACCCCCCAGAAAGCCCAAAAAACTCACCTCTCCCCGCTCCCACGTGACTGCTGCTGCCAATCCCCGCCGGCGGAAAAGCGGGAGGCAGCGACAGACAAGAGAGCGCGCCCGCCGCCGCCTCCCGCGCGTCCCTCTAGCAGGACGCGCACCCGCGCCGGCCGCTTGTGAATGGCCGGCGCGGGTGCGCGTCCTGCTAGAGAGACGCGCGGGAGGTGGCGGCGGGCGCCGCTGGATCAAGGATAAGGTAGGGATTTCGGAGATCTGGGGGGTTTCACACAGAGTCCCCCACAGTCAGGGGTCTGATCGGTCCGGGAATCTTATAGATTCCCGGGCCGATCTTGGGAGGGTGATGGTCCACTTTAAACTGAATCCCTATTTGACTTTTTTATGAATCATTTTCCTACAGGAGGAGGTGGAGCTCCAGCGCCATCTAGTGGCCATATTGCAAACAGCCTTTGTATCAATGGCCATTCACCAATTTGAAAGCAATTTGATCGTAACCTGATTGAATTGAATTGAATTAGACATTCACAGTCCTATTCTGTATGATCCATTTCTAATCAAAACACGTAACACGTAACAAAACTGCCGTCCATTCGCAGCCATACAGCCGTGACTTTGTTTACCTGCTAGAACCAATTAATTAAATTAACAAAAAAAATTAATAATGCTGATTGAACATCCTTGCTGCCCCTTCAGCAGGGCACATGCCTGCATTTGTGAATGGCCGGAATTGGCGCGCTCCCTGGGGATGAGGGCGACAGCGCGTGCGGATGTGCTCTCTTTATACAAAGGGGCGAGAGCAGATCTGAGCGCGCTTATTGAGAGGAGCGTGCGACGTAGGACCTGAGAGAGGTTAGTTAGTTCGGGCGACCCAAATGGGGTTCCCCCGGGGGGCAGGGATCAAAACCAAGGATAATCTAAAAGATTCCAGGGTTTCATACTGGGACATCCCAGGGTTCTAGTAATAACTAACTTTTCCCTTGTCCAGTGGCGCATGCCGTCAGCTGCGAAAGACGGCCGGCATGGCCGCCAGTGGTCCATCAGTCTGCGCCCCCCCCCCCAACCCCATCACAATGCAGCTCCTCACCTATTAGTTAAAAAAGGGGTGTCGGCTGCTTTAAAGTGGACCAAAACCCACTGAGATCGGCTCAGGAATCTATAAGATTCCCAAGCCGATCAATTCCCTCCTCCCAGGGCATCCAGAATTGAGATGCCCCGCTGTGTGACCCCCCCCCCCCCAGGTCGCCCCATAAATTCACCTTCTTTCCCAGCCCAACGGCGCATGCGTGAGCCGCAGCCGCACCCCCCCTATCCCTCTAGCAGGGTGCGTGCCCGCGCAAGGTGTTTGTGAATGGCCGACGCGGGCAAGCTCCCTGTTAGAGGGTAGCGGGGGCCGCCAGCGCACTCGGATCTGCTCGTGTTAGACGAGCTCTTAGACAAAGGGGCTTGAGCGGATCCGAGCGTGCTGATTGGACGAGCTGCCAGCATGCACAGGAGCGGGAAGAGGTGAGTTTGTTTGGGTGATCTGGGGGGTTTCACACAGCGGGGCATCCCCGATCGGGGTGGCCTAAGTGCCAGGACCAAAACCCAGGATAGTCGAAATCCTGGATTTCGGTCCACTTTAAATACCCTTAGGAGAGCAAAACGAGGCATGGAAGTCTGTTTAATGGGGGACAGGAAGTAACTGCACTCTGGAGTAAAGCATACCTTCTACTATAAGAGGTACGGCTGCCGGGGAGTTTTTGCACCATAGATCTTCGCTATGATTGGATGAGTGCCCACGCATGTGACATTGGAGCAATGAAAGTTTCACTGGGCTTTCCGGGTGGTTTCACACAGTGGGGCATCCCTATTCAGGGGGCACCGAACAAATCCCAGGAAAGTCAAATTATTTGTTCTGCTGTAGGCGTTACCCTTTTGCAGTTATTTTGTGTAAGCCACACCCCCTAACCACACCCCTTTATTAAGTCACACCCTAGCCACACCCTTTTATTAAGCAACACCCCCAGCCACAACCTTTTATTAAGCCACACTCCTAGCCACATCCTTTTATTAAGCCACACCCTTTTATTAAGCCACACCCACTAGCCACACCCCTTTCTACATCTTTGCTCTTTTATCCCCCTGACAATCTCTTGTCTAGGCCGGCGTCTGCTCATTGGTGTTTTCCTGGGGGGGTGAGGGAGGGGCATTACCTTTCCTCCTTTTGGTTGGACATGCGCCCCGAAACCCAGCAGCGTTTGAACCACTTGCGGCTTGCAGGCCTCCGCGGCGATGTGGAGCGCCATGTAATTTTCTTTAGTCCTGGCGTCCACCTGGGCTCCTTTCTGCAATAGAGCTTTGACCACGGGGACGTGACCTCTGCGGGCAGCGGCATGGAGGCACACTGCACCCGCCTGCAAAGAAAAGAGACACACGGGAGATTATTTCATTTTAGTATTTTTTATATATTTAATAACTTAAAGTGGACCAAAACCCACCCTGGAGTCTATGAGACTACCCCCCCCCCCCCCCCGGGGCATCCAGATTCAGGATGCCCCGCTATGTCAAACCCCCCGGGTCGCCCAAAAACTCACCTTCTTTCCTGCTCCAATGGCACATGCACGTGCACCGTAGGACCGAGGAAGGGTGAGTGAGATCGGGCGAACCGGGGGCAAGGACCAAAACCCAGGATAATCCAAATCATGGGTTTTGGTCCACTTTAAAGCCAGATAAGCTCAGCACCATGAAGTCCTTTTAGCCCAAAAGAGATATACACATTTAAAATGCCATTGGAAGCAGACTTTCCATTTAAGAATGCCATGTTATAAAAGTGGACCAAAACCCACAGCGATTCCTGGGCTGATCGATTCCCTCCCACCCGGGCATCCAAAATTGGTATGCCCCACTGTGTGAAACCCCCAGGTCACCCCATGCATTTACCTTGTTTCCTGGTCCAATAGCACATGTGCGAGCCATGGCCGCATCCCCACAATCCCTGTAGCAGGGTGCGTGCCCGGGCCAGGCATTTATGAATGGCCGGTGCAGGCATGCTCCCTGTTAAAGGTTAGCAGCCGTCAGTGCGCGCTGACCCACTTTGCTTAGACAAAGGCTTAGTCGCACTGGTGTGAGTGGATCCGAGTGCGCTGATTGGGCGAGCGGCCGTAGGACCGGGAAGAGGTGAGTTGGTTTGGGCAACCCAGGGGGTTTCACACAGAAGGGTATCCCGAATCGGCGTGCCCCAGGGGTAAGGACTAAAATCCAGGATAGCCAAAATCCTGCCTTTTGGTCCACTTTAAAGCCAGATAAGCTCAGCACTGTGAGGGCATCCTTTTAGCACAAAAGAAATATACACATGTGAAAAATGCCATTGGAAGCGGACTTTTCATTTAACAAGGATGTGCTATGATATCAAAGTGGACCAAAACCCACGGCAATCAGCCAGGGAATCTATAAAATTCCCGGGCTGATCGATTCCCTTCCCCCGGGCATCCAGAATGTGTGTGAAACTCCCCAGGTCGCTCATAGACTTACCTTTTTTACCGGTCCAACGGCACATGCGTGAGCCACGGCCGCATCCCCGCTATCCCTCTAGCAGTGCGCGTGCCTGCACCAGGCTTTTGTGAACGCTCGCCACAGGCGCGCTCACTGTTAGAGGGTAGCGGGGGATGCATCTGCCAGCGTGCTCGGAGCTGCTCGCCTTATTTATTTATTATTTATTATTGTTTATTTTTTGGGGGACCTGGACTCTTTACAATTGGTGATGTCATTTTATATTCATTCTCATACTTGATAGCGTTTTATAAGGTAAACACTTTATTTTCCTGGTTATTTTTCCTGGCGGTTTTGCACAATGCACGTTCTCACTTTAACATTCACTGTATATGTAGTTGGGTAATTGTTAGATCAATTGCTTTGTAGATATTTGTAGCACATTTAAATGCCCCTTTTCTACTATTTTTTACTATATTAATTGATTCTGCACTTGTATATCTGCTTCTATTGGTGTATTTATGAATTACTTATGTTTCAATGAATTATTTATCTATTTAATAAGAATGAATTAATATATAATAATAATAGAGTCGTTATAGGGTTATAGCATCCCTTTTTTCCCCCTCAGCGTGTCATGTGTGTTGTGAATAGTTTTTTAAGGGTGGCTTAATAAAATAAAATATATACCTTTTTATCCTTTATATCTGAGTAATAATTTCTATGTGTGCGGCAGATTTGATAAGGGATATGGGACAGGTGAGAGGAAAGGACGGATGCGGGAGATGTTTTTAAGTTGGAGGCGACAGGAGGTGGCCAGGGAGTAAATATGTGATTTGAAAAAGAGGGCAGAGTCCAGAATGACTCCCAGGCACCGAGCTTGGGGAGTTGCTGTTATTGTGTAATTGTTGACAGAAATAGACGTGTTAGAGAGGGGAGGGGAGTTAGATGGTGGGACAATGACCAGTTCTGTCTTGTCCATGTTTAGCTTGAGGTAGCGAGATGACATGAATGAAGAAATAGCTGCAAGGCAGTTAGGGAGGCGAGATAGGAGAGAGGAGAGATTGGTGCCTGAGAGATATATCTGAGTGTCATCTGCATAGAAGTGATATTGGAAGCCTAGTGACGTTATAAGTTTGCCAAGGCCATAGGTGTAGACTGAGAAAAGTAGGAGGCCTAGTACAGAACCTTGTGGCACACCAACAGAAAGGGAACGTGAGGATGAGACTGTGTTAGAATAGGATACACTGAAAGATCTGTCAGAGAGGTAAGAGGTGAGCCAAGAGAGTGCAAGACCTTGAACCCCGAGAGAGGAGAGAATATCAAGAAGCAGAGAGTGGTCGACAGTGTCAAAGCCTGAGGAGAGGTCAAGATGGATGAGGATGGAGTAGTGCTTTGCTTTTGGCAGTGAGCAGATCATTGGTGACTTTGGTGAGGGCAGTTTCAGTGGAGTGGTTACAGCGGAATCCTGATTGTAAGGGGTCAGGTAAGTTGTTAGTGGATAAGTATTGTGCCAGTTCTGAGTGGACATGTTGTTCAAGAAGTTTGGAGGAGAAAGGGAGTAGTGAGATAGGGCGATAGCTGGAGAAGGGCAGCAGTGAGATAGGGCGATAGCTGGAGAGGGCAGAGGGGTCGAGAGAGGGTTTCTTGATAATCGGAGTAATAACTGCATGTTTGTAGGAGGAAGGAAAGGTACCAGTGGAGAGAGAAAGGTTGAATATGGAGGTTAAGGCTGGAATGAGGGATGGAGACAGTTGAGGAATAAGGTGGGATGGAATAGGATCGAGGGAGCAGGTAGGGCCCTAGAAATGAGAGAGGTTAGTCCAAGCTCATTTATTGGAGTGAAGAAGGTAAGTGAGTAAGGCAGGGGGATTGTTTGAAGTGGTGAAGGATTCTGAGGGGCAAAGCCAAGTCGAATGTTGTCAATTTTTTTCTTTGAAGAATTTAGAAAATTCTTCTGCTGTTATTTGGGAGGTTGGAGGAGGAGGTGGTGGGTGGAGTAGGGAACTGAAAGTGTTGAAGAGTTGTTTGGGATTCCGGGCTTGTGCAGAAATCAGTGAAGAGAAATATGCTTGCTTAGCAGATGAAAGGGCCGTCCTGAGTTCCTGAAGGCCTTGTTTATAGAACAGAAAGTCATGATTGCCTTTGGTTTTCCTCCATTGCCGTTCAGCAGCTCAAGACAGCTGTTTCAATCTGGTTGTGCTTGCATTTAGCCAGGGTTGTCTATTTTTGGGGTGGAGCGGCTATGGGTGAGGGGGGAGGCAGAGTCCAGAGCTGAGGAGAGTGTATTATGGTAGTGTGATGATGCAGCGTCTATGTCCGTGAATGAGGTCAAGGACTGAAGAGGATGAAGTGAGGCAGAAAGGGACTGAAGATCTAGGTTTCTTAAGTCCCTGTGTTGAATTGTAGGTTTGTGTGGAGGGGGGTGGAGAGAGGGTCATAGTCAGCAGATTATGGTCAGAGAGGGGGAGCAATGAGGATGAGAGGTGTGTTACAGAGCAGAGGTTAGTGAAGAGGAGGTCAATTGTGTGGCCGTCTTTGTGGGTGGGTGCAGTAGACCATTGCTTTAGTCCGAAAGATGAGGTTAGTGGCAGTAGTCTGGTGGTAGCAGGGTTGCTAGTGTCAACAGGTATGTTGAAGTCACCCATGATGATTGCAGGGATGTCTGTGGACAGAAACTGAAGCAGCCAGGTAGAAAAGTGGTCGAAGAAAAGATTAGTAGTTCCAGGAGGGCGGTAGATGACTGCGATTTGTAGGTTACAGGAAGAATATAAACGGACGCAGTGAACTTCAAAAGATGAGAAGGATAGAGATGGCAGGGCAGGGAGTGGTTTAAAGGAGCAGAGTTCAGATAGGATGCCCACACCCCCACCCTGTTTGTTGTTGGATCTGGAGGTGTGGCTGAGATGTAGTCCCCCATGTGAGAGGGCAGCGGGTGAAGCTGTGTCTGATGGGGTAAGCCATGTTTCTGTGAATCCCATGAAGGTAAAAGAGTTAGAGAGAAACAGGTCGTGAATATAGGTGAGTTTATTGCGCACTGAGCGTACATTCCTCAGTGCGCAAATGACAGTGTCAGGAAGGGGTGGGGAGGGAGTAAGCTGTATCAGATTAGATAGGTTGCGTGTGTATCCAGGTTTAACACGGTTGCAGATTTTTGGCTTTGATGAAAAGGGAATCGTTCTGGAGGAGGGGGGTGGAGAGAGTGGGCCTGGATTAGGACTGATGTCGCCGGCGGCAAGTAAGAGTAAAAGGAGAGAGAAGAGATGGTTGAGGCTTTTGAGAGTGGAGTAATGTGTCTTGTGCTTGGATATAGAGGTGGTGATTGATTTTGCGAAAGAAAGGAATTTGTGAGCAGAGAGGTAGGGGGAGGAGAGCAGAGAGGGGGAGATATATAGGGACTTACCAGGAGCAGGGGGATACTGTGAGCCTAGGATTCTGAGGGTAAGAGGAAGTAGTGTGATAAGATAAAAGGTGATCATTTTAGTTGATGCTGGGCTATTCAGACAAGCAGAATCCGGTGCAGGTTTCCTTCCGGTGGGATTCAGGTTAAATTCGCTGCAGCCAGAGCGGCTTGCAGCCACTGCCGCTCAATATGAACAGTTTCTAACTGCCTTTGATTAGCTCATGCACAACAGTTGGGCCTAAAGGGTGGGGCTCAGGTCAGACCTAAAGGTTTGGTCTGGGAGGGCACAAAGTAATAAAACTACAAATGGAATGTTGCTAGGTGCTATGGGTCAGTGAACACACAAGGGGCAATATTGGTCAATAAAAGTTTAGCAGATAGTAACAGATGATAGTTTCACAAGTATAGATATGGCCAGGGGAACCAGATGGGGCATTCAAAATAATCACAGGATTAGATAAAGACAGCAGCATTTACATGGGCAGCAAAGGGTTAATAGTTGCAGATGAAATCCAAATGATGAAATGCCTTAGATGAAGGTTAGACGCGCTGACGTGAGCGGATCCTAACGTGCTGATTGGATGAGCTCCCGCGCATGTGCCGTAGGATCGGGCAGAGTTTGTTTTGTTGACCTGCAGGGTTTCACACAGCGGGGCATCCCCGATAGGGTAAGGACTAAAATCCAGGATAGTCAAAATCCTGGGTTTTGGTCCACTTTAATGTGAATATATAATGTAATATATGCTTGCGCACACAAAGGGATTCGTGCTCCACATTTTACCTGTCCGTGCAGTAACACAAACTACAATCTATCGAACACAAAAGTGAATTGCACCAGTGAACACACTAGGGGGCAGTAGTGAGGATAACCATATCGTGTGAGCCTGCCGACGCAACTGCCTCTGGGATCACACAACACGCTTTCCTATATCACAATCCATTTAATCAGCGCAGCGGCCTACAAGGTAGCTAAGGGGCAGGAACACACTTATTTGGGTTAAGGTAAGAATAGACAGCTCAAGTTAAATATATATTTTAATGCGATAGGTGCACTAGGCAGTTATTACAAGCATATGATATTGTGGGAATATTACACATACAGCTCTGAGAAGCAGGATACAGCTAAAGTGATTACAAAACAGATACAATAGAGTGACAGTGCCTTAAATGCGTTGAGTTATCAGGCAAGGGCAGCCTCCTGGACAGCCTGCTGGACCCTGGGACCACTCCTTACATGTACAGGTAACCCCCTAGAACAGGGGTACTCAACTACTTTCAGTGGAGGTCCACTTACCAGGGTCTGCCGTGGGATGAAGGTCCGGGGGGGGGGGGGGTGTAAGTAAGAGTGCATGACTTCATGTGTAGAGTGCAAGCTCCTCAGCCAACCTGAGCAATGAGCTTTCCTGTCCCCCCACCCACCTGTCATTTACTTCCTGCTTCTCGCCCTACTTACACCCCCCCCCATGTCAGCTGTTGTTAGCTGAAGAGCTTGCACTCTACACAGAAGGGCGAGAAGCAGGAAGTAAATGACAGGTGGGTGGGGGGACAGGAAAGCTCATTGCTCAGGTTGGCTGAGGAGCTTGCACTCTACACATGAAGTAAATGGGGGACAGGAATCTCACCTCCTTGCACTTTCTCAGCAGCTCGATGAAATGGTCCCAGGTAATGGCCTCCTCGCCCCGGGCCAGCCGCTCCTCCAGCCAGCGCAGCAGTGTGCTCTGATGCCGGGCCTCCAGGTGTGTGCAGCGGGCTCTACTTGCCGCCCGAAGCCTCCGCCAGCTCCGCGCTCTCGGCTCCTTCTGCGCCTCTTCGTCTCCACTCCTCCCCCCGCCCGTCTACGAGGCCCGAGACGCTTCCACCTCCCCCGGCCTGGCCACGCCCATGTGCCCGCCCCCAGCACTGACAGCCCCGGCCGGCAATGGCCGGCAATTGTCACCGGCACCGCCGGATCCCAGGCTGATGTGGCAGCCCTGGGCAGCGGTCCGCCATTTGAGTACCCCTGCCCTAGAAGATGGAACAGCTCCCCACAGATAGTGGCCTGGCTTTTAAGCTAGCGCCCCCTGGATGGGGTTTACAGTCTCCTCCCCTGCTTGAGACCTGGCTTCCAGTCTACAAATGCTATTTTGGACATAACTTCTGAATTGAGGGCCGTACAACCCTGGTTCTGGTGTTGAACTTTTGGGCTTGTTGTGCCGCAAAAATGCGGTTCTCAGATGGGCCAGAACCAGAGATCTCCATTTTATGGGCTCCGTATCGCATTTGGCTTTGGCTTTGTGGGCCTGTTTCGATTCCGTATCTGGCTTGGTGCTGGAACAAATAGCGGCCCAGTTATGGTCAGTTTTGTGTCGGCACCAACAGAACCTTTGAATTGTATGTGATAGAGACAGTTCCCTGCATGGGATTCTTCGTGGCTTGAGACTCTGAGGGCGCCATCTCAGGCCGGGAGTGTGAAATGCCACAGGGATCGTCTTTGAAGCTGGTGCCAGGCCTGCATGCATCTTGAGAGCAAGGTTTGCTGTGGATTAACACCTGGACTAGCAGATGGCTATTGAAAAGAAGACATTTGTTAGATGGGGTCTTAAAAACTGGACCGGCCATCAGAAAAACTGGGGCAGTGAGTATACACATGCCCTATCTATGGCACCCGGGGAGAATTTGGGTGGGCTAGATACCTTGCTCAAGGGCACTAGGAATCGAACCTACAACCTTCCGGTTAAAAGTCGAATTCGTTTACCACTTGGCTGCCCCTAAAGTGGACCAATGCCAATCGCACCAGATTCCCTCTCCCTGGGGTATCTCAATTTTGGATGCCCCACTGTGTGAAACCCCGACGATCACCGCATTGACTCCTAGCGTCCGATCCCATGGTGCATGCGTGGGCCACAGCTGTGGTCCAGCTATGTCTTTAGCGAGACGTGTACCCGTGCCAGGCATTTGTAAAAGGCCAGCTTGGACAAACCCACAGTTCAAGCAGGATGCTCTCAATCCATGCAATTGGCTGCCCGTCTGTGTCTTGGGTGTGCATCCCCTGGGGGTAGTTTTGGTCATTATATATTTATAAAGGGAAAGAGAAACTCATGGTGTGGCCACCATCCTCCCCTGACCCGTCCTCTAGCAATGGCCACTGTATACGAGGGTGGGAGACAGTTCACATAAAAACAGCAGCTGCAAAGAAACTCAAGAAGAAACTTTGCAAAACTCACACGCTCTATGGATGGAAGAATTATGATATGAAAGAAGGGCTTAGATGTTCCCATGTCACTCGGCCTGTTCAGATGACTGAAATAGCTTTTGAAGTTACCTTGTTCGGCATATGCAGCAGGACGCCCTTCTTCAAGAACGCCAGGGCCGTCTCCGGGTGTCCGCACTGCGACGCAATGTGCATCAGAGTGTCTCCATCCTGACAAAGACAGTGACACGTTACAGATTGGTAATGCTGATGGTAATTGTATTGGGGAAGGGTGGAGGTTGAAGTGGACCAAAAACCACCCTGCAGTCTATGAGACTCCAGGGCATGCATACTTGCTCCCCCCCAGATCTGGGATGCCCCGATGTCAAAACCCACAGGTTGCCCGAAAACTTTTTCCTGGTGCAACAGCGCATGAATGAGCAGCGGCCACATCTCCACACGCAGGCAGTGCTCCAGGCATCTGTGAATGGCCGGCGCAGGTACGCTCCCTGTTAGAGGGTGGCAGGGGATACGGATGCCAGCGCATTCGCCTTAGATGAGCTGTTAGACGAAGTGACGGGAGCGGATCCGAGTGCACTGACTGGATGAGAGGCTGTGTATGCTCCATAGGTCTGAGGAAGGGTGAGTGAGATCAGGCAACCTGGGGGGTTTCACACCAATTGGGGATGCCCCGGGGATAAGGACCAAAACCCAGGGTAAGTCTCCCCATAGAAACCCTTAACTTGACAAAGGACCCCCTATACAATTTCAAAGGGCGGGGGGGGGGGGGGGGGGGCACTACAAGCTACCTACCCGATGGTCATGTGGCTTACTGAAGGGGAATCCTTGACTTTTTTCCTTCCCAGCCAGGGGAGTGTGGAAAAGCCAGGGCCGGCAGTTTAGACCTTGAGCCCTGGATTACCAGGGCTTGTAAGTGTTAGGGGGCCATGATCTTTTTCTGTTTTTTAGGAGAAGGTGCATCCCAAAAAAAAGCTTTACCATCCCACAACCACAACAAGAGTCCTTTTTTATACAAATTTGACTATACTTACATTATGATGACAGCGCAGATTCTATCTCAGATGCTCCATTGGCATCTGGAGTGAAGGGGGACACAGGTGGCACCCCAGATCGGCTGCATGAAACCCCCAGCACGCTTGGAGCCACTGACATCACATCGTCTAAGCCTTAGCCTAAGGCCAGCGGCTCTGGCCTTCCGGCCCCATCCCCAGCTACCCTCTAACAGGGAGCGTGCCCGCGCTGGACATACACAAATGCTGCTAGAGTGTTAGTGGGGATGCAACTGCTGCTCGCGCATGTGCCGTTGGCCCGGGAAACAAGGTAAGTGTATGGGGCGACCTGTGGGGTTTCACATAGCGGGGCAATCCCGATTTTGGATGCCCCAGGGGGAGGGAATCGGTCGGCCCGTGAATCTTATAGATTCCTGGGCCAATCGCGGTGGGTTTTGGTCCACTTTAAAGGAATCAAATAACTTTAAAATCATCAAATAACTGAGTTACCTTGGTACGTGCGAAAACATTGGACCGAAATTTCTCCGTTAGACATTCCACAATGTTGGTGTTTCCTCTTTCAGCTGCAATGTGCAATGGAGAACGTTCCAACTGCAACAACAAAATCATCATGAACTGTCATAAAACCAGAGAGGAAATAAAACAGAAAAACATGTAAAACTAAAGAGAAAGAAAGACACAGAAAGCAAAAAGAAAAAAAAAAGATAAAGGAAGGAGAGAGAAGGAAGAAAGAAGGTGGTAAAGGGAAGTAGAAGACATATCAAAAAATAAAGAAAGCAATACATAAAGATGGATGAAGGTAAAGGGCAGTTTCTGGGCAAATTAGTGCTCCATGCAGGAAACAATTCTGCCCCCTCCTCATCCATTCTATGGGGCTGCTGCTTTCCCATACAGGTATGTGCCATGCTGGGCCTTGACCTTAGCAGCAGGCAGTGCCCCTTCCCATGACTGATCCTAATACGGGTGGATGGAGGCCTGCACCACTAATCCACCCGCAAAATACAGAATGACTGGGATAAAGGCGACCCCAATAACCTTGGCGCCCAGGGTGAAGGCAGAAAGAATGTGCATAAAGGGAGGTGAAAGTAAAAAGAAGACTAAAGAAACAATAAGAAGAAAAATGCAGATATAAAATGTGTACAAAGAAAAAAAGATGCAAGGAGAACAAAGAACTGTAAATCTAAGGGGAAAAAACAGAAAAAGATTAAAAAGAGAAAACGAGGTCTAAAGTGAAAAATAAGGAAAAGAGAAGAGAACAATGAGCTATAAGACAGAGGAAGACCAAATAAGAAATATGGAAAAGAAGAATGAAAACAAGCAGAAGAGGAAAGCATAAGGTGTATTAAGAGGAAGAAGGCATAAAGAAAAAAAGGCCTAAATAAGGAGGAAGGAGAATATAAAAAAATAAACCAAGAAAGACCAAACAAAGACCGGCAATAATGAATGAAATAAAGGTGTTAAATGAGCAAAAAAGTTAATAAATACAAAAATAAAGGGTAATAAATTAGAAGGAAGAAAGAATAGAGGCGACAAAGCTATTGAGATGGTATGTTAAAAGAAGATGAGTCATTCTAAAAAGCCTGCTATCTCCCTGCTGAGTGTTACATTGTGTCACATTATTAAATCAGGTGCAATTAATTTATCTTAATTGTTTCTTTTTTTTGTTTCAATATTTTTATTGAGTTTTCAGCTATACAATTTGTATGACATGTAGCATAATAATATCGCCATCCCACGCAAGGGAGGTATAAGAAATAGCAGTTTGTATTACACAAAGTAGTAGGTTAGGTAGGTACTCGTGTTTGGACAATTCACAGTATAGATGCAAGAATGATAGAGCAATGGCCATACAACATATACAATGCAGCTAGCTATCTTAATTGTTTCTATTGTAATCAGCTGTGATACTTTCTAAAGCAGTCATGAGCCTATTTTTGGATTATAGATAGCTTACAGTGCAATGGGATCTGTGCATCGTGCTGTGGGACGGGAAAGACTCTCTAAAGATTGTTTCCTCTGCGTAAATCAGTGAGAAAGAGAACAGATACAGAGGAAGAAAGAGCATTAAATAAAGATGAGGGGGGAGTAAACATAATGGAATAGAAAATACTGAAGACCAAGGGAGTAGAAAATACACAGGTTAGTTAGGCTGGCACATAGCGGGAGGATTAGATAGTTAAAGTGGACCCACACACATTTGCTAGCTAATGGGTGTGAGGCTGTACTTTGACAGACTCCGGTGGGGTCATCCGGAGCTGAAGCCCCCCCCCATGCAATGACCCCCGCAACCCCCCAAAATCCTTACCTTGGACTGTCATGATGCGCTAGAAAATGTGTCCGCTTTAGGTGACAGGAATTCCAGTAAGGGCCTAGAGACACTAGGTGTCGCCCTCACTGCATAGACTGGGTAGCTAGGCACAGAATATGGACAGAGCTGTTCCAGGTGACTGGTAGATGTCCCTGAGGAGTGCTGGGTAGGGATGAGCAAACCCCCACATTTTGGGTTCGGAAAGTTTGGCCGAACTTTAAAAAAAATGTTTGGGTTCGGGGACGGAATCTGAATCCGGTCCCCATTTAAATCAATGAGAACCCAAACCTTGGGAGGTGATTCTGCCTCTGGGCCCCCCTCCCCCACTCTGTCCGGGTGGTTGAGACACCTGTCAAGGGGCCCTCAAAGGCAGAATCCAGGATGAAAAGAAAACAAAGTACCGCAATCCCGTTACCGACCGCACCGTTCTGTTAACATGGTCATCGTCAGGGGCCACAGAAAGATGGCCGCTGCTTCCATGAGTGAGGACACTCCTAGTGCCAGCTGGCATTGCTGCCATAAGGATTGTTCCCACTCATGGGAATGGCGACCATGGTTCTGTGGCCCCTGCCGAGGACCATTTGAAAGTAACGCTGCCACCACTGGGACCAGGATCGCAGGGCTCATGTAAGTTGTACAGCAGCTTCCTACTGCTGCATTCTTTAGGTTTTCCGGATTCGGGCCGAAGGCCGAATGCAAACACCGACTTCTGGCTGAACGTCTGGTTTCGGAACCTGAACTCGCAAAGTTTGGTACGAACCAGAAATTTGGGTCTGGATTCTAGTGCCGGATTTTCCACCACAGGCTGAGCCCCCCCCCCCCCGTAAGAGGCAGAGAGAAAGGCTCAATCCAATGCACTTTGGGGGAAGAAACCCATGACCTCCCAACCATCCCGATTCCTCTGTGGCCGTCACGGGTTGTACTGGCTGTCCCGCAGGGCCGCTATGGGCCAGCCGGGTGGTGGCCGGTGAGTGGGCGGCCAGTGTCACTGATTTATGCCTACAGGAGGATTCCATCTGGTTTTGTATCCTGGGCAGCGACCGGGGCCTGAGAGTTTTGGGGATCCATGTTGGAGAAGCCAGAGAAGGCCATGCCTGTCTCCTGTCTCGCGGCATAGCGACGGCATACTGTGCAGAATTTCTGAGTGAGCCCTGATTTGTGGTGTCCTTTGAGCTGGGCAGCCATTGGAGGGAGGGGCACTTTCCCGCAGTGCGGGGTATCTAGGGCCTAGGGACCTCCTGCTGCCCATTTGTAATCCCCTGGATGGTGCTATATAAACAATAACAATAATGATGATAACACTGAAAAGCCAGAGTCTGCTAATTGAAGTTCCAGAGGTTGGAACTCCTGATCAGTAGAGTTGTTGGTTAGAGGAAGCTCCTGATGCCAGTTTGACATCTGGGCGACATGGTAAAAGGGGGTGTAAATGTGGGTTCCCCCCTTTATATTACAGTCAACAGATGTTCCATTAGTTACCTTGTCGCTGATGTTGGGGTTGGCTTTACACTGATGTAAGAACTTCAGCATGACCTCATCACCTTCCCAGGCGGCGATGTGGAGCGGGGTCTGCCCCTCATCCTGCAGAACAAAATGTGCAATGCATTACCCTGCTGGGCTACCCATACACTGACATGTCGATTGGAGATACAGCTGGAACCGAATTTTCTGCCTGTGACCCCACCGCCAGAGCCTGACCTCACCTTTCATGTGGTCCCCTGAAAAGGGAAGTTCAGGAAATACATGGGTGTCATTGAAACGTTGAGGACCGCTGCGCGAAAATGTGGTTTTTGTGCAAGTGACTCGTAGCAGTGACACCCATGGTTTTTCTGTTAAAGGAACATCCTCGCTATAGTTACACAATGGTGTCATCTATGTACAGCAAAAAGACCATTAGAGTGTCCACAATACTTCACAGTTGACCAATCACCAGTATTTTACCTATCCTGGTGATTGGACCTTGTCCCTGGGGCATGTCGATTTGGGATGCCCCGCTGTGTGAAACCCCCCAGATCCCCCACTCAGCCCAATCAGTGTTTTATGCCATGTATACTAATACACGGAATTAAAGCGGACCAAAACTCAAATTTTTAACTAGCATCCCCTGAATTGCTCTCCCCATGAAGATTAACTTTTGCCAATTTTTACTTCTCCTGCTTCACTCTAATCCCAGATAATGGCACCTGTTTTAGTTGTAAAGCTCTGCCTCCTCCATTCATTGCCTCTGTTGTGTGTGGCAATGATGTCATTGCCGCACCTATGCAATGACTGATCATCTGCCATCTTACACAGAGGGACAGCAAAAAAAATCGAAAAGTGAAAATTTCCATTTATAGTTCTATAAACGGGACCAACACCCGCTATTACTTTAACAGGTGTTGGTCCCTCTCTTTGCTGATAGCAAGAACCTTGGGGGGGCCTCCAGAACGCTCACACCTAACTGCACAGAACACTGAGAATACGTGGCCGCCCGGCGCCCAATCATGGGATTCCTTTCCCGACGCTGGCTCGTAATGAAGGTGAGTATTCTCAGCATTCTGTGCAGCTAGGTGCGAGGGGGCTCCAGCATTCTGGATGCCCCCCGAGGTTCTTGCTATCAGCAGAGAGAGAGTTTGGTGGGTTTTGGTCTGCTTTAAGTGTTGGTTAGAACTGACTATTGCAGGCAGAGGCTGGTGGGAAGGTAAGTGAATGAGGGCGATCTGGGCTCACACATTGAGGCATCTCGAATCAGATGCCCCAGGGGCACTTAGTTGGCCGGCCCTGCAGTCTTTTATCCTCCGGAGAGCTGGCCACTGCTGTGATTTGTTCACTCGAAAGGAAAAAACTGAACTGATATTTTGCCAGTCAGGACTAAAATCAAGCCCTCTAAGGTGCCTGTAGCAGTACTTACCTTTCCCTCAGCAACCCATGACAAGAGTAAGATCATCAACTGAAGCAGGGCAGATTATTAGAAACCCAACCAAATTCCAGGCCTCTTTGCTACGGCTGCTTACATGCCCCACCCTTGAGGAACCTATCACATGACATGATGTTGAAGTTCTTATCATAGCATTGGTGCTCAAGAAAGCCACTCACAAACACATGTAAAAGACCTTCCCAGAGGTAAAAGTATTGCTGGCTGGCCTATTGAAGTATGCCTACAGGGTTGCGTTCCGCTGTAAAAATGTCCACGACAGGGGCTTCAGAAAAATGGCCGCCCCCATGAGTGAGGGCACTTTACATTGTAACCTGCTGTAAGTGTCCTCACTCATGGGGCAGCCATTTTTCTGAAGCCCCTGCCATAGACATTTTGACAGCAGAATGCCGACTGCCGATGGACAGATCCCAGGGCTGAGGTAAGTTGTATTGCAGCTGCCCATCAACCAGCTTTTCTGGGTTCGGGCCAAATGCCAAACTCAAACGTGGTCTTCTGGCTAAAGTCCGTGTTCAGTTTTGGGAACTTGAACTCACAAATTTCAGTACGAACCCCAACTTTGCAGTTCGGGTTTGCTCAAAACTACTTTAGACCTTTTGTCTGACCTTGTTTATGATTTCTCTATTTCTAGACCAGTGTTCCCCAACCCCAGGTCAGGTTTTGTAGATCTCCAAATTGCTGCCTCTATAGCTCTGTCTCTATGTGGAAATCTGCAAAACACAACCTCACGAGGAGAGGGTTGGGTAAACACTGGTCTAGACCATGGCCATTGATCTGATCCCAACTACGATTCTCAGTGGCCTGCCCTCGACCTTTGGCCTGATCCACCAGGTCAGTCTTGAAGTTTTGGTCTGACCTTTGATTCCTCCACTGCTGGTCCTCAATATTTGCCTTGATTTTGATAATGATTTCTTTACAGCCTTGCCATGATCACAGATTTGACCTCAACTATGATCTTCCACTGCCAGCCCTTACCCTTGATTTGTCTGGTTCTTCGCTTTATGCTGTTGTTACCCTGATCTCATCTGTTATGTGGCTCAGAATCCTCCTGATTATGACCTCATGACCCCAAGCCAACTTGTCCTCAACTGCTTTACTCTAACTTGACCCAGAGTCTCCCCTCAGCTATGATACTCCTCAGTCTGTGCTTGACCTATGCCCTCATTCGACTTTCTGACCCCAACCTTTGGTCTGATCCACCTGGTCAGTCTTGGAGTTTTGTTCTGACCTTTAACCATGATTCCCCCACTGCTGGTCCTCAATCTTTGCCTTGATTTTCATGATGATTTTCTTTACAGCCTTGTCATGATCACCGATTTGACCTCAACTATGATCTTCCACTGCCAGCCCTCAACCTTGGCTCTACGCTCTTGTTACCCTGATCTCATCTGTTATGTGACTCATAATCCCCCTGATTATGACCTCATGGCCAGAACCCAACTTGTCTTCAACTGCTCTTCCCTAACTTTACCCAGAGTCTCTCCCTAACTATGATACTCCTCAGTCTGTGCTTGACCTATGCCCTTATTCGACTTTCTGACCCCAACTTTTGGCCTGATCCTGATCAGTCTTGGAGTTTTGTTCTGACCTTTGACTATGATTCCTCCACCGCTGGTCCTCAATCTTTGCCTTGATTTTGATAATGATTTTCTTTACAGCCTTGCCATGACCACTGATTGGACATCAACTATGATCTTCCACTGCCAGCCCTTAACCTTGATTTGTCTGGTTCTTCGCTTTATGCTGTTGTTACCCTGATCTCATCTGTTATGTGGCTCAAAATCCTCCTAATTATGACCTCATGACCCCAACCCAACTTGTCCTCAACTGCTTTACTCTAACTTGACCCAGAGTCTCCCCTCAGCTATGATACTCCTCAGTCTGTGCTTGACCTATGCCCTCATTTGACTTCGATTCTGACCCCAGTCTTTGGTTTGATCTCAACTACGAGTATTTACTGACAGCCCTCAACTTTAACTTGCCCACCTGACTGGCTGTATGCAAGATGCATCACCTGGAAGCACATGCTGCATTATCCTTTCCTACCAGATAGTGCTCTCTGGGGGATCAAGTGTCCCATAGACTCTATGCCAGGGAAAACCAGTGCCATCCTCATATGTGGCTGATGCATGATTGACCCATCTACTTACTGTATAGTCTGGAAGGAACATCTCCCAAAGCTCAATGTGTGCTGGGACTCTACATCCCGGCCTCATTGCCTGTGCCAAAATCCTACCAAATTGGCACCTGGTGCCAGGTGTGCTTGACTCTCCAGATTATCACCAGGTAGATCATGTAGCTAGATAGGTATTTTATGTTCCGCAATGTACAAAGATAGTCAGCTATTTCGTTACTTACGTTCTGACAGTCCACGGAGGCTCCGTATTCCACCAGGAGCTTGGCAAGCTCAATGTCCCGCTTTCTACAACAGGCATGAAGGGCTGAGTCACCATATTTCTGTTATCAACAGGCAGTATATTGACAAGTTAGAGCGCGCTTACATCCGCAGCATCATATCATGACATCATTAACAATAGGCCCACTGCAAGCTTTTGTGGCTTCCCTGATGAGAAAGGACCAGAGCGTCCTCCACACATTCCTTCTAACCTGTTAAGACAATCCTATAAAGGAGACAATTCTCACAGTTTTCTCTCCACCACAGCAGCGGGATGCACACATAGGTTGTAAGCTGTGAGCTATCAAATTTAAACAGGCTCATGACTGATTT
The DNA here is from genome assembly GCA_027917425.1 of Gastrophryne carolinensis. Classification (NCBI taxonomy): domain Eukaryota; kingdom Metazoa; phylum Chordata; class Amphibia; order Anura; family Microhylidae; genus Gastrophryne; species Gastrophryne carolinensis. Next base: position 425,710,600 of record CM051239.1, read on the forward strand.
ACAATATACAATAGAAACAATGATGATACATCAAATGCTCCTTGGCTATAAAAATAACACAATGTAAATCTCACCAGGAAACTGGCAGGCTTTTCAGAGTGACTTGTTTGTTACAGTTACAACAGATGGGAGAGATAATGCATTACAATCTTTTTAAACTCCAATCCCAATATATGGCTCTGTGAGCCCTCTCCTCTGTACCCGTCCCTTCTAAAGATTTAGGGGAAGGGACTGTTATAGCACCCCAACATGTGATTTAGGGCCCCAAATACAATTACTGATGGTGGCAGACACTATCTACTCAAGAAACACAACGAGGGTAACTATCCACCCCAAGAAAGTTATTGGAAATGTCCCCGCAAAGTAGCATGTGCAACAATAAATAGAGGATCATCTACAGTCCTCACGCCATCCAAAATAAATGCTTTGGGGGGGTTGTTTGTGAACTTTTTTAAGCGCTCAGCAGGTTAATTACTGAAATTAGGATAGATGAAGGAGCTCTCGTTCAATAGAAGTAAGCTCCTGTAGCTGCATCTGCTGCTGTGATAAACTACTAGACGCGCCTAACATTTCACACAAACATCACAAGTTCCCTATCTTACCTTGCTTCTGGCCTTCAGCTGTGCTTGCGTGTGCGAGGTGAGCAGCTCCTTACAGATCCCCAGATTGCCGGCCTCCACCGCCACCAAGAGAGGGACACAGCCGTTCTGAGGGGGACAATGACATGTTACTTAAGTTTGCTTACATCAAACATTATAATGATGAGAGGAGTGGCTGCAATGGTTCACGGATGTGTCACCAGTCCATAGTCGTAGGGCCAGCACTCCAATGATGATCAAAAGTCCTGTATATATGTAATCCAAAAGGGCAAAAATGTATATCCATAATTCTATAATCCAAAGTGCAAGCTACCGTAAGTATCACAAGTCAGACCCCTTCCTCAAGACAAGAGTTATCAACCAGAGTGTGCCACTATCCAGAAAACAGTTGAAATCATGATTTCAGGCGTTCCCACAAAACACATCATCCCATCCCATTTTAATTGGTGAGGAGGAGGTCAAAATCGTAGCCAATACAAAATTCCTAGGTACCCAGATCTCACAGGACCTGAAGTGGGGCAAGCCAGGCACTGTTATCTTAAAGAAGGCCCAACATAAATTATACTTCTTAAACCGGACCTTCAGCGTGATTTAATGAAAAGCCCAACCTCTTAAAAAACGGTTCCCCAGCATCTAAAATTAATATATTTTACATTTTTAGTCACTAACTTATTATTCTTTCCCCCACTGGGCTGTAACTCTGTTCAGGAATTTAGGATACGGGCGCCGCCATCTTGACTCAGAAGCATCACACTTACTGAGGAGAGGAGAGTGGGATAAGGTACAGGGGGGCGGGTTATAGCTGTGCTTTGCTCAGACAGAGCAGAGCTGGGGTCAGGTAAAGGTCAGCAGTCCCAGAATGCAGAGCAGCACAGTCAGGAGGCACTTCCTGTTTGCAGGCTGCCTGATAAGATGGCGGCTTCCATAAGCCGCCATCTTGGATGTTTAAAGGCTCATAACATGCACTAGATGCAGGTAGGATGATTTTTAATGTGAGCAATCTGTATGTACAGGGTGTGGGAAACATATAAGATAGACTCTTATTCAGAGTGAAGGTCCGCTTTAAGACAACTGAAGAGATGGTATGCCTAAAGGAATCCTAAAAACCCGCTGCCAAATGATCGATCTTGACCACCTCATTCACAGTCTAGTACGGTGGGGCTACAGCCAAGGACAAGCAGAGTCGGAAGAGGATAACCTGAACTGCCGAGTGAATAATTGGATCCCCCTTACCATCTCTGGATGAGCAATTCATGAGTAGAATCACCTCAAGGGCCAAGAAAATAACTGAGGACTCGTCACATCCATGGCCTTCCTTCTTCAGACTCTTACGCTCTGGATGCAGATTCATGGCTCATTCGACTAGAACCTCTAGACATAAAAACAGTTTCTTTCCTCTGGCCGTTATAGCCCAAACAAAACCAGTGTGTTTTGTTTGGCCCATAACGGTTCAAGGAAGTGTCACCAGTCCATAGTCGAAGTAGGGCCAGCACTCCAATGATGATCAAAAGTCCTTCCACCAAAAGTTCAAGAATTTATATCCGTAATTCTATAATCCAAAGTACAAGCACAAGTACAAGTACAAGCTACTGTAAGTATCACAAGTCAGACCCCTTTCTCAAGACAAGTGTTATCAACCAGAGTGTGACACTATCCAGAAAACAGTTGAAATCATAATTGACTTCAGGCGATCCCACAAAACGCATCATCCCATTTTGATTGGTGAGGAGGAGATCAAAATCGTAGCCAATGCAAAATTCCTAGGTACCCAGATCTCACAGGACCTGAAGTGGAGCAAGTAAGCTATTGTTATCTTAAAGAAGGCCCAACAAAGATTATACTTCTTGAGACAACTGAAGAGATACAGCGTGTCTAAAGAAATCCTAAAAACCTTCTACAATTCTGCCATAGGTCTTGACCAATTCTGCCATAGGATCGATCTTGACCAATTCTGCCATAGGATCGATCTTGACCAATTCTGCCATAGGATCGATCTTGACCATGAGGACTTGTCATATCCAGGGCCTTCCTTCTTCAGGCTCTTACGCTTTGGGTGCAGATTCATGGCTCATTGACTAGAAACTCTAGACATAAAAACAGTTTCTTGCCTCTGGCTGTTATGGCCCTAAACAAAACCAGTGTAAGAGGTTCTTAGTCTCTACAGACTTGCATTGTTGTGATCTCTTTATCCTACACAAATGAACCTGCATTGAACCTTAAACCTCAATTCCTGTTATTGCTTGTTATGGTATGTTATTGTTAATAGCTCTGATGGCATATCTCCTTGTCCAAAAGCATTCCTTGTTTGTATCCTGTATTTACTTGGTGGAAAAAAGAAAGTATCTAAGTATCTAATTAGCAAACTAATATAAATGCATAGTAAGCCAATCAGAGGCTGCCACAGCAGTACAGAATGTGCCCCTGATGTCACTAGCACTTACATGTCCCCTATACGTCGACTTGTGATCAGTGTTGGGTAAACTGCAAAGTTCGGGTTCATATTGGGTTCCCAAACACTTTAGCTGGAAGTCTGTGTTTTAGTATGACGTTCGACCCAAAAACGTAAAGGCTGGTTGCTGAGCAGCCCATTAACCAGCATCAGCATCAGCAGGTAGACAGCATGTGAGCCCATTTCTGTCGGCGTTGCTTTCAAATGAGCTCTGGCTGGGACCACGCAAAGATGGCCGCCACTCCCATGAGTGAGGACACTCCAGTGCCAGCACTGCCATTTGAAGCACATATAAACACGTTGGCTAATGAGAGGAGAAGTCACTTATAAACCCAAACTGAATACAACTCCTGCCAGGGTGGTGGTTTCCTTCTCCCGGTAGGAATAAAATCCAGGGGTGAAAGGTTTAGTGTATCAGGGGTGACAGAGCCTGTCACCCGATTTCCTCTTCCTTCCGTTAATAAAAATAAAAAACACTGGATATTTCTTGATGTAGGGTGTATAAGTGACCCCTCATCCCTCCATCCACCATGTTTAAATGGATTTTTATTATTGGCCCATTTTTTCGCGATAGTGAACCTTTAAGTTCAGCTGTTCTAGTAGAATTTTACTGACATTAGAATCTTACCTGGTCCTGGTGGCCCACAGCGAGCGTCGTCGGGTCCCTGGCTCCCCGGCGGGCTGACACAGAGCGCTCGGCTTTCCTGCACTGCTCACGAAGGTTGGAGTGCACAGCGGGTTGCCCTGGGTGCCTCCCTCGCTCATCTTCGGCTGTGTGGGCATGCACTGATGTGCATGCGCCGCTGGCAGCGGACTTTGCTGCGCCGTCAGTGGCAAGTGACGCAGCCCCTGGGGCAGCTGAGAGTAATCAGGGGCTTACTGCCCAGAGCTGACCAGCCCCTGGGAATACTATGGCCAATCCGGCCAGGGATCCTGTACCTGCCAATCACTCCCCACCAGCAGTCTCCCTGTTGGCCAGTTTCCCCTTAAATAGGAATCAGGCCTGAGCCACAATGCCCGTGATAGCTTTCTGTGCTAAGGGTGTTGTCAAGCCACGTGGGACACCCGCCTTCTAGGTAAGTCCACAACCCCCAATCTCCGCTGCTAGCTTCATCTATACCCAAGCCCCTGTTTGCTGGGATGCTTTACACGCCTCGCCGGACATGGCTGCCCCCAGGACTTGGAAGCTCAAAGGATGTGAACTTACAGGGGGTGAAGGTAGATGATCAGGTGATCAGCCATTGCATAGGTTTGGCAATGACATCATTCCCACACACAACAATGGCAATGAATGGAGGAGGCGGAGCTTTACAGCTAAAACAGGCGCCATTACCTGGAATTAGAGCGAAGTAGTGGAGTCAAAATTGGCAAAAGGTACTCTTTATGGAAGGGAACAATTCAGAGGATGCTAGTTAAAAATGTAGGTTTTGGTCCGCTTTAAGTAACTTCCTAGTTGTTACTCTACACCCACAGAACCTACTAAGACCACGCCTACTTTTGTCATATCTCGCATATTGGATTTTTATTTCCATTGACCTTTCTCTGGTATGTACTTCCGCTTAAAGTGGGCCAAAACCCAGGATTCTGACTATCCTGTGTTTTGGTCTTTGCCCCCCAGGCACCACGATCGGGGATGCCCCACTGTGTGAACCCCCCCAGGTCGTCCGATCTCACTTACCCTTCCTCGGTCCTACGGTGCATGTGCAGCCTGTCGTCCAGTCAGAGCGCTCGGATCCGTTCCCGCCCCTTTTCCCTAGAGCTCATCTAAGGCGAGCGGATCTGATTGCACTGACGGCTTCATCCCCCGCTACCCTTTAACAGGGAGCGTGCCGGAGTTGGCCATTCACAAAAGACTGGCGCAGGCATGTGCCCTGCTAAAGGGATGGCAGGGATGCGGCCGCTGCTTGCACATGCGCCGTTGGACCCGGAACAAAGGTGAGTTTTCGGGCGATCTGGGGGGTTTGACACAGTGGGGCATCTTGAATCTGGATGCCCCGGGAGGATCGAGTATGTCTCAGACTCCAGGATGGGTTTTGGTCCACTTTAAACAAAAAGTTCTGAAAATATATATATATATTTTTTTTAACACATTGCCATTGTAACAGGGATGTGCAGACTTTTTATATTCACTGCATGTACATTGCCAGTCCTCATCTTCAAAGTATATGATATCTATCTCTATTTATCTAATATCAGTATATATATATATATATATATATATATATATATATATATATTATTATTATTATTATTGTTTATTTATATAGCGCCATCATCTTCCGTAGCGCTTTACTAAATAGTAATTACAGACAGGGTAGAAACATACAGTACATATACTATTTCAAATGCAGTTTTACAGAGTTGACAATGGATATTCTGAGTACAAGATACAATAGGGGAGAGAGCCCAGCCCTTGCGAGCTTACAGTCTAATATATATATACTTATATATCATATTAACATATATAATATCTATCTCTGTTTATCTAATATTAATATATATATATATATATATATATATATATATATATATATATATCATATTAACATATATAATTATCTATCTATCTATCTATCTATCTATCTATCTATCTATCTATCTATCTCATATCTATCTATCTATCTATCATCTTTCCATTTATCTATCTACATATCTACCTTTACTCTCTTTACCTTGTCTGGGACTATCCGGGCGTCTTTGTGAGATGCTCTTAGCAGAGTCTGGAGGACAGTGATGGCTCCGCTGGCTCGCTGGGCCATGTAGTGGAGAGGTAACTGGTCCATTGGCTGGGAAGAGCAGACAGAAAGGGTTTTGTTATGAAGATCAGAATATGAGTTATGTCCCTTTGCAGGAGAAGCTCGGCTATTATCTCATTCGGCAATGGAAGCCCCTTATCTCCCACTACTACATTAGCTGGCAGCACATAACGGGCATGGCAGTTTCCCTCGATTCTTCTGTTACCGCTAGTACCTCACTGTGTAGGGCATCCTAGTGTCTGACCCTACCCTACAGGTCACATTACATTGCCTCTGCCCTATACATAACAGATTCCTCTTTGGCCTTTGAAGTGCGCAGCATGGAAACAGAGGATGCCGCTGTGCCGCATAGTAATACAGTGCTTGGTAAGTTTGCTGCTCATTGGGTTCCCAATTAGGAGTCATACCAACCAGACCAAACATCAGATATGACTTTTAGTCCAGTTTAAGATGAGGCCTTAGTACTGATTTGTGCAGGGCCATTATTGAACCCACATTATGGGTTCCAATGCTTCATCTTATATTTGCCGTAACTCTGTTAGCTTTTGCTGCTGCTTGGCTCTTATTGGTGACCCAGCTCTGTTTTACCCAATGAATCTCCATTTATTGTACAGGTTTATGGCCATGGCCTGTTTGGTTATTGCTACACAATATAGTTATTTGATGTGTCTTCTTTGTAACTAGGTAAACATATAATTTTAATATATATTTATGTTTATACATTGGTCTATTGGTATATTTATCTGAATTCTTTGGAATTGTGGATCACATACATTTTATTATTTTCTTGAAACAATGTTATATCAATCTATTTAAACCTATTTTGATGGCAGCTGGTGGGGTATTCATTTAGGTATTTTCTTTAGGATTTGATTTACTTTACTAACACAGAGCAACTTGTGTCCCATTGTCCAGTTGCAGGAGAAGCCCGGATTGAGAACAACATGACTCTATGATCTAATTTAGCAATGGGATCTGAATGGCTGGGGCGGGAGCACGTACTGGAATGGCTGGGGCGGCAGCGGGTGCTCCCCATTCAAAACAATGAGACAACTGGACGAGATGATGTTTCGTACAAATAGGAATATGCATACACACCCCTCCTGGAAGATTTGGATCCGCCTTCTTCGCCAGCAGAAGCTTTATAATCTCTTCTTTTGAATAGGTTGCTGCTACGTGCAATGCTGTTCGGCCATCCTGAAATTATAAGAGACCATAGGAATGAGCCATACTAGACTTATTTACCTTTGAACACAAGCAACATTACCACATGTCATCAATCGCCCTCCTCAGACCCCCCGTGTATGTACTGGCCCTTCCTGCGCCCTGGTGAAGTGGGGAGTCCACGGAACGCGTCGGCGGGCCAGTACATACACGGGGGGTCTGAGGCGGGCGATTGATGACATGACTTTGGATAGTTTTTGATGGTCTCTTATTTGCCTGCATAGTATCAGTACTTTGAAGTCTGCTCAACAGACACTCTCCTGCTATTTTGTTACACTTGTTAACAAGTCTGTGCACAACTATTTTATATTGGATTGAACATCTTGGAGAGATTATTAATGTGTGATAGGACAGTGTTTACATTCATACTGCGGGTTTATGAGACAAGAGGAATAACATTTGTTGTATAATATAATATATATAAAGCCCTATTATCCTCTTCCCCCCCTCCCCCCGTGTATTTGTATTAGTGTGTATATGTTTTTTAACATTGTCATTGTGTATTTTCATGTGCATTTGTCTCCCCAGGAGTCTTTTTAATTACTAATAAATTGTATATTTTTTCAGTACTAATTATTGTGGTTTATCATTATTACATATAAACTCTTGGGTAGAGTGCAGACCCTCTGGGGACCTGTGTTGGATCTCCAGAAATCCCCTTTTTTTGTGGCTTTGGTATAGATGGGCACAGTGTGGTCTGGCACCCCCATTTGGTGGTAAGTATTGGGCTGTGCGCATCTAAATTACTTTTTAGCTATAGTTATAGCTCAGAGCCGCCGGTGATTTGTGTGTCTGAGGAGCTTGAAAACCTTTGTGAGCAGACACATGCTGCCAGTGGAATCAATGTCAGAGAACAGTGGTGAATAATCATCTAACCCAAACTATATGACCCAGCTAGGTTCCGAAGATCACCTGACCAGCCAGCTTCCCAAGTTCGACCTGGCCAGCTGGCTTCCCAAGATTAATCTGACCAGATAGCTTCTAAAAATCAGTCTGACCAGCCAGCTTCCCAAAATCAACCTGACCAGCTAGCTTCTTGAAGTCAGCCTGACCAGCTAGGTTTTCAAGTTCAGCCTGACTAGCTGGCCTCTCAGGATCAACTTGGCTAGCTGGCTTCCCAAGATCAACCTGACCAGCTGGCTTCCCAAGATCAACCTGACCAGCTGGCTTCCCAAGATCAACCTGACCAGCTGGCTTCCCAAGATCAACCTGACCAGCTGGCTTCCCAAAATCAACCTGACCAACTTGCTTCCCAAGATCAACCTGGCCAACAAGCTTCCCAGGATCAACCTGACCAGCAATCTTCCCAGGATCAACCTGACCAGCAATCTTCCCAGGATCAACCTGACCAGCAATCTTCCCAGGATCAACCTTACCAGCAATCTTCCCAGGATCAACCTGACCAGCTGGCTTGACCAACTTGCTTCCCAAGATTAACCTGGCCAACAAGCTTCCCAAGATTAACCTTACCAGCAATCTTCCCAGGATCAACCTGACCAGCAATCTTCCCAGGATCAACCTGACCAGCAATCTTCCCAAGATCAACCTGACCATTTAGCTTGCCGAGATCAACCTGACAACTAGCATCGACCTGACCTACTAACTTTCCAAGATCAACCTGACCAGCTGGCTTCCCAAGATCATCCTGACCAGCTGGCCTTTTAAAATTAATATGGCCAGATATCTTTCCAAGGTCAATCTGACAAGCAATCTTTCTAGGATCAATCTGACAAGCTAGCATCTCATAGTCAACCTGACCAGTGATGTTACTGAATTCCACCTCAGCAGTTAGCTTCCCAAGATCAACCTGATCAGCTAGTTTCCCAAGATCAACCTGACCAACTAGCTTCCCAAGATCAACCTGACTAACTTGCCTCCCAAGATCAACCTGACCATCTGGCTGCCCAAGATCAACCCGACCAACTAGCTTCCAAAGATTAACCTGATAAACTAGCTTTGCAAGAGCAACCTGACCAGCTTTCTTCCCAAGATCAACACGACCATCTGGCCTCCCAAGATCAACCTGACCAACTAGCTTCCCAAGATCAGCCTAACCAACTAGTTTTCTAAGATCAACCTGGCCTGTTGGCCTCCCGAGGTTCATGGCAGAACTGGGTCTTCATCTTCTTCTGGACAATGGAAATATTTGCTAAACTTTGTCCCTCATTTTCCAAACTAAGTTTGGCTGCTTTGGTCCAGCATAGCCCGGCACAGAGCAGCACAGCCTGACATTGTAGTATCTCTAAGCTATTTTTGCTGCGCTCACACGTTCCATATTTACTCCTTCTCACACTACACTTCAAAGTGAGGCTCATTCACATAGGACATAATGGGAAGGCCATGAAGCATATTGTTAGACCTGCAGTTACCTGTGGGGTGAGAATGGGTGAGTTTATGCGGCAATCACACATGGGGGTATCCCAAATCGGTATGCCCCTGTTAAGAGGATCAAAACCCAAATGAGTGTAAAACCTGGGTTTCGATCCACTTTAAACAGCGTGTTTGACAATTAAATTTTTTTTTTGCTCCAATCATTGTGTGACGTCTCCTGGCTGCAAACAAACACTTTTAGAAACTTTTTGGACTTTTTATATTTTTATGCAGAATTGTCATTACAGGTCTGGCACTAAAGTGTTATAACAATGTCATTCCATGTGTTTTCGCTTTGTTCGCGTTGTGTTCAAAAACAGACTTTAATAACACAGCGTCTGGCGCTCTATGCTATAGCGCCCAGATTTAGAGCGCCGACGCTGTGTGTGTGTCCTTGTGTGGTGTGGAGTGCCGAGAGTCGGTCGTACTAAGCTGGCGCTACCTTTCACTCCCTGCAGCGCTGTACTGGTGTTAGAGCGCCCAACATACATCACATCCATCAATGCCGGTCAGGTTACTACAGCGACTGAGGCGCTTTGTTACAGCGCCCGATACCCGCTTATAGCGTCTACTAGCGGGGTAGCTCTAAGCGCCGCTATACAGACGCTCATCTGCCGATACCTAGCGTAAGGAATCATCCTCCAGGTCTTTTTTTTTTTTTGTCACCCGTCATATAATAGCATTTCATTTCCATGGGTGTCAATAATAGTTGAATAAACACCCCCTTTCCCTTTGAGTCTGAAAGACTCCTAAGGGGGTTAGTCTTTCTCTTTATGGGGCATCCAGAATTGGGATGCCCCACTGTGCAAAACCCCCTGGATCTACGATCTGCTCACCGCTTCCACGTGCCCGCGCTGTATCTCCGCGCCATGGGCAAACCGCACCCAGGCCAGGTCTTACTGAATGTTCGGCGCAGCGTGGGCACAACTATAGGCGGTGACAGGAATGCAGCTCTGACCTCAGCGCGACAAAGGAAATCTGAATAGAAGAAGAGCCGCTGATTGTCCGAGCTGCCCCCGTGCATGTGCCGAGGGATTGAGCGCAAGGTGAGTTTATAGGAAATTAACACAGCAGGGCATTCCAAATCGGGATGCCCCACCGGAGAAGAATGAAAGAATGAATAGGAAAGTCATATATTTTTGGGTGGACCAAAATTAATGGCGATCGGCACAGGAATCTAGGGGGCAATAGATTCCCTCCACCCCAGGGCATCCAAAATTGGGATGCCCCACTGTGTGTAACCCCCCAGGTCGCCCCATACACTTACCTTCTTTTCCGGTCCAACAGCGTATGCGCAAGCTGTGGCCGTGTCCCGCTATCCATCTAGCAGGGTGCGTGCCCGCGCCAGGCATTTGTGATTGGCCGGTGCAGGTACGCTCCCTGTAAGAGGGTAGTGGGGGATGCGCCCGTCGGCGTGCTCGGTGCCGCTCGCCTTAGACGAAGACTGGCAGGCTGATTCATGACTAGCGCCAGGTAACGGCAGATGAGCGTCTGCTAGTGGTCGCTCTGATCGGCCATGAGTCGCTATTACAGAGCGCCTCAGTCGCTGTAGTAATATGGCCGGCATTGATGAATTTGATGTGTGAGTCGCTATAACACCAGTACAGCATTATATGGGAGCGAACGGTAGCGACTGGTCAATGTGAGCGACTCAAACCATATTCATAAAAAAAAACAGCCTCACACAGCGCCTGCGCTCAAAATTGGGCCGCTGTAGCCTAGAGCGCCAGACGCTGTGTGATTATAGTCCATTTTTGAACACATATCCACCAATAACGAAGCGAAAACATATGGAATGACATTGTTATAACATTGTGACATTAATACAGACCTGTAATGACAATTCTGCATAAAAATATAAAAAAATATAAAAAGTTTTCAAAAATGACTTTTAATAGGGCAGGAGATTAAAAAAAAGAAAAAAAAAAAAAAAGAAAACCCTGTTTAAAGTGAAGAAAAGTAACATCCATTGAAATATATGGGAGAGCGACAGGTAATACCTCTGGAAGGCAGAGCGCCGGCGGTATACACTGAGCTGTCTGTGATGAAGAATTGGACGCTACATGCCGCTGTTAAGAGTCGCTCACCAGAATCGCTTTGATAAATGCGGTATTGTGTACAGCGCTCGGCGGTCACCGTTCGCTACCTGTCACTACCTGCCGCTATCCCTTGATGAATAAACCCCTTAGACGACGTGACATCAGTGGATCGGGCAGGCTGATTCATCACTAACGCCAGGTAGCGGCAGATGAGCGTCTGTAGCAGGCATTTTCAGAGCGCCCCTAGTAGTCACTGTGCTCAGCCGTGGGTCGCTAGTTCATAGCGACTCAGTCGCTGTTCAGTAATGTTCATACATTGTGAGGAGTCGCTATTTGACCAGTACAGCGCTGTATGGGAGCGCATGTTAGCGACTGCTCATAGCGACCGACTCACACCATATTCAGCAAAAAAAACAGCCTCACAAATCTCTGGCGCTGAAAAATGCTTCTCTGAAGCCCAGAGCGCAGGAGGCGGTGTGTTTAAAGTGTGTTTTTCAGCATCTATCCACTAGTAACAAAGCGAAAACATATGGAATTACATTGTAGCCACATTGTAACATGAACACTTTAATGGCAGAGCTGTAATGTCATTTCTGAAGAAATATATAAAAAATGATAAAATTGTGAAAAAACTTTTTCAATGCCAGAAGAGGTCACAGAATTATTTGGGATTAAAAAAAAACAAAAACAAAAACCCAGTTTAAAGAGAAGAAAAGGATCGTCCATTGAAATGTATGGGAGAGCGACAGGTAGTGAGAGGTCATACCTGGCGCGGTGCAAGGCTGAACGCCGGCGCTGTTCGCTGAGGCTGGGAAAATGATGAACCGGACACTACATGGCGCTATCCCAGTCGCTAAACAGATTCTGCTTGATAAATGTGTAATTGCGTGCCGTGTCCGGCGTTCACAAGTCGCTACCTGTCGCTACCTGTCATTAACCAGCCACTACCTGACGCTATCCCTTCATGAATAAGGGCCCAAGTGTGCCGATTGGATGAGTGGCCGCAGGATCAGGAAGAGGTGAGTTTGGGGGGCTACACACAGCTGATCGGGTTGCCCCGGGGTTTGGGTCCACTTCAAGCAGAAACCCTTCAGAGTAGCCGCGTGCCACGGTGGGGCAAATCCTTATTTGTAATGTACAGCACGACAGTCGCTGAAAAGAATTACTGTACAAATCATTTGCGGCTTACGGTAACACATTAAATGGGACGATGCGTCATTAGAGATAATGGGCGCCTTATACAGCGCCTCCGATCATCTTACCGGAGGGTTATTATTTCCCAGTTAAGCCTTTCCTCTCATTGTCTAGAATAAGAGAAGCAGCGTTTTTCTCTAATCCAAAATTGCCTCTCGGGTGACAGGTTAGTAATTAGCCTCCAGGCGTTTTGGAATTTGCTGAGCTGCTTCTTATCGCGTCGTGACATTGAACGGCGAATATCATCCGGGAACTGGCGCTATGACCTACCCCTAAGGGTGGCTCTGGTGTTAATCCTGCCATTCATCACGCATACCTCCCAAGTGGCCCTGATTTGGAGGAACTGTCCCTCTTTTGAATCCATGTCCCCCTGTCCCTCGTTGTTCTCATTTGCCCCTCTTTGAGGTGTAACATGCAGATCTGCAGCAATAAATTATTAATTTGCCTATTTAAAGTGTTTCTATTGTTGTAACTGTTACATCTTATCTCCTATCCATCAATCAATGAGGGGGTGTGGCTTCATCCATCTCTCAATGGGGTGTGGCTTCATTTACATATTTTCCCTCTTTGAGGTGTAACATGCAGATCTGCAGCAATAAATCATTCATTTGCCTATTTAAAGTGTTTCTATTGTTGTAACTGTTACATCGTATCTCCTATCCATCCCTCAATGAGGGGGCGTGGCTTCATCCATCCCTCAATGAGGGGGTGTGACTTCACCCATCTCTCAATGGGGGTGTGGCTTCATTTACATATTTTCCCTCTTTGAGGTGTAACATGCAGATGTGCAGCAATAAATGATTAATCTGCCTATTCAAAGTGTTTCTATTGTTGTAACTGTTACATCCTATCTCCTACCCATCAATCAATGAGGGGGTGTGGCTTCATCCATCTTTAAATGGGGGTGTGGCTTCATTTACATATTGTCACTCTTTGAGGTGTAACATGGAGATGTGCAGCAATTAATGATTCATTTTCCTATTTAAAGTGTTTCTATTGTTGTAACTGTTACATCTTATCTCCTATCCATCAATCAATGAGGGGGCGTGGCTTCATCCATCCCTCAATGAGGGGGCGTGGCTTCATCCATCCCTCAATGAGGGGGTGTGGCTTCATCCATCTCTCGATGGGGGTGTGGCTTCATTTATATATTTCCCTCTTTGAGGTGTAACATGCAGATGTGCAGTAATAAATGATTCATCTGCCTATTCAAAGTGTTTCTGTTGTTGTAACTGTTACAATGTATCTCATATCCATCCCTCAATGAGGAGGCGTGGCTTCATCCATCCCTCAATGAGGGGGCGTGGCTTCATCATCCTTCAATGAGGGGCGTGGCCTAATTTTCAAATTGTCCGTCTTTCCCACCGCGAGAAGTTGGAAGGTATGGATAGGCTTGTGGCGGGAGCATTCCGGAGAGCGCTGGAGGGACTCAGTGTAAGGGAGGCTACTGATATTTATCTTTTAACTTTTTACTTGCCAATCACCTTAGCTCTGCTCTCCCCCGCTGGGAATCCAGTGCTGCGATTGGCTGCCTGGTGCTCAAGTGGGCAGGATATTAGGGGTGGATACATGTGGATATTCCTGGAGGTTTCTGCAACATGGAAGGTGATTTAGCTTTACTGGATAGATGGTCAAAACTGTGGAAACTGAAGTTTAATGTCTCTAAATGTAAAATTCTGCCCTTGGGTAGAAGGAATCCCGGCTCTGAGCACCGTATGGGCAGCACTGTGTTACCAGGACCTCGGAGGAGAGAGATTTAGGGATACTGATTACTGAAAGCTGCAAGATGATTGGACAGTGTAGCCAGGCAGTGGGAAAAGCAAGCAGGATGCTCGGCTGCATAGCTCGAGGCATCACCAGTAGGAAGAGGGAGGTTGTGATGCCGCTGTATAGAGCCCTGGTGAGGACACAGCTAGAATACTGTGTGCAGTTCTGGAGACCTTACCTGCAAAAAGACATTATTCAAATAGAACGGGGCCAAAGGAGGGCAACAAAAATGGTGGAAAGACTTAAACTTAAAACTTATCAGGAGAGACTTAAAGAACTTAATCTGTACAGTCTGGAGGAAAGAAGGGAGAGGGGGGACATGATGGAGACCTTTATATATGTGACAGGAGGGAATAAGGTTCAGGAGGGAATAAGGTTCAGGAGGGAAGAAACTTAATGATAGAACAAGGGGCCCAAACTGAAGCTATTCGGGGGGAAGATCAGGAGCAATGTTAGATAATATTATGTTACAGAAAGAGTAGTAGATGCTGGGAACAAACTTCCAGCAGAGGTAGTTGAAAGATCATCAGTCAGTGAATGAGCACATGCCTGGGATAAGCACACATCTATCCTAAGATACAGAGAACATACAGTATACACATAAGATACAGAGAACATACAGTATACACATAACATAAAGAGAACATACAGTATACACATAAGATACAGAGAACATACAGTATATACATAAGATAAAGAGAACATACAGTATACACATAAGATACAGAGAACATACAGTATATACATAAGATAAAGAGAACATACAGTATACACATAAGATACAGAGAACATACAGTATACACATAAGATACAGAGAACATACAGTATACACATAACATAAAGAGAACATACAGTATACACATAAGATACAGAGAACATACAGTATATACATAAGATAAAGAGAACATACAGTATACACATAAGATACAGAGAACATACAGTATATACATAAGATACAGAGAACATACAGTATATACATAAGATAAAGAGAACATACAATATACACATAAGATACAGAGAACATACAGTATACACATAAGATGCAGAGAACATACAGTATATACATAAGATGCAGCCGTCACCCGTCTATGTTTCTATGATATTCGGTGGCCATAACACTGTAGCCGCAGAGGGTGTGTATTATGGTTCTGGTTAGACACGGGCCGGCCATGACTCGCCTGAGGCCAGTGATTCTGGAGATGTTGGTTACATTAGCAGGTGAGTCAGGGCAGAGGTGAGTATTGCTGCAATCCAGGGGGTTCACACAGCGGGGGATCCTGATCCGGGTTTCCCTAGGGGAAGGTCAGCAGCCAGCCCTGGTGTCTTGTAGAATCCAGGGCCAGCCACACTGGGTTTTGTTCCCATTCCTTTCATTGCTATCCGGTTCTCTTATCAGAAAGGAATGTGTATCATTGATCTTGGTGACATCACAATAGCGGATTGTTCAGAGGCTTCCCGGATCATTCCCAGCATCACCCCATACACATCCCAACATGGACATGTGTCCAGCCAATCAGCTGCTTCTCTGGTGTGTAAGACACGCCCACCTATACCTGGGAGAAAGGTGAATGAAAGAAGGTGTGGAGGAGGGATGGAGGAAAGGAACGAAGGAGGAAGAGAAGAGGGGAATGTGGAAAAAGAGAAGAAGGAGTAAATGTGGAAACAGAGAGGAAGAGAGAATGTGGAGAAGAGAGGGAGGAAAGGTGTAAAAGAGGAGGAGAAGGAGGGAAGGTGTAAAGGAGGAGGAGAAGGAGGGAAGGTGTAAAGGAGGAGGAGAAGGAGGGAAGGTGTAAAGGAGGAGGAGAAGGGGGGAAGGTATAAAGGAGGAGGAGAAGGAGGGAAGGTGTAAAAGAGGAGGAGAAGGAGGGAAGGTGTAAAGGAGGAGGAGAATGAGAGAAGGTGTAAAGGAGGAGGAGAAGGGGGGAAGGTATAAAGGAGGAGGAGAAGGAGGGAAGGTGTAAAAGAGGAGGAGAAGGAGGGAAGGTGTAAAAGAGGAGGAGAAGGAGGGAAGGTGTAAAAGAGGAGGAGAAGGAGGGAAAGTGTAAAGGAGGAGGAGAAAGAGGGAAGGTGTAAAGGAGGAGGAGAAGTACAGGTGTAAAATAGGAGAAGGAAAAAAGGTGTAAAGGAGGATGAAGGAGAGTGTAAACAGAAAGGAAGAGAGAATGTGGAGAAAAGATGGAAGAAAGGTGTAAAAGAGGAGCAGAAGTTAGAATGGTGTAAAACAGGAGAAGGAGGAAAGGTGTAAAAGAAGAGGAGGAGGTGTATAGGTTAAAAGAGAAAGTGGAAACAGAGAGGAAGATGTAGGGAAAATGAAAAAAGAGGGAGATTAATGGAAGGTGAAAAGAGAAAGAAAAAGAGAGAATGTAGAGGAAAGATAACAGAAAGGTGTAAAAGAGGGGAAGGAGGAAATGTGGAAACAGAGAGGAAGAGAGAATGTGGAGAAGAGAGGGAGGAAAGGTGTAAAAGTGGAGGAGAAGGAAGAAAGGTGTAAAACAGTAGAAGGAGGAAAGGCGTAAAAGAAGAGGAGGAGGTGTATAGGTGTAAAAGAGATAGTGGAAACACAGAGGAAGATGTAGGGAAAATGAAAAAAGAGGGAGATTAATGGAAGGTGAAAAGAGAAAGAAAAAGAGAGAATGTGGAGGAGAGATGACAGAAAGGTGTAAAAGAGGGGAAGGAGGAAATGTGGAAACAGAAGGGAAGTTGTAATTTCTAACTTGTGCAGTACCACAGGCTATGATGGAAGGTGAAAGAGCGAAAGAGATAATATGGAGGTGAGATGGAGGAAATTAGAAGAATGAGGACAGGTGTACAAGAGGGGGGAAACAAGTGAATGGGGAAAGAGAAAGGAAGACGTAGAGGAGATAAAAAAGAAGGAAATGGGAGGAAGGTGAAAAACAACGGAAAGAAATAACAAAAGAAAGACACAATATGGAGAAGAGATGGAGGAAAGTTGTAAAGGAGGAGAAGGAAGAAAGGCGTAGAAGAAGAGGAGAAGAAGTAAAGGTGTAAAAGAGGAGGAGAAGTAGGGAAAGAGGAAACAGAGAGGAAAATGTATGAAAAAAGGGGGAGATTAATAGAAGGTGAAAAGAGAGAGAAAGAAAAAGAGAGAATGTGGAGGAGAGATGGCAGAAAGGTATAAACAGAAGAGAAGTTGTAATTTCTACCTTGTACAGTGCCACAGACTATGATGGCACTTTATAAATAAATAATAATAATGAGAAAATGATAAATGAAAGAATTGGAAGGAAGGTGAAAAGAGAGAGAGAACGAGATAATATGAAGGAGAGATGGAGCAAAGGCATAAAAGAGGAGGAGAAGGAGGACAGGTGTAAAAGAGGAGGGAAAGGAGTGAATGGGGAAAGAGAAAGGAAGACGTAGAGAAGATGAAAAAGAAGGAGATGGGAGGAAGGTGAAAAGAGACAGCAAGAAAGAAACAATTTGGAGAAGAGATGGAGGAAATGTGTGAAGGAGGAGGAGAAGGAGGAAAGTTGTAAAAGAGGAGGAGAAGGAGGGAATGTGGCAACAGAGAGGAAGATGTAGAGAAAATGAAAAAAGAGAAGGAAGGTGAAAAGAGAAAGACAGATAATGTGGTGGAGAGGAAAGGTGTAAAAGAATAGGAGAAGGCAGGAATGTGGAAAGAGAGGAAGATGTAGAGAAATGAAAGAAGCAGAGGGAGGGAAGGTGAAAATTGAACGAGAAGAGATGTTGGGAAATTAGGAAACAGATAAAAGAAATGTATACAAGAGAAGGATATGGAAACTAGAGAGAGGAGGAATGTAAAACAGAAGAGGAAGATAAAAAGAGGAAAAAGGACGGTGATGGAAGGTGCAAAGAGAGAGAGATAGAGGGAATGTGGAAGAGAGGTGGAGGAGAAGTATAAAGGAGAAGAAGGAGGTAAATGTAGAAAAAGACACAAAGGAGGTGAAAAAAGATGGGAATGAAGGAAGGTGACAAGAAAGAGATGAATGGAATGTGGAACAGGAGAGGAAGATGTAGAAAAGGTGAAAAAGGTGGGTGATGGAAGGAAGGTGACAAGAGAGACAGATGGAGGGAATGTGGAAGAGAGATGGAGGAAAGTATAAAGGAGAAAGGGAGGGAATATAGAAAAAGACTTAGAGAAAATGAAGGATGGTGGTGAGAAAGCGATGGAGGGAATGTGGAAAAGCGATGGAGAGAATGTGGAACAGGAGAGGAAGATTTAGAGAAGGTGAAAAAGGGAGGTGGTGGAAGGTGACGAGAGAGAGAGAGATAGAGGGAATGTGGAAGAGAGATGGAGGAGAATGTAGAAAAGGACATAGAGAAGGTGAAAAAAGTTGGGAATGTAGGAAGGAGACATAAACATGATAAAGGGAATGTGGAACAGGAGAGAAAGATGTAGAGAAGGGAAAAAAAAGGCGGGTGATGGAAGGAAGGTGACAAGAG
The DNA here is from genome assembly GCA_027917425.1 of Gastrophryne carolinensis. Taxonomy (NCBI): domain Eukaryota; kingdom Metazoa; phylum Chordata; class Amphibia; order Anura; family Microhylidae; genus Gastrophryne; species Gastrophryne carolinensis. The sequence goes on from CM051239.1 coordinate 425,729,420, forward strand.
AGAGAGATGGAGGGAATGTGGAAGAGAGATGGAGGAAAGGTGTAAAGGAGAAAAGGGAGGGAATAAAGAAAAAGACAGGGGTTTATTCATCAAGGGATAGCGCCTCAGAGCGGCAGGCAGCGTCTGGTGAACGCCAGGTGCTGTACGCAAAACCACATTTATGAAGGCGAATATGGTGAGCGCCTCTAACAGCGCCATGTAGTGTCACATGTATTATTACAGGCAGGTCAGTGTATAGCACCTCTAACAGCGTCATGTAGCGTCACATGTATTATTACAGGCGGCTCAGTGTATAGCGCCTCTAACAGCGCCATGTAGTGTCACATGTATTATTACAGGCAGGTCAGTGTATAGCGCCTCTAACAGCGCCATGTAGCGTCACATGTATTATTACAGGCAGGTCAGTGTATAGCGCCTCTAACAGCGCCATGTAGCGTCACATGTATTATTACAGGCGGCTCAGTGTATAGCGCCTCTAACAGCGCCATGTAGCGTCACATGTATTATTACAGGCGGCTCAGCGTATAGCGCCTCTAACAGCGCCATGCAGCGTCACATGTATTATTACAGGCAGGTCAGTGTATAGCACCTCTAACAGCGCCATGTAGTGTCACATGTATTATTACAGGCAGGTCAGTGTATAGCGCCTCTAACAGCGTCATGTAGCGTCACATGTATTATTACAGGCAGGTCAGTGTATAGCGCCTCTAACAGCGCCATGTAGTGTCACATGTATTATTACAGGCAGGTCAGTGTATAGCACCTCTAACAGCGTCATGTAGTGTCACATGTATTATTACAGGCAGGTCAGTGTATAGCACCTCTAACAGCGCCATGTAGTGTCACATGTATTATTACAGGCAGGTCAGTGTATAGCACCTCTAACAGCGCCATGTAGTGTCACATGTATTATTACAGGCAGGTCAGTGTATAGCGCCTCTAACAGCGTCATGTAGCGTCACATGTATTATTACAGGCAGGTCAGTGTATAGCGCCTCTAACAGCGCCATGTAGTGTCACATGTATTATTACAGGCAGGTCAGTGTATAGCGCCTCTAACAGCGTCATGTAGTGTCACATGTATTATTACAGGCAGGTCAGTGTATAGCGCCTCTAACAGCGCCATGTAGCGTCACATGTATTATTACAGGCAGGTCAGTGTATAGCGCCTCTAACAGCACCATGTAGCGTCACATGTATTATTACAGGCGGCTCAGCGTATAGCGCCTCTAACAGCGCCATGCAGCGTCACATGTATTATTACAGGCAGGTCAGTGTATAGCACCTCTAACAGCGCCATGTAGTGTCACATGTATTATTACAGGCAGGTCAGTGTATAGCGCCTCTAACAGCGCCATGTAGCGTCACATGTATTATTACAGGCAGGTCAGTGTATAGCGCCTCTAACAGCGCCATGTAGCGTCACATGTATTATTACAGACAGCTCAGTGTATAGCGCCTCTAACAGCGTCATGTAGTGTCACATGTATTATTACAGGCGGCTCAGTGTATAGCGCCTCTAACAGCGCCATGTAGCGTCACATGTATTATTACAGGCAGGTCAGTGTATAGCGCCTCTAACAGCGCCATGTAGTGTCACATGTATTATTACAGGCAGGTCAGTGTATAGCGCCTCTAACAGCGCCATGTAGTGTCACATGTATTATTACAGGCAGGTCAGTGTATAGCGCCTCTAACAGCGCCATATAGCGTCACATGTATTATTACAGGCGGCTCAGTGTATAGCGCCTCTAACAGCGCCATGTAGCGTCACATATATTATTACAGGCAGGTCAGTGTATAGCGCCTCTAACAGCGCCATGTAGTGTCACATGTATTATTACAGGCGGCTCAGTGTATTGCGCCTCTAACAGCGCCATGTAGCGTCACATGTATTATTACAGGCAGGTCAGTGTATAGCGCCTCTAACAGCGCCATATAGCGTCACATGTATTATTACAGGCGGCTCAGTGTATAGCGCCTCTAACAGCGCCATGTAGCGTCACATGTATTATTACAGGCAGGTCAGTGTATAGCGCCTCTAACAGCGCCATATAGCGTCACATGTATTATTACAGGCAGGTCAGTGTATAGCGCCTCTAACAGCGCCATGTAGCGTCACATGTATTATTACAGGCAGGTCAGTGTATAGCGCCTCTAACAGCGCCATGTAGCGTCACATGTATTATTACAGGCGGCTCAGTGTATAGCGCCTCTAACAGCGCCATGTAGCGTCACATGTATTATTACAGGCAGGTCAGTGTATAGCGCCTCTAACAGCGCCATATAGCGTCACATGTATTATTACAGGCAGGTCAGTGTATAGCGCCTCTAACAGCGCCATGTAGCGTCACATGTATTATTACAGGCAGGTCAGTGTATAGCGCCTCTAACAGCGCCATGTAGCGTCACATGTATTATTACAGGCGGCTCAGTGTATAGCGCCGGCGCTCTAGCTTCCAGAGCCTGGTATTACCTGTCGCTACCGGTCGCTCTCTCATACATTTCAATGGACGTTCATTTTCTTCTCTTTAAACAGGGTTTTATTTTTATTTTTTTAATGAAATCATTGTGTCACCTCTCCTGGCCTAGAAAGAGTCATTTTTGAAAACTTTTTTTGATTTTTAATATTTTTATGCAGAATTGTCATTACAGGTCTGGCACTAAAGTGTTATTGTCACAGTGTTATAATGTCATTCCATGTGTTTTCGCTTTGTTACTGGTGGATATGTGATCAAATACAGACTTTAAAGTGGACCAAAACCCAGCTGGATCGGCCCGGGAATCTATAAGATTTCCCTCCACCTGGGGCATCCGAAATCGGGATGCCCCGCTGTGTGAAATCCCCCAGGTGGCCAATAAACTCACCTTCTTCCCCGGTCCAACGCCGCATCCTCGATATCCCTCTAGCAGGGAGCGTGCTGTTAGAGGGAAGCGCGAGATGTGGCCGCCGGCGCGCTTGGAGCCGCTAAAGCTTAGACGCCCATAGCTCAGCGGCTCCGAGCGCTCTGATTGGAGGAGCGGCTGCACATGCACTGTAGGACCGCGGTGAGGTGAGTTGGCTGCGGTGATCGGGGGGCTTCACACAGCGGGGTTCCCCGGGGGAGTGGACCAAAACCTAAGATAGTCAAAATCCTGGGTTTTGGTCCACTTTAATCACACAGCGTCTGGTGCTCTGGGCTACAGCGACACAATTTTTAGCGCCGGCGCTGTGTGAGGCTGTTTTTTTTTTTTGATGAACATGGTTTGAGTCGCTCACACTGACCAGTCGCTACCATATAGCTCTGTACTGGTGTTATAGCGACTCACACATCAGATTCATCAATGCCGGGCACGTTACTACAGCGACTGAAGAGCTCTCACGGCCGATCAGAGCGACCACTAGCGGTCGCTCTTAGCGCCGCAGTTCATCTGCTATTACCTAGGTCTAGTAATGAATCAGCCTGTAAGAGAAGATGAGGATGAACGATGGTGACAAGAAAGTGATGGAGGGAATGTGGAACAGGAGAGGAAGATGTAGAGAAGATGAAAAAGATAGGTGATGGGAGGTGACAAGAGAGAGATGGAGGGAATGTGGAAGAGAGATGGAGGAAAGATGTAAAGGAGAAAAGGGAGGAAATATAGAATAAGACTTAGAGGCCGATTCATTAATAGCGCCGGTAGCGACAGATGAGCGGCAGTAGCGGTATTTTCACAGCGCCCGCTAGTATTCGCTGTGCTTGGCCGTTGTTCGGCTGTTGACAGCGACTCAGTCGGTTTGCAGTAATGTTGAATACGGGGTTAGGAGTCGCTGTTTGACAGGTTCCGCGCTGTATGGGAGCGCATGACAACGAATGGCCATAGCGACCGGCTCCCAGCATATTCATTAACAAATCACGCTTAAAAAATTCTCGCGCTGTGAAATGCATGTTTAAACCCCAGAGCGCTGGCGGCGATGGGTTAAAAGTAGTTTTTTAACCCCCAAACAACCATATTTTTGGAAACCAAAAAAAATAAATTTTTAAAATAATTTAGTAATATGAATACATTAATATCAGACCTGTAATATCAATTCTGTACAATTTTTTTTTACATTTTTTTCCCTTAAAAAAATTATCTAAAATGGCAGAAGTGGTCACAGAATTTTTCACATTAAAAAAAAAAAAAAAAATGAATAACAATGAATTATTAATATATAAAGATTGTTCCATTGAAATGCATTGGAGAGCGCCAGGTAGCGAGAGGTCATACCTGTCGCTGTTCAAGGTCGGACGCTGGCGCTGTGGGCTGAGGCTGGAATAATGATGAATGAGTCGCTATATGGCGCTATCTCAGTCGCTAAGCAGGATCGGCTTGATAAGTGTGTGATTGTGGTGGGGAGCCGGCGTTCTCGTGGCGGGGCCCGTCATTACCGGCCGCTCACCAGTTGCTACCTGTCGCTATTCCTTCATAAATAAGGGCCTTAGAGAAGATGGGGATGTAGAAGGTGGGATGGAGGGAATGTGGAAGAGAGATGGGGGAAAAGTGTAAAGGAGAAAAGGGAGGAAATATAGAAAAAGACTTAGAGAAGATGGGGATGAAGAAGGTGGGATGGAGGGAATGTGGAAGAGAGATGGAGGGAGGTATATTTTCCTGCGCAGTAATGGCCACACTCCATAACAGAACTCTGCTCGTGCTGCTTCTCAGTTAAAGGTCATCCTGCAAACCCAGGCCTCTCACATTGCTCAATGTCTCCAGCCATTCACATTCCCACCCCGTCACCCCGAGATACCGGCAGTTAGTATTTTCTCTCACACTGCACATGCTGCTGCTACACTTACATAACTGGGAAAGAGGGACAATTGTTAAATTAGGCCACGCCCCCTCATTGATTGATGGATAGGAGATACATTGTAACCGTTACAACAATAGAAACACTTTGAATAGGCAAATGAATCATTTATTGCTGCAGATCTGCATGTTACACCTCAAAGAGGGACAAATTAGAACGACGAGGGACAGGGGGACATGTATTCAAAAGAGGGACAGTTCCTCCAAATCAGTGACACTTGGGAGGTACAGTATGCACTAAAGTGGACCAAAAGTAAAAAAGGACCTTATTTCCCCATTTAACACTGATTTGGAAAGCATCTATAGTTACAGATCCTTAGGAAGCCAAAATGGAAGTGGACCAAAACCCAGGATTTTGACTATCCTGGGTTTTGGTTCTTGCCCCTGGGGCACCGCGATGGGGGGGTGTCCCGCTGTGTGAAACCCTCCAGATCGACCTCTTCCCGGGTCCTATGGCGCATGCACGGACGCTCGTCCAATCAGCGCGCTCATATCTGCTTGAGTCTCTTCATCCAGGAGCTCGTCTAATGCGAGCGGATCCGAGAGCGCTGGCTGGCGTATCCCCCGCTATCCTCTAACAGGGAGCGCGTGCCCGCGCCGCCCATTCACAAATGCCTGCTAGAGGGATAGCGGGGATGCAGCCACTGATCGCACATGCGCCGTTGGACTGGAAGCGAAGGTGAGTTGTTGAGCGACCTGGGGGATTTCACACAGATCGGGGTGCCCCAGGGGAAGCACGTATGCCTGCCCTAAAGTCTCAGACTCCAGGGTGGGTTTGGTCCTCTTTAGGCATTAAGGCCCTTGCGATGGGGGACAGGAAATAGCATCAGACTTTAGTGAAACATATCAGCGACTGAATGAGCTGCAGATTCCCCATATGTGTGTGTGCTCACTGATGGTGCGGGCAGGTAGGTTAGATTAGTTATATGTCCCTGGAGACCAAGGCCCTTATTTATGAAGGGATAGCGACAGGTAGCGACTGGTGAGCGGCCGGTAATGACGGGCCCCGCCACGAGAACGCCGGCTCCCCACCACAATCACACATTTATCAAGCCGATCCTGCTTAGCGACTGAGATAGCGCCATACAGCGACTCATTCATCATTATTCCAGCCTCAGCCCACAGCGCCAGCTTCCGACCTTGAACAGCGACAGGTATGACCTCTCGCTACCTGGCGCTCTCCAATGCATTTCAATGGAACAATCTTTAAATATTCATAATTAATTGTTATTAATTTTTTTTTTTTTTAAATGTGAAAAATTCTGTGACCACTTCTGCCATGTTAGATAATTTTTTAAAGGTAAAAAAATGTAAAAAAAAATGTACAGAATTGATATTACAGGTCTGATATTAATGTATTCATATTACTAAATTATTTTAAAAACTTGTTTTTTTGGGTTTCCAAAAATATGGATGTTTGGGGGTTAAAAACTACTTCGCCGCCAGCGCTCTGGGGTTTAAACAAGCATTTCACAGCGCAAGAATTTTTTGAGCGTGATTTGTTAATGAATATGCTGGGAGCCGTTCGCTATGGCCATTCGCTATCATGCGCTCCCATACAGCGCGGAACCTGTCAAATAGCGACTCGTAACCTTGTATTCGACATTACGCCACACCGACTGAGTCGCTGTCAACTACCGAACAACGGCCAAGCACAGCGACTACTAGCGGGCGCTCTGAAAATGCCGCTACAGTCGCTCAACTGTCGCTACCTGCCGCTATTAATGAATCGGCCTCCAAGACTCACCCTGGCACATAGTCGCAAGGGAGACTTTAAAGTGGACTAAAACCCTGGATTTTGCCTATCCTGGGCTCTCATCCATTCTCTGAGGGAATGTCCTCTCCTGTCACTGTAAAGACTCCTTTCGCTGGTATCACAGCCCAATTGCCGGCTCTTGTCCAAACTGGATTGTTTACAGACAGAGAGTTGCATACATCATACCTCCCAACTTTTCGGGATGGGAAAGAGGGACAATTGTTCAATTAGGCCACGCCCCCTCGTTTAGGGATAGACAGGAGATAGTGTGTGACAGGTACAACAATAGAAACACTTTGAATAGGCAAACGAATCATTTATTGCTGCACATCTGCGTGTTACACCTCAAAGAGGGACAAATGAGAACAACGAGGGACAGGGGGACAAGGACTCAAAAGAGGGACAGTCCCTCCAAATCAGGGACGCTTGGGATGTATGTATACATAGCGCTCTCATAGTGCTCCTTTTGGGGGCAGACATCTGCAGGGGGGGGGGGTAGTTTGGGCGTGCACAAGGGTGGGGCTAGATGGGAGAAGCCGGGTGGCCATCGGAGGAAGGAGGCAGCATGGCTGCTAAGATAAGCCGGGCCCCTTCTGCCATGGCTGATCATCGTTGATGTACATATTCATAGCTTTTAACTTTTCAGGATGGGAATGAGGGACAATATGTAAATTAGGCCACGCCCCCTCATTGAGGGATGGATAGGAGATAGGATGTAACATTTACAACAATAAAAAAAAACACTTTAAAGTGAACCAAAACCCAGGATTTTGACTATCCTGGGTTTTGGTCCTTGCCCTCGGGGCACCCGGATCGCTGAAATCAACTCACCTCTTCCCAGTCCTACGGGCGCATGCGTGGCCTCTGGTCCAATCAGCGCGCTCGCGCCGCTGACATCACGTCGTCTAAGGTGAGCGCCTCTGAGTGTGCTGGCGGCCGCATCCCCCGCTTCCCTCTAACAAGCAGCCATTCACAAATGCCTGGCGTGGGCACGCGCCCTGCTAGAGGGATAGCGGGGATGTGGCCGTGTGTTGCGCATGCGCCGTTGGACCGAGAAAGAAGGTAAGTGTATGGGGCAACCTGAGGGGTTTCACACAGCGGGGCATCCCGATTTTGGGTGCCCTGGTGGGAGGAAATCGATCGACCCCAGGCTCTTATACATTCCTGACCAATCACCATGGGTTTTGGTCCACTTTAAATAGACAAATGAATCATTTATTGCTGCAGATCTGCATGTTACCCCTTAAAGAAGGACAAATGAGAACAAGGAACCGGGGGACATGGACTCAAAAGAGGGACAGTTCCTCCAAATCAGGGACACTTGGGAGGTATGCATATAACGGTGATCCTAGGTTTTTTTTTTACATTTTTAATGCATAGATGGCCATTGTATGCTTGCGCACACATAGGAATTCATCCTCCGCATTTAACCCATCCGTACACATGCCCGGGGAGCGGTGGGCTGCCCTAATTACAGCGCCCGGGGAGCAGTTGGGGGGTTAGGTGTCTTGCTCAAGAGCACTTCAGTCATGTCCCAGGACCGGGATTCGAACCTGCCACCCTCCAGTCACAAGTCTGCTCCCTTACCTCTAGGCCACAACTGCCCCACACGGTGGGCATCCCAAACGGGGACACATAGCTTCCCTGGGATTCCCTTTGGCGGGGAGTGTGCTGCGTCTGGCACAGTGCCAGCATAGAGGGAAGGGGGACCCTTGTCCTCCTTCCTTCCAAACGTCAGATGAAGAGGAGTCGTCAAGGGATTTCACCAGACCCTGGAGCGTCAGAGGTAAGTAGTTGGCGGAGGTAAGTATAGTGTCAATTTAGAACAATAATTTTTGTGTTGTGTTTTATTTTTTTACTTTTACCACCTCTAATTAGTAAGGGGTCCAAGGGAGCGCTATCCCAGATCAAAGGTTAGGTGGGCAGCACATGACTTGCCGTTACCCGCACTCCATTCATTACCCCCACCCAGGAGAGTAGCTGGGGGGGAGCAGGGGGGGGGGGCACTTGCCCCGGGTGCAGCAGGTCAGAGGGGCGCCATTTCTTTGCCCCAGGTGCCAGAAAGCCTAACTACTTCTCTGCCCCTTCCCCCAACGGCCAGGCGGAGTTCCCGGTCTCCATTGGTGCATGCCCGTTGTTCATCCCTGGAGGAGCACCGGACCTGCGCCGATGGGCATAGGGGCTGGTGTCCTGGCATTGCCAGTTCTGCCCCCTAACCGTGCTTGGTGTGCCGAGCTGAGCGCCACTGGCAGGGGCACTGCAAAAGCCCATCTTAAAGTGGACCAAAACCCAGGATTTTGACTATCCATTCCCACTATGTGAAACCCCCCGGATCTCCCGCATCAACACACCACGGTCCTACGGCGCATGCGCGGCCGCTCGTCCAATCAGCGCGCTCGGAGCCGCTGAGCTATGCACGTCTGAGCGACATCATAGCTCAGCGGCTGTGAGCGCGCTGGCGGCAGCATCTCACGCTACCCTCTAACAGGGAGCGCGCCCGTGACGGCCATTCACAAATGGCCGGCGTGCTAGAAGGATAGCGGGGATGTGGCCTGCGCATGCGCCGTTGGATCGGGATTAAGGTAAGTGTAGTAGCGACCTGGGGGGTTTCACACAACAGGGCATCCCGATTTTGGTTCCCCCTGCGGGGAGGGAATGGATCGGCCCGGGAATTTTATAGATTCCTGGGCCAATCTAGCTGGGTTTTGGTCCACTTTAATGAACGTGCTGAAAATTTGCATAGGGTAAGTCCACTTATTATTCTGATTCTAAGCTCAGCCTTGTGCTGAATTCAAATCCGAGTGAGAAACTCCTGACTGACCTCACAATGGCCCACCCTGCTGCCAATCAATGAGGGAGCCTGGTCCCATGTGACCGCAAGGTAAGAATTACACACAGCCAGGCATCCCAAATCAGGATGCCTCCTTGAAAGAGGATCAAAACAGAAAACTCTGGGTTTTGTTCCTCTTTAAGCTCAGCCTGTGTAAATACCATAATACTTACCTTCAGTCATTGTTACTGCACCGTATTCCTACAGCAAAAAATCTAGATAAACCATACCTGAGTCTTCTCTTGCAGATTCAGGCCCAATTCCAGGAACCTCTCCACCACGGACAGTCGGTTCTCCCGAACAGCGATCATAAAGGAGGTGAGTCCCGATTCCTGCACAGAGGACGAGTGAACATGGAGTTAGAATACAGCTCCCAACTTTCTGCCATTGAACAGAGGGACAACCTTCCACCCTCCCAGTCAGTAATGAGTGGACATGGTCTATGGCAGGAGTTACCAATCGGTGGCCATAGGGAGACCCGGGACAATGCAAGGGGGCCGCACTGCTTTGGGGCCAGTTGGGCTGCTGCTTTTAACACCCCAATTAAATCCATGCCCCTTAGTCTCACTGTACCCACAAGCCAAGGAAGCCCAGCCCCACTGTACCCACAAGCCAAGGAAGCCCAGCCCCACTGTACCCAATCTCCTGTACCCACAAGCCAAGGAAGCCCAGCCCCACTGTACCCAGCCTCCTGTACCCACAAGCCAAGGAAGCCCAGCCCCACTGTACCCAGCCCCACTGTACCCACAAGCCAAGGAAGCCCAGCCCCACTGTACCCAGCCTCCTGTACCCACAAGCCAAGGAAGCCCAGCTCCACTGTACCCAGCCTCCTGTACCCACAAGCCAAGGAACCCCAGCCCCACTGTACCCAGCCTCCTGTACCCACAAGCCAAGGAAGCCCAGCCCCACTGTACCCAGCCTCCTGTACCCACAAGCCAAGGAAGCCCAGCCCCACTGTACCCAGCCCCACTGTACCCACAAGCCAAGGAAGCCCAGCCCCACTGTACCCAGCCTCCTGTACCCACAAGCCAAGGAAGCCCAGCTCCACTGTACCCAGCCTCCTGTACCCACAAGCCAAGGAACCCCAGCCCCACTGTACCCAGCCTCCTGTACCCACAAGCCAAGGAAGCCCAGCCCCACTGTACCCAGCCCCACTGTACCCACAAGCCAAGGAAGCCCAGCCCCACTGTACCCAGCCTCCTGTACCCACAAGCCAAGGAAGCCCAGACCCACTGTACCCACAAGCCAAGGAAGGGAGGGATGCATATGAGCAATGTTTATTGTGTTGGTCTGGTTCAAGTCATTTTTGACTGTTGGTCCACTTTAAGGTGAGATTTATGGGGGCGTCCTATGGCATTATGTGGGGGGGGGGCTCCAGCATTTTGGATGCCCCCCCCCCCCCCCAGACATACAGCAGCAGCACTGGGGGCCACCAGCGCCCTCCCAAGTGGACCAAAACCCACGCTGATCTATAAGATTCCTGGGTCAATCGATTCCCTCCCCCCGGGGCATCCAAAATTGGGGTTCCCCGCTGTGTGAAATCCCCCAGCTCGCCCCATACACTTACCTTGTTTCCCGGCCCAACTGCGCATGTGCGAGCCATGGCCGCATCCTCGCTATCCTTCTAGCAGGGCGCGTGCCCGCGTCAGGCATTTGTGAATGGGCTGTGTGGGCACGCTTCCTGTTAGAGGGAAGCGGGGGATGCGGCCGCCAGCGCGCGCGGAGCCGCTGGCCTTAGACAAAGGCTTAGACGACATGACGTCAGTGGCTCCGAGCACCATGATTGGATGAGCGGCCGTGCATGGGCCATAGGACCAGGAAGAGATGAGTTGGCATCGCCAATCTGGGGGTTTTACAACACAGCGGGGCACCCGGGGGAGAGGATCAAAACCCAGGATAGTCAAAATCCTGGGTTTTGGTCCACTTTAAGTGGGGCCCATCAAGGCTCATACAATAACCTTTTAGCTCAATTGGAAGTGACTAGACAACTAAAGACTGAAACATCAGAGACAAAAGTGACACCAAGTGATCACAGCTCTGATAAATAAGGTGGAGGAGCAACAATTATGGCCACCCCCCCCCCCCCCCCCCCCCAGACCTGGGTACAGTGCGGATTCACCCCCTGTCTATATTTACACCCCTGAGCAGGACCCATTGTAAAGAGGTTCGCACCAGGCCGGAGTGTGGAGTTACCATGGCAACTGCAGACCAACTAGGAAGTCAGGGAGGATAGACAGAGGCCTAGCAGTGCTGAGGAAATGATTATCCATAGAAACGGGCCCGCTGTATATTCCGCTGCCTCATATTATGACGCAGATCTGGTTACAGTGATTGCCGGGTTTTATTTCCGCCGTCTCCACCCCTCACCATAATGACTCCATCCAGGAATGTCTGTCTAGACAGCTCCTCCAGTCACTGGCGCTGCCCAGCCAGAAGGGGGCAGAATATCCCCCATTGCTCTGTTAGCCCCATCATGCATGGCTCATGGGCTGGAATTTATGGATTGCAGCGTCAATCACCAACATCCTTTACTAAGAAGAGATTTCCAAGTTGTGCTTTAAAGAACAAGTCAAAGGAAAAGAGGAGCTTTCCTAAAACGGAAAGTATTGGCACAGTACCCAACACAAGGACAGATAGCATTACCCATCAATCCTTGCAGCAGGCGGAGCTATGCAAATCATCTCTTTATGTCTCTGTGCCATCCAAGGCCCTTAGAAACGCTAAGGGTGCAATGCCAAGGATTAGCTTTACATTCACACAGCCAAACACATCCAACGTGTTTCACGCTTTAGCTCTCATCAGCACTAGGCCGGATATTTCTGGATGTATGGGGGGGGAGCGAGACTTGGGCCCTTATTTAAGAAGGGATAGTGTCAGGTAGTGGCTGGTTAATGAGAGGTAGCGACAGGTAGCAACTGGTCAACGCCAGACACGGCACGCAATTACACATTTATCAAGCAGAATCTGTTTAGCAACTGGGATAGCGCCATGTAGCATCTGATTCATCATTTTCACACACTCAGCGAACAGCGCCAGCATTCAGCCTTGCACAGCGCCAGGTATGACCTCTCGCTACCTGTCGCTCTCCCATACATTTCAATGGACGATCCTTTTCTTCTCTTTAAACAATTTTTTTTTTTTTTTCAAAAAAATCACAAATAATTCTGTGACCTCTTCTGGCAGTTTTTTTCATAATTTTTTAAATATTTCCTCAGAAATGACATTACAGGTCTGCCATTAAAGTGTTCATGTTACAATGTTATTACAATGTAATTCCATATGTTTTTACTTTGTTACTAGTGGATAGATGCTGGAAAACAGACTTTAATCACACCGCCTCCTGCGCTCTGGGCTTCAAACAAGCATTTTTCAGCGCTAGAGATTTGTGAGGCTGTTTTTTTGCTGAATATGGTGTGAGTCGGTCGCTATGAGCAGTCGCTAACATGCGCTCCCATACAGCGCTGTACTGGTCAAATAGCGACTCCTCACAATGTATTCAACATTACTGAACAGCGACTGAGTTGCTATAAACTAGCGACTCATGGCCGAGCACTGCGACTACTAGCGGGCGCTCTGAAAATGCCGCTACAGACGCTCATCTGTGTCATGCTCATCCTTGCAGCAGGCTCTAGATAGTTTTAGAACCCCTGGCCTGTCAATAGAGAGCTCTCTTTTAGCTCTAAAATGCCCCAGAGACTTGTATCCTCTAACCCTGTCCTCAAGGCCCAACAACATGTCATGTTTTTGGATCTCCAAATTGCCAGCTCTATTGCTCTGCAGCTGCACTAATTACTGCACCTGTGCGTCTATGTGGACATCTGCAAAACCTGGCCTGTTGGTGGCCTTGAGGACAGGGTCTCTATCTATCTATCTCATATCTATCTATCTATCTATCTATCTATCTATCTATCTATCTATCTATTATCTATCTATCCCATATCTATCTATCTATCTATCTATCTATCTATCTATCTATTATCTATCTATCCCATATCTATCTATCTATCCCATATCTATCTATCTATCTATCCCATATCTATCTATCTATCTATCTATCTATCTATCTATCTATATCATATCTATCTATCCCATATCTATCTATCTATCTATCTATCTATCTATCTATCTATCTCATATCTATCTATCTATCTATCTATCTATCTATCTATCTATCCCATATCTATCTATCCCATATCTATCTATCTATCTATCTATCTATCTATCTATCTATCTATCTAGTGTCTTTCTATCTATCTATCTATCTATCTATCTATCTATCTATCTATCTATCTATTGTGGTAAGGTGCAAGGGGCCGTCATTGACGGCAGGTATGTAGCACCAATGTACCTGGCATTGGTGCAGTAAAGCAGTGTAGTCTGATTTCCAGCATCAGCTGCTGGTGGCAGTTTGCTGCTGTTGCTTTAGAATAGCCGAAAGGCTAACCTGGGACGGCTTTACTGGGATGGAGTAGAGCAGGGTGGGACTCCATCCCACTACCCAGGTCCGGGTTTTGCGGGCTGTTTAAATAGCCAGGGGAATCAGCTGTGGCCTGGCCTTTGTCTAGAGCTCACATGGGAGTGAGACTCTGTGAGCCTGGCTGAAATCTCCTGTGGAGGCTGTTCATGCGGACCTGAGGCCTATTTGACTATAAACAGGACCTTTGCTCAAGGACTAAAAGCTGTTTGCCTGACTGTATCATTTATGCTGCGGTTTCCTGAAAAGGTGACGTAACCTGTATGGACATATGCTTTTGTGGATTTTTGTGTGAAATAAACACCGACTTTACTTTGGACTGTTTGCCTCCGCCTCTATACAGCTGACACCCGGTCGCCTACCAGAGCTAATCTCCACATTTGGTGGAGGATGCGGGCACAGCAGTGAGGCCGTTGCTAGGAGCAACCGACGAAAAAGTTTTTGTTGTGCATGTCCTATATTAAACCTGCCAGGCTGCTACCTGGGACTGCAGACAAAATGGAGGCGGTCGTGAAAGCGCTGGTGGAGGCCAACAGGCAGCAGCATGAGACCAACAGGCAGCAGCAGGAGACCAACCAGCTGTTTTTGCAACATGTGATGGCGCTGCAAGCTGCAGGTGCGCCCAAAAGTATTCCTGATGCCCGGAAAGCTGTCCGCTCGGCGCTCACAAAAATGACCCCTTCAGATGACGTTGAGACTTACCTGGCGGTGTTTGAAAAGGTGGCTGCAAGGGAGAAGTTGCCGCATGACCAGTGGGCTGATGTCATCGCTCCATTTCTGGCGTCTGGACCCCAGCAGGTGTTGTTTGATCTCCCAGAGGACCAAGCCGCTGACTACCCGACTCTGAAGGGTGAGATACTGGCGAGACTGGGGGTGAATGTGTGGGTTCGGGCTCAGCGGGTGCATCAGTGGAGCTACCAGTCAGCAGAGCCCGCCCGACCCCAGTATTATAAACTGCTGCACCTGCTGCAAAAATGGCTTCAGCCGGAGTTGTTAAGCCCCACTGCCATGTTGGACCGCTTGCTGGCGGACATTTTTTGGAGGGCTTTACCGCACCCTTTTCAGCACTGGGTTGGCCAGGTATCCCCTGACAACACACTAGGGATGGTGGACCTAGTGGAGCGATATGAGGCCACCAGGAACTTGCAAGGCGGCTCCATGAGGAGGGATTCGGGGAAACCGGGGAAGCTCAGGCGAGTGGCGTCCCCTAAACCCTCTCAGGACCTACCCCCCAAAGTCCCTGCCCAAGTGTTGTGTTGGGGATGTAAGGAGCCGGGACATATCAGAGCCAATTGTCCCCACCAGGGGGAGCCCATGGACGTGAACTTTGGTTACCGCCCTTCCATGTATGCCAGGAGGCTGTGTGCTGCCGGTGTCCCTGAGCTTGTGGGGCAAAGTCACCTCTGTCAGGTGAAAGTGGGAGACACCCTGGCTGTGGCCCTTTTGGACTCGGGGAGTATGGTTACCCTGGCAAGACCCGCCTTAGTACTGCCCGATGAGTACACTGGGCGGAAAACCGGGGTTTTGTGCATTCATGGGGACTTGAGAGACTATGCCACAGCACAAGTGTCTCTCACCACCGTCTCCGGCAGCTGGAAACATGAAGTCGCTGTCGCCGCTAAACTCCCGTATGAACTGATTATTGGGAGAGACTTTCCAGGGTTCAGGTCACTGTGGGCCAAGTTGGCAGTTCCGGAAACCCGCGTGGCCCTACTCAGGGGAGACCCCGGTGCCCTGGGAACCGAAATCAGGAGGCACCGTGGAAGAGGTGCCCGTCCCTAAAATGGAAGAGGGGGAGTCAACCCCACTAAATGTTATGGTTGGAGATGTGGAAGAGTTGGCAACAGGTCCAGAGTTGGCAGATCTCCATGTCTCCACAATTAACTTTGGTACCGCTCAACACCAGGACCCGACCCTGTCTCGGGCCTGGGAGAATGTTCTTGAGGTGGAAGGTGAACCACAACAGCCAGGGGCGGAGTTACAGTTTCCTCGCTTTGTGGTTCACCAGGAAATGTTGTACCGAGTAAACAAGGTACGTGAAGAGGTGGTGGAACAATTGGTGGTACCCAATCCATATAACAAATTGGTGTTGGATTTGGCCCACCAACATGTTCTGGGTGGACACCTAGGCCAGCAGAAAACTCTGGACCGCGTTTTACAACGATTCTACTGGCCCAGTGTGTACAAGGAGGTGGAGAGATATTGTGAGTCCTGCCCAACATGTCAGATGACCAGCCCTCAGCCTCATTACTGTGGTCCCTTAGTTCCTCTCCCAGTTATTGAGGTACCCTTTGAGCGGATTGCCATGGATCTAGTGGGTCCAGTGCCAAAATCCGCTAGAGGGCACCAACATATTCTGGTGATCTTGGACTATGCCACGCGGTACCCTGAGGCAGTGCCCCTGCGTCACACCTCTGCTAAGCTCATTGCTAAGGAGCTTATGGAAATGTTTTCCAGAGTAGGTCTGCCTAAAGAGGTCCTGACCGATCAAGGTACCCCGTTTATGTCGAAAGTAATGAAAGAGCTCTGTAAACTGCTGCAGGTGAAACAGTTGCGGACATCCGTTTACCACCCGCAAACAGACGGCCTAGTAGAACGGTTTAATCAAACTTTAAAGACCATGTTAAAAAGGGTGGTCGCCAAGGATGGGAAGAATTGGGACTTGCTGCTGCCCTATCTGATGTTCGCAGTGCGAGAGGTGCCCCAGGCCACTACGGGGTTCTCGCCCTTCGAACTCTTATACGGTCGACATCCACGGGGCCTGTTGGATATAGCCAAGGAGGCCTGGGAACAGCAACCCACACCCCACAAAAGTGTGGTAGAGTACGTGACTCACCTACAGGAACGGATAGAGACCGTCTTGCCGCTTGTCAGAGAACACATGGAGGCAGCGCAGCGGGCCCAAAGCAGGATTTATAATCGGCAAGCTAGGGTACGGAACTTTAACCCAGGTGACAGAGTTGTGGTTCTGGTACCCACGGTGGACAGTAAATTTCTAGCTAGGTGGCAGGGTCCCTATGAGGTCATTGAAAAAGTTGGGGAAGTGACTTACAAGGTACATCAGCCTGGGCGGAGGAAGCCAGAGCAGGTGTACCATGTAAACCTGCTGAAACTATGGAAAGACAGGGAGACCCCTGGGGGTGACAGTCCCCGACCAGGTATGGTGGGGGTGGAGCTTCCCATCCCTCGGTCTGTTATTAGAGAAGCAG
Organism: Gastrophryne carolinensis; assembly: GCA_027917425.1. NCBI lineage: Eukaryota > Metazoa > Chordata > Amphibia > Anura > Microhylidae > Gastrophryne > Gastrophryne carolinensis. Next base: position 425,746,498 of record CM051239.1, read on the forward strand.
TAGTCGAGGTGAAAACTGGCGACAACCTCTCCTCTAAACAGACTCAGGAAGCCAGGGAGTTTATTAGCAGAAACACAGACGTGTTTTCAGAACTCCCTGGGCGCACTTCGGTCATCCAACATGATGTTGTCACGGAACCTCAGGTCAAGGTCCGGTTGAGGCCTTACCGGGTACCTGAGTCCCGGCGACAATCTATCGCGGAGGAAGTGCAGCAAATGCTCCGGTTAGATGTGATTGAAGAATCAAAGAGTGAGTGGGCCAGCCCCATAGTCTTGATTCCCAAGCCCGATGGTACGTTGCGGTTCTGTAACGATTTCCGCAAACTTAATGAAGTTTCCAAGTTTGATGCCTACCCTATGCCCCGGGTAGATGAACTCATTGAGAAACTAGGCCAAGCCAGGTACTTTTCGGTTTTGGACCTCACAAAAGGGTACTGGCAGGTGCCCTTGACTGAGGCTGCCAAGGAGAAAACAGCCTTTATCACACCAGAGGGACTGTTCCAATACAAGGTATTACCCTTTGGGTTACACGGCGCTCCCGCTACGTTCTAAAGGTTAATGGATATTGTCCTCAGGCCACATCGTCGGTATGCTTCGGCATATCTGGACGATATAATTATCCATAGCACGGATTGGGAAAGTCACCTACCCAAAGTCCAGGCCGTAGTGGATTCCCTCAGGAAGGCTGGGTTGACGGCAAACCCGAAAAAATGTGCTTTAGGCCTAGAAGAGACAAAATACCTGGGCTATGTGATTGGGCGAGGAGTGGTCAAGCCCCAGGTCAACAAACTAGAAGCCATCCGTAACTGGCCACGTCCTAACACCACCCGCCAGGTAAAGTCATTTCTGGGGTTGGTGGGATATTATATGCGGTTCATTCCCAATTTTGCCACCCTAGCGGCACCATTGACAGACCTGTTAAAGGGACGCAAGTCTGTCATGGTGAAGTGGAATGAACAGGCCGAAAAAGCGTTCTCCGCTTTGAAGTCTGCCCTGTGTGGGTCTCCGGTGTTGGTGACACCCGACTTTAAGAGGGAGTTCATAGTGCAGACCGATGCCTCCGAGGTAGGTCTCGGTGCTGTACTGTCTCAGGAAGTCAACGGGGAGGAGCACCCCGTTGTCTACATGAGTCGCAAATTAACACCCGCGGAGACCCGGTATAGTATAGTGGAGAGGGAGTGTTTGGCAATTAAATGGGCCCTGGAGTCTCTTCGCTACTACTTGCTGGGGAGAAGGTTCCGGCTGATTACGGACCACTCTCCCCTCAAGTGGATGTGCCAGGCTAAGGACAGGAATGCCAGGGTCACCCGATGGTTCTTGTCACTACAAAACTTCAAGTTTACAGTAGAGCACAGAGCGGGACGATTATTGGGTAACGCAGATGCCCTGTCCAGAGCACATTGTTTGGCATGTGTCCACCCCCTCAGGGTTGAACAAAGGGGGGGGGTATATGGTAAGGTGCAAGGGGCTGTTATTGACGGCAGGTATGTAGCACCAATGTACCTGGCATTGGTGCAGTAAAGCCGTGTAGTCTGATTTCCAGCATCAGCTGCTGGTGGCAGTTTGCTGCTGTTGCTTTAGAATAGCCGAAAGGCTAACCTGGGACGGCTTTACTGGGATGGAGTAGAGCAGGGTGGGACTCCATCCCACTACCCAGGTCCGGGTTTTGCGGGCTGTTTAAATAGCCTGGGGAATCAGCTGTGGCCTGGCCTTTGTCTAGAGCTCACATGGGAGTGAGACTCTGTGAGCCTGGCTGAAATCTCCTGTGGAGGCTGTTCATGCGGACCTGAGGCCTATTTGACTATAAACAGGACCTTTGCTCAAGGACTAAAAGCTGTTTGCCTGACTGTATCATTTATGCTGCGGTTTCCTGAAAAGGTGATGTAACCTGTATGGACATATGCTTTTGTGGATTTTTGTGTGAAATAAAACGGCGTTTTATCTCCACAGGGGCACCCCGGTTGGTCTGTATACATGCACTGTTACTTTTTCTTTGCTTTATTTTTTGATAATTGTGTATTTCCCTTGCACACCCTGGTTAGTCCTCCTGTTTTATTAAGAGTGATTTTGTTACCCTTTAGTGTATGATATAAATAGTGTTGCCACATGGCATAACTGCACATTTGATTGTAGATTTGCACATACCTGAGACAGGTTATTAGGTTTTTTGTTTTAGGTTGGATTTTAGGGGTATATGATGATTTTGGCAGACCTCTGGTGCCCCATGGTGTTTTTATATCTGTATGTCATGTCTGTTGTATATATGTAATAGTGTTAGTATGTCATTTCTGTGTAACCATTTTGAACAATAAACTTTTTACAATTTTGCATATTCATTAGTAGTGCCGCTCAGTAGTAACCCGGTACATTTTTTGGGGGAGGGTGGGTTCCCCCATTGCTTTTATCTAGGTTCTCACACTGTCGTTCTGGGTTGAGTGAGCACACGTATATATTTTTGTTATAACAAGTATTAGTGGCTATTAGGCGAGTGCTGCCCAGTTAGCTTTGTCTCTTTGTTCTTAATTCTATCCCATATCTATCTATCTATCAGCTATCTATCTATCTATCTACTGTGTATATGGCCAGATTTCTTTTGCAGATAATCCGATCTTCTGGTTGGATGATCACAGATTAAGGGCCTGATTTATTAAGCACTATCTGCCAGAATTTGCCACATTGGTGTATATTAGAGTAGTGCAAAATATCATTATTTCCTGCGTGTTGCTGCAACGCCAATGTTCTGGTAAATGTATTTTTAGCAATGCCGCAACATGCGCCAGTCTAAAAAGAAAATTCTAAATGATATATTTCACCACTGTTGTGGCATATTCTGGCACATCAGTGGTTTTATAGTTAAAACCACTGGGGAATGCTGGGAGGTGAGTACAAAGCGGGGACAAACGGCACCTATCCGCTGCGCACTATGCCTGAGGAAGTCACTGTCACGAAACGCGTTGCAGGGTTCTGGGGGCCCAGTGGTGACATATTTGATGCACTTTATGGTACAAGTAAGATGTGATTTTTTTGAATTTTTTGTGATTTGCTCCTACCTCATTGCTTGCATTCTTTTGCACTAAATTGAGTTTATTCTTGTGATTTGATGCACTTTGGAAGCACTTGACACTTTATAGACTAATTAGGATTATATAATTTTTATATCTATTTATCTTTATAAATTCATTGGTCCCACTTGGCAGCATCTTACCCCCCGTCCCCCCCCCCCCCCCCCATGGCAGGCTGTCTAATTGTTATGTGTTTTTTAAGGGTATTTTAATATGTCCTGTAATGTAATTTGGAGAAGTTAATACACTTTATATGTATTTCAATTGAGAGAGTGCCATTGTAAGTCTCTGGTATAAACCTTTTTGTGGGGGGCTTGGGCACCCCCTCCCTCTGTGTTTTATGGTTAAAGTTGGGGCTCTCACCTGGGAGATCTCAGGATCGGTCATTTAAAAACAGTGATGCTAATCCCCTATCATATCATCAAAATATCTCAAAACTCCCACTAATGGGATATATACATAGTGTGTGTCTCTGTTCCAGTGCTGTGAACTAATCAAATTCTATTAAAATACAAGTCTGTATTGTGCAGGGAGAGGAAATCTCTCTACATATACATACTTAAGTATCTGTGCCGGCACTTAAAGAGGACCTAAACCATATCCCCCTATTATACAAAACCTTATCACATATTATCACCAATGAGAAACAACTCTATTGTGAATACCCCACATGAATGATACAAAAACCACCCCCTAAACAATGAATATTATACCAATAAATGTACAAAAAATGTTATGCTCAAAAAGTGCTTAAAGAGGACCTAAACCATATCCCCCTATTAAACCAAACCTTATCACATATTATCACCAATAAAAAACGGCTATATTGTGAATACCCCACATGAATAATCCAAAAAAACACCCCTTAAACAATGAATATTATACCAAAGAATGTACAAAAAAACAAAAAACAAAAAAAAAAACATTTTTTTGCTCAAAAAGTGCTTACTGCTAAAAAATGTGTACTGCTGTAAACATGTTGAACGATCACCAAACTCTGCAATATTGATACCTACTAACTATAAATCCCACCCCATAATACCTATTCGATATAAGAACCGATATAACAAGAAATACAGAAACCCAAAAACCGCAATATACAAGTGCCAGCACAATAACAGTCAAATACTACCAGTGCCCAGGGTTTAGCACAGGGAATGACATTGTTAGAACCCTGTGACAATAACACTTTAGTGCCAAACCTGTAATGACAATTCTGCATATAAATATAAAAAGTCAAAAAAGTTTGTAAAAGTGTTTGTTTGCAGCCGGGAGACGTCACACAATGATTGGAGCAAAAAAACAAAAATTGTAATTGCCAAACACGCTATTTAACAACAACCAAATGAAACCCCATTAATATGTATAGGAGAGCGATACTGAGCGACAGGTACTACATGGTGCTGCTGAACCTAGAGCGCTGATGCTTTACAGTGAGCTGCCACTAGTGATACATTTTTTAATGCATAGATAGCAATTGTATGCTTGTGCACTTGTTCTTCCCCCGCATTTAACCCATCCGTGCAGTGTACACATGCCTAGAGCGGTGGGCTGCCCTAATTACGGCGCCCGGGGAGCAGTTGGGGGGTTAGGTGCCTTGCTCAAGAGCACTTCAGTCATGTCCCAGGACCGGGATTCGAACCTACCACCCTCCGGTTGCAAGTACGCTCCCCTTACCACTAGGTCACAACTGCCCTAAAAATATTATTTTTATTTATTTATTCATTTTTTTAATGCATAGATACATGTGACACTACATGGCGTTGTTAGAGGCGGGAGACGTCACAAAATGATTGGAGCAAAAAAAAAAAATTGTAATTGCCAAACACGCAATTTAACCACAACCAAATGAAACCCCATTAATATGTATGGGAGAGCGATACTGAGCGACAGGTACTACATGGCGCTGCTGAACCTAGAGCGCGGATGCTTTACAGTGAGCTGCCGCTAGTGATACATTTTTTAATGCATAGATAGCCGTTGTATGCTTGTGCACACATAGGAATTAGTCCTCCGCGTTTAACCCATCCGTGCGGTGAGTGTACACATGCCCGGAGCGGTGGGCTGCCCTAATTACGGCGCCCGGGGAGCAGTATGGGGGTTAGGTCATGTCATGTCCCAGGACCGGGATTCGAACCTACCACCCTCCGGTTGCAAGTACGCTCCTCTTACCACTAGGCCAGAACTGCCCTAAAAATATTATTTTCTTTATTTTTTTATTTTTAATGCATAGATAAATGTGACACTACATGGCGCTGTTAGAGGCGCTCACCAGATTCGCTTTCTTAAATGTGGTTTGACATACAGCGCCCAGCATTCACCAGACGCTTTGTGCCGCTAGACAGCATTACCTGGTGCTAACCATTCTTAAAATATCCCCAAAATATTGTAATTTATTTATGGTTAAAGTTGGGTCTCTCACCTGGTCGGTGTCGGAGTTGCTGATGTGGCCTATATCGATCCCTTTCAGCGTCTGCTCCAGAGCGATCCATTCTCCTCTGGTCGCCAGCTGCAGGATCCTCTGGGAGATCTCAGGATCGGCCATTTTTTTTGCATATCTCAGGGAGCGAGTCGGGCTCAGTACGGGGCTCCCCAGGGCAGCATGGCGAGTGGAGCTGCTCAGGCCGTCGCTCCTTTGAGCTGCATCTTAGCAGGAGGTCGGGAAAGTTGTCTCTCCCCATCTATTGACTCAGGCTTCCAATCGGAGGGAGGCTCGGCTGCTGCTGTGTGTCCCGTTGCCTTGACTCCGGAGGCTTCACATGAAGGGGGAGGAAATTGGGCATTTTATTAGAGAAGGAAGAATGCGGTCTGCAGGGTGACGCTGAATGCCAACACTGACGCGCTCATCAAATAATAGGCGCCTGGATCTAACTCCTGATTGTTCAGTTACAGAAAAGTGCCACTGATGAGGATTCATCATCACAGAGCGCCGGCGGTATACGCTGAGCCGTCTGTGATGATGAATCGGTCGCTAGGTGGTGCTGTTAGAGTCGCTCACTGGAATCGCTTTGATAAATGTGGTTTTGTGTACAGCGTCTGGCGTTCACCGTTGACTACCTGTCGCTACGAGGCACCGCCTGCCACTATCCCTTGATGAATAAAGCCCTTTGATTAATTAAAGTGAGATGATCAGACTATTTTTCATCCAATCATCTTTCAGGCTGATTCATTACTAGCGCCAGCTAACGGCAGATGAGCGTCTGTACAGCGACGCGGTCAGGCTGATTCATCACTAACGCCAGGTAGCGACAGATGAGCGTCTGTAGCAGGCATTTTCAGAGCGCCCGCTAGTAGTCGCTGTGCTCGGCTTTGGTTCGCTAGTTCAGTGCGACTCAGTCGCTGTACAGTAATGATGAATACATTGTGAGGAGTCGCTATTTGACCAGTACAGCACTGTATGGCAGCGCATGTTAGCGACTGGTCAGTGCGACCGACTCACAACGTATTCATCAAAAAAACAGCCTCACACACCTCCGGCGCTCAAAAATGCTTAGCTGTAGCCCAGAGCGCCGGAGGCTGTGTGATTAAAGGCTGTTTTTGAACATGTATCCAACAGTAACAAAGCGAAAACACATGGAATTACATTGTAATAACATTGTAACATGAAGTGTTCATTGTAACATGAACACATCAATGCTGGACCTGTAATATCAATTCTGCATAAATATATAAAAATATAAAAAATTAAAAAAATGGCTTTTACAAGGCCAGGAGACATCCCAACATTATTTGAGAATAATAAAAAAAATTAAATACAAACAGCCGATCTAAAGGGAAATAAAAGAACGTCCACTGAAATGTATGGGAGAGCGACAGGTAGCGAGAGGTAAGAGGTGGCACGCTGCAAGGCTGAACACCGGCGCTGTACGCTGAGGCTGGGATAATGATGAAGCGGACGCTACATGGCGCTATCCCAGCCGCTCAACAGCATCCGCTTGATAAATTTGTAATTGCTGCCGTGTCCGGCATTCACCTGACGCTACTTATTGCTACCTGTTATTTACAAGGCGCTACCTGGCGCTATCCCTTCATGAATAAGGCATCTCTGATTGGCCATGAGTCGCTATTACAGAGCGCCTCAGTCACTATTACAGAGCGCCTCAGTCGCTGTAGTAACATGGTCTGCATTGATGAATTTGATGTGTGAGTCGCTATAACACCAGTACAGCGCTGTATGGGAGCGATCAGTAGCAACTGGTCAGTGCAAGCGACTCAAACCATATTCATAAAAAAAAAAAACAGCCTCACTCACAGCCCCGGCGCTCAAAATTGTGTCGCTGTAGCCCAGAGCGCCAGACGCTGTGTGATTAAAGTCTGTTTTTGATCACATATCCACCAGTAACAAAGCGAAAACACATGGAATGACATTGTTGTAACATTGTGACATTAACAATTTAATACCAGACCTGTAATGACAAATTCTGCATAAAAATTTTAAAAAATCAAAATAAAATTCAAGAATGACTTTAAATAGGCCAGGAGAGGTCACACAATGATTTGATAAATAAAAAAAAAAATTAAAAGAAAACCCTGTTTAAAGAGAAGAAAAGTAACGTCCATTGAAATGTATGGGAGAGCGACAGGTAGCGACAGGTAATACCAGGCTCTGGAAGCCAGAGCGCCGGCAGTATATGCTGAGCTGTCTGTGATGATGAATCGGTCGCTAGGTGGTGCTGTTAGAGTCACTCACTGGAATCGCTTTGATAAATGTGGTTTTGTGTACAGCGTCCGGCGTTCACCGTTCGCTAACTGTCGCTATGAGGCGCCACCTGCCGCTATCCCTTGATGAATAAAGCCCTTTGATGATTTAAAGTGGACCAAGACCCACTGTATGAAACCTCCCCGAGCAAACTCACCTCTACCTGGTCCTACGACGCGTGCGCAGCCGCTCATCCAATCAGTGCGCACAGATCCGCTCAAGCCCCTTCTCTTTAGTACGAGCGGATCTAAGCCCACTGAAGTCTGCATCCCCCGCTACCCTCCAACAGGGAGCGTGCCCGCATCGGCCGTTCATAAATACCTGGTGCTAGAGGGATAGCGGGGATGCGCTCGCTGCCAGTTGGACTGGCTGAGAAGGTCAGTTCATGGGTGACCTGGGGGGTTTTACACACCGGGGCATCCCAATTCTGGATGCTCCAGGGGGAGGGAATCCATCGGGCTGGGAATCTTATAGATTCCTGGGCCAATCTCCATAGCCCCCCTTGTTACAGGAGGCCGGGTAAAACCCCCAACACATCTAGTATCCCACAGTGCATGCGAAGACTCTTATCCAGTCAGCATTCTATGCTTGTATACATAAATGTACGGCATAGAAGCCTACACACAAGAGGGCTCTGGCTGTGCATGCCAGCACTGGCCATTCAAATAGGCCTGGCAGCAGCCATAGGCAGGACCGGCGTCAGCACACGGCAAGCCCGGTCAGCTGCCGGGGGCCACACCAATCAGGAGGGCCCACTGACAGCTGGCACAATGTGGTTAAAGAACTGCACACACTTCCTTTCTCCATCCATCCCTGTCTCTTCAGCTCTGCCCCATTGGTTGTATGTCACCTCTGCCTCATCCATCCCTATCCCCTGAGCCCTGACCCATCCATCTCTATCCCCTGACCCATTCATCCCTATCCCCTGACCCATTCATCCCTATCCCCTGACCCATTCATCCCTATCCCCTGAGCCCTGACCCATCCATCTCTATCCCCTGACCCATTCATCCCTATCCCCTGACCCATTCATCCCTATCCCCTGACCCATTCATCCCTATCCCCTGAGCCCTGACCCATCCATCTCTATCCCCTGACCCATTCATCCCTATCCCCTGACCCATTCATCCCTATCCCCTGACCCATTCATCCCTATCCCCTGACCCATTCATCCCTATCACCTGAGCCCTGATCCATTCATCCCTATCCCCTGAGCCCTGACCCATTCATCCCTATCCCCTGAGCCCTGACCCATTCATCCCTATCCCCTGAGCCCTGACCCATTCATCCCTATCCCCCTGAGCCCTGACCCATTCATCCCTATCCCCTGAGCCCTGACCCATTCATCCCTATCCCCTGACCCATTCATCCCTATCCCCTGATCCCTGACCCATTCATCCCTATCCCCTGATCCCTGACCCATTCATCCCTATCCCCTGATCCCTGACCCATCCATCCCAATCCCCTGAGCCCTGACCCATTCATCCCTATCCCCTGAGCCCTGACCCATTCATCCCTATCCCCTGAGCCCTGACCCATCCATCCCAATCCCCTGAGCCCTGACCCATTCATCCCTATCCCCTGATCCCTGACCCATCCATCCCAATCCCCTGAGCCCTGACCCATTCATCCCTATCCCCTGAGCCCTGACCCATTCATCCCTATCCCCTGAGCCCTGACCCATTCATCCCTATCCCCTGATCCCTGACCCATTCATCCCTATCCCCTGAGCCCTGACCCATTCATCCCTATCCCCTGATCCCTGACCCATCCATCCCTATCCCCGGAGCCCTGACCTATTCATCCCTATCCCCTGAGCCCTGACCCATTCATCCCTATCCCCTGACCCATTTATCCCTATCCCCTGAACCCTGACCCATTTATCCCTATCCCCTGAGCCCTGACCCATTTATCCCTATCCCCTGAGCCCTGACCCATTCATCCCTATCCCCTGAGCTCTGACCCATTCATCCCTATCCCCTGACCCATTTATCCCTATCCCCTGAACCCTGACCCATTTATCCCTATCCCCTGAGCCCTGACCCATTTATCCCTATCCCCTGAGCCCTGACCCATTCATCCCTATCCCCTGAGCCCTGACCCATTCATCTCTATCCCCTGAGCCCTGACCTATCTCTCCTTGTTCTCTTAGCTCTGTCCCATTCATCTATGTTCCCTCAGCCTCCCTCTTCCTCAATACTTCTCCATTCATGTGGGGCCAAGCTACAAAATAGCTCCAATAGGGGGTCGGAGGGCAAGCAGCCCTTCTTAGTTTTGACCATACAATATATAGACCCCTGACCCGCGACTCTCCACCGCAAAGGGGCCCACTGAGACCATGATGCCCGAGGGCCCACATAAACCTGGAGCCGGCCCTGGCCATAGGGATGCCGCTGCAGATCCCATGTCACATGTTACGGCTGCAGTGGCGTCCACGTGGCTACTGCGCACCTGCCTGTACCAACCACAGCTTGCTTTACTGTCTATAAACCTTTGCTGCCTGCTGCCAAATGAAACAAGGAGTAATGGCAGTTTTTGGGATGCCCCCTGTAAGGTTTTAGGGCATTGTGTGTGGGTGGTCCCTGGACTGGGTCACTATGGACTAAATATGGAAAGGATGCACACCACACTATAAGTAATAGATTGAAAGTAACAAAAGTGTATTTACGCATTATAACATATGCAGTAATAAATGACCATCAATTTCTAAGAACAAAAAAGGATCCATAGGAACCAGCTGCATAACCTCAGGATTGAAGTGCACCTTCTGAAACAGGGATAAAGTATATATGACTCTATAATAGTGGCTAATAATGAATCTATAATAGTGGCTAATAATGAATCTATAATAGTGGCTAATAATGAATCTATAATAGTGGCTAATAATGAATCTATAATAGTGGCTAATAATGAATCTATAATAGTGGCAAATAATGAATCTATAATAGTGGCTAATAATGAATCTATAATAGTGGCTAATAATGAATCTATAATAGTGGCTAATAATGAAGTCCAGTAAACACTGTAGATAATCTGGCTATGGGAAATGTAGTCAAGGAATCTATAATGTTATTAAAGAGCATAACATCAATATCATTCAAGTACATAAGGAAAGCACAGTAAACGGTTAATGCCCCATATACATGCCCAGATCATCAATCAAAGCAAAGCACAATGAATATATGGACATCTTGTGTATAATACTCCAGCGTATCTCAAAAAGATAGTCATAGAGCAAAAGCATGTATACCCGAGGATTATAAGAAGCATGTATACCCGAGGATAATAAGAAGCATGTATACCTGTGGATTATAAGAAGCATGTATACCCGTGAATTATAAGAAGCATGTATACCCGAGGATTATAAGAAGCATGTATACCCGAGGATTATAAGAAGCATGTATACCCGAGGATTATAAGAAGCATGTATACCCGAGGATTATAAGAAGCATGTATACCCGAGGATAATAAGAAGCATGTATACCCGAGGATAATAAGAAGCATGTATACCCGAGGATAATAAGAAGCATGTATACCCGAGGATTATAAGAAGCATGTATACCCGAGGATTATAAGAAGCATGTATAACCGAGGATTATAAGAAGCATGTATACCCGAGGATTATAAGAAGCATGTATACCCGAGGATTATAAGAAGCATGTATACCCGAGGATTATAAGAAGCATGTATACCCGAGGATAATAAGAAGCATGTATACCCGAGGATAATAAGAAGCATGTATACCCGTGGATTATAAGAAGCATGTATACCCGAGGATTATAAGAAGCATGTATACCCGAGGATTATAAGAAACATGTATACCCGAGGATTATAAGAAGCATGTATACCCGAGGATTATAAGAAGCATGTATACCCGAGGATTATAAGAAGCATGTATACCCGAGGATTATAAGAAGCATGTATACCCGGGGATTATAAGAAGCATGTATACCCGAGGATTATAAGAAGCATGTATACCCGAGGATAATAAGAAGCATGTATACCCGAGGATAATAAGAAGCATGTATACCCGAGGATTATAAGAAGCATGTATACCCGTGGATTATAAGAAGCATGTATACCCGAGGATTATAAGAAGCATGTATACCAGAGGATTATAAGAAGCAGGTATACCCGGGGATAATAGGAAGCATGTATACCCGAGGATTATAAGAAGCATCTATACCCATGGACTATAAGAAGCATGTATACCCGAGGATTATAAGAAGCATGTATACCCGGGGATTATAAGAAGCATGTATACCCGAGGATTATAAGAAGCATGTATACCCGGGGATTATAAGAAGCATGTATACCCGAGGACTATAAGAAGCATGTATCCCCGAGGATTATAAGAAGCATGTATCCCCGAGGATTATAAGAAGCATGTATACCCGAGGATTATAAGAAGCATGTATACCCGGGGATTATAAGAAGCATGTATACCCGAGGACTATAAGAAGCATGTATCCCCGAGGATTATAAGAAGCATGTATACCCGGGGATTATAAGAAGCATGTATACCCGAGGACTATAAGAAGCATGTATCCCCGAGGATTATAAGAAGCATGTATCCCCGAGGATTATAAGAAGCATGTATACCCGAGGAATGGATTATAAGAAGCATGTATACCCGAGGATTATAAGAAGCATCTATACCCGAGGATTATAAGAAGCATGTATACCCGAGGATTATAAGAAGCATGTATACCCGAGGATTATAAGAAGCATGTATACTTGAGGAATGGATTATAAGAAGCATGTATACCCGAGGATTATAAGAAGCATGTATACCCGTGGATTATAAGAAGCATGTATACCAGAGGATTATAAGAAGCATGTATACCCGTGGATTATAAGAAGCATGTATACCCGAGCATTATAAGAAGCATGTATACCAGAGAATTATAAGAAGCATGTATACCCGAGGATTATAAGAAGCATGTATACCCGAGGATTATAAGAAGCATGTATACCCGTGGATTATAAGAAGCATGTATACCCGTGGATTATAAGAAGCATGTATACCAGAGGATTATAAGAAGCATGTATACCCGAGGATTATAAGAAGCATGTATACCCGAGGATTATAAGAAGCATGTATACCCGAGGATTATAAGAAGCATGTATACCCGAGGATTATAAGAAGCATGTATACCCGAGGATTATAAGAAGCATGTATACCAGAGGATTATAAGAAGCATGTATACCCGTGGATTATAAGAAGCATGTATACCCGAGGATTATAAGAAGCATGTATACCCGTGGATTATAAGAAGCATGTATACCCGAGGATTATAAGAAGCATGTATACCCGAGGATTATAAGAAGCATGTATACTCGTGGATTATAAGAAGCATGTATGCCAGAGGATTATAAGAAGCATGTATACCCGAGGATTATAAGAAGCATGTATACCCGAGGATTATAAGAAGCATGTATACCCGAGGATTATAAGAAGCATGTATACCCGTGGATTATAAGAAGCATGTATACTCGAGGATTATAAGAAGCATGTATACCCGTGGATTATAAGAAGCATGTATACTCGAGGATTATAAGAAGCATGTATACCCGTGGATTATAAGAAGTGTCACGCTCTGGGTACTACAAAAGACCGCTTGAGTAACTCCAGCCCTCCAGGTAAGCCTTCAACCCCCAATCTCCGCAGCCAGCTTCACCTGTAGGAGCCCCCGCTTGCCGGGACGCAGAACACGCCTGCCCGGGATCGGTTGCCCCCAGGACTTCAATGGCTCAAAGATTGTAGGCTTACTGAACGGAGGTCTGGAGAACCTGTGGCTGGAAGCGGTATTGCGTTGCCCAACAACTGAGCGTTTAACGGAAGTCCAGGAACAGGCTAGAAGGTCGGCAACGGGAGTTCAGATCCAGGATGGTCAAGACAGGCGGTGGTCGGCAACGGGAGTTCAAAACAATCACAAGAGACTTAGCAGCTAACTAGGTTCAAGGCGCTATAACAGGCACTGATCATCTGATGGTGTGAACCCTTTATAGGAGGCTACAGTGATAGGGGCTGTGGAAGCTGCATGTGTGATTGGTGCGATTGAGAACTGGGCCACTATAGGTAGAGCCTGGGAATAGCCCAAGCCCTCCTATGGGCTCATTGGCCCAGACAAGGAAGGGGCGTTTGCCCCAGGGTGGTTAGGGCTCATTGGCCCTTTAAACAAGTCCTCCGGCGGGCACGCACAGAACAGCGCCGCCGGAGGGAATAAGAAATACGTGCTCGCGCCTGTGCGCGAGCACGTCTGCTGGAAGCAGAGGGGGGCGTGGCCGAGCCGGGCACTGCGCGAGACGCCCCCGCCCGAGCCGACGCCGCACGGCCAGGACGCCGGGCCGGGAGCTGCGCCGCCAGGCGCCCGGGGACGGCGCGGGAACGGGGACACGGTGAGTGAGAGCTGACAAGAAGCATGTATACCCGTGGATTATAAGAAACATGTATACCCGAGGATTATAAGAAGCATGTATACCCGAGGATTATAAGAAGCATGTATACCCGAGGATTATAAGAAGCATGTATACCCGAGGACTATAAGAAGCATGTATACCCGAGGATTATAAGAAGCATCTATACCCGAGGATTATAAGAAGCATGTATACCCGAGGACTATAAGAAGCATGTATACCCGAGGATTATAAGAAGCATCTATACCCGAGGATTATAAGAAGCATGTATACCCGAGGACTATAAGAAGCATGTATACCCGAGGATTATAAGAAGCATGTATACCCGAGGATTATAAGAAGCATGTATACCCGAGGACTATAAGAAGCATGTATACCCGAGGATTATAAGAAACATCTATACCCGAGGATTATAAGAAGCATGTATACCCGAGGATTATAAGAAGCATGTATACCCGAGGATTATAAGAAGCATGTATACCCGAGGATTATAAGAAGCATCTATACCCGAGGATTATAAGAAGCATGTATACCCGAGGATTATAAGAAGCATGTATACCCGAGGACTATAAGAAGCATGTATACCCGAGGATTATAAGAAGCATGTATACCCGAGGATTATAAGAAGCATGTATACCCGTGGATTATAAGAAGCATGTATACCCGAGGATTATAAGAAGCATGTATACCCGAGGATTATAAGAAGCATGTATACCAGAGGATTATAAGAAGCAGGTATACCCGGGGATAATAGGAAGCATGTATACCCGAGGATTATAAGAAGCATCTATACCCATGGACTATAAGAAGCATGTATACCCGAGGATTATAAGAAGCATGTATACCCGGGGATTATAAGAAGCATGTATACCCGAGGATTATAAGAAGCATGTATACCCGGGGATTATAAGAAGCATGTATACCCGAGGACTATAAGAAGCATGTATCCCCGAGGATTATAAGAAGCATGCATCCCCGAGGATTATAAGAAGCATGTATACCCGGGGATTATAAGAAGCATGTATACCCGAGGACTATAAGAAGCATGTATCCCCGAGGATTATAAGAAGCATGTATCCCCGAGGATTATAAGAAGCATGTATACCCGAGGAATGGATTATAAGAAGCATGTATACCCGAGGATTATAAGAAGCATCTATACCCGAGGATTATAAGAAGCATGTATACCCGAGGATTATAAGAAGCATCTATACCCGAGGATTATAAGAAGCATGTATACCAGAGGATTATAAGAAGCATGTATACCCGAGGATTATAAGAAGCATGTATACTTGAGGAATGGATTATAAGAAGCATGTATACCCGAGGATTATAAGAAGCATGTATACCCAAGGATTATAAGAAGCAGGTATACCCGTGAATTATAAGAAGTATGTATATCTGAGGATTATAAGAAGCATGTATACCCGAGGATTATAAGAAGCATGTATACCCGTGGATTATAAGAAGCATGTATACCAGAGGATTATAAGAAGCATGTATACCCGTGGATTATAAGAAGCATGTATACCCGAGCATTATAAGAAGCATGTATACCAGAGAATTATAAGAAGCATGTATACCCGAGGATTATAAGAAGCATGTATACCCGAGGATTATAAGAAGCATGTATACCCGTGGATTATAAGAAGCATGTATACCCGTGGATTATAAGAAGCATGTATACCAGAGGATTATAAGAAGCATGTATACCCGTGGATTATAAGAAGCATGTATACCAGAGGATTATAAGAAGCAGGTATACCCGTGAATTATAAGAAGTATGTATATCTGAGGATTATAAGAAGCATGTATACCCGAGGATTATAAGAAGCATGTATACCCGTGGATTATAAGAAGCATGTATACCAGAGGATTATAAGAAGCATGTATACCCGTGGATTATAAGAAGCATGTATACCCGTGGATTATAAGAAGCATGTATACCAGAGGATTATAAGAAGCATGTATACCCGTGGATTATAAGAAGCATGTATACCCGAGGATTATAAGAAGCATGTATACCCGTGGATTATAAGAAGCATGTATACCCGCGGATTATAAGAAGCATGTATACCTGAGGATTATAAGAAGCATGTATACCCAAGAATTATAAGAAGCATGTATACCCGAGGATTATAAGAAGCATGTATACCCGAGGATTATAAGAAGCATGTATACCCGAGGATTATAAGAAGCATGTATACCAGAGGATTATAAGAAGCATGTATACCAGAGGATTATAAGAAGCATGTATACCCGTGGATTATAAGAAGCATGTATACCAGAGGATTATAAGAAGCATGTATACCCGTGGATTATAAGAAGCATGTATATCCGAGGATTATAAGAAGCATGTATACCGTGGATTATAAGAAGCATGTATACCAGAGAATTATAAGAAGCATGTATACCCGTGGATTATAAGAAGCATGTATACCCGAGGATTATAAGAAGCATGTATACCCGAGGATTATAAGAAGCATGTATACCAGAGGATTATAAGAAGCATGTATACCCGAGGATTATAAGAAGTATGTATACCCGTGGATTATAAGAAGCATGTATACCCGAGGATTATAAGAAGCATGTATACCCGTGGATTATAAGAAGCATGTATACCCGAGGATTATAAGAAGCATGTATACCCGAGGATTATAAGAAGCATGTATACCCGAGGATTATAAGAAGCATGTATACCCGAGGATTATAAGAAGCATGTATACCCGTGGATTATAAGAAGCATGTATACTCGAGGATTATAAGAAGCATGTATACCCTTGGATTATAAGAAGCATGTATACTCGAGGATTATAAGAAGCATGTATACCCGTGGATTATAAGAAGTGTCACGCTCTGGGTACTACAAAAGACCGCTTGAGTAACTCCAGCCCTCCAGGTAAGCCTTCAACCCCCAATCTCCGCAGCCAGCTTCACCTATAGGAGCCCCCGCTTGCCGGGACGCAGAACACGCCTGCCCGGGATCGGTTGCCCCCAGGACTTCAATGGCTCAAAGATTGTAGGCTTACTGAACGGAGGTCTGGAGAACCTGTGGCTGGAAGCGGTATTGCGTTGCCCAACAACTGAGCGTTTAACGGAAGTCCAGGAACAGGCTAGAAGGTCGGCAACGGGAGTTCAGATCCAGGATGGTCAAGACAGGCGGTGGTCGGCAACGGGAGTTCAAAACAATCACAAGAGACTTAGCAGCTAACTAGGTTCAAGGCGCTATAACAGGCACTGATCATCTGATGGTGTGAACCCTTTATAGGAGGCTACAGTGATAGGGGCTGTGGAAGCTGCATGTGTGATTGGTGCGATTGAGAACTGGGCCACTATAGGTAGAGCCTGGGAATAGCCCAAGCCCTCCTATGGGCTCATTGGCCCAGACAAGGAAGGGGCGTTTGCCCCAGGGTGGTTAGGGCTCATTGGCCCTTTAAACAAGTCCTCCGGCGGGCACGCACAGAACAGCGCCGCCGGAGGGAATAAGAAATACGTGCTCGCGCCTGTGCGCGAGCACGTCTGCTGGAAGCAGAGGGGGGCGTGGCCGAGCCGGGCACTGCGCGAGACGCCCCCGCCCGAGCCGACGCCGCACGGCCAGGACGCCGGGCCGGGAGCTGCGCCGCCAGGCGCCCGGGGACGGCGCGGGAACGGGGACACGGTGAGTGAGAGCTGACAAGAAGCATGTATACCCGTGGATTATAAGAAACATGTATACCCGAGGATTATAAGAAGCATGTATACCCGAGGATTATAAGAAGCATGTATACCCGAGGATTATAAGAAGCATGTATACCCGAGGACTATAAGAAGCATGTATACCCGAGGATTATAAGAAGCATCTATACCCGAGGATTATAAGAAGCATGTATACCCGAGGACTATAAGAAGCATGTATACCCGAGGATTATAAGAAGCATCTATACCCGAGGATTATAAGAAGCATGTATACCCGAGGATTATAAGAAGCATGTATACCTGAGGATTATAAGAAGCATGTATACCCGAGGACTATAAGAAGCATGTATACCCGAGGATTATAAGAAGCATGTATACCCGAGGATTATAAGAAGCATGTATACCCGAGGACTATAAGAAGCATGTATACCCGAGGATTATAAGAAGCATGTATACCCGAGGATTATAAGAAGCATGTATACCCGAGGACTATAAGAAGCATGTATACCCGAGGATTATAAGAAGCATGTATACCCGAGGATTATAAGAAGCATGTATACCCGAGGACTATAAGAAGCATGTATACCCGAGGATTATAAGAAGCATGTATACCCGAGGATTATAAGAAGCATGTATACCCGAGGACTATAAGAAGCATGTATTCCCGAGGATTATAAGAAGCATGTATACCCGAGGATTATAAGAAGCATGTATACCCGAGGATTATAAGAAGCATGTATACCCGAGGATTATAAGAAGCATGTATACCCGAGGATTATAAGAAGCATGTATACCCGAGGATTATAAGAAGCATGTATACCCGAGGATTATAAGAAGCATGTATACCCGAGGATTATAAGAAGCATGTATACCCGAGGATAATAAGAAGCATGTATACCCGAGGATTATAAGAAGCATGTATACCCGAGGATTATAAGAAGCATGTATACCCGAGGATTATAAGAAGCATGTATACCCGAGGATTATAAGAAGCATGTATACCCGTGGATTATAAGAAGCATGTATACCCGAGGATTATAAGAAGCATGTATACCTGAAGATTATAAGAAGCATGTATACCCGAGGATTATAAGAAGCATGTATACCCGAGGATTATAAGAAGCATGTATACCCGAGGATTATAAGAAGCATGTATACCCGAGGATTATAAGAAGCATGTATACCCGGGGAATATAAGAAGCATGTATACCCGAGGATTATAAGAAGCATGTATACCCGAGGATTATAAGAAGCATGTATACCCGTGGATTATAAGAAGCATGTATACCCGAGGATTATAAGAAGCATGTATACCTGAAGATTATAAGAAGCATGTATACCCGAGGATTATAAGAAGCATGTATACCCGGGGAATATAAGAAGCATGTATACCCGAGGATTATAAGAAGCATGTATACCTGAGGATTATAAGAAGCATGTATACCCGAGGATTATAAGAAGCATGTATACCCGAGGATTATAAGAAGCATGTATACCCGAGGATTATAAGAAGCATGTATACCCGAGGATTATAAGAAGCATGTATACCCGAGGATTATAAGAAGCATGTATACCCGAGGATTATAAGAAGCATGTATACCCGAGGATTATAAGAAGCATGTATACCCGAGGATTATAAGAAGCATGTATACCCGAGGATTATAAGAAGCTGATCGCTAATAGAGTGCCAACGTTTCGGGGCCCCTGGCTCTGGACTGGGTCACTCCTTAAAAGTGATATTTCCTGGGTCTGGGAGCAGGGGATGGGAAGGTTCTCACTCAGGCCATCTTGTAGGTCCAGCGGCAGGTTACCTGATGAATCCAGGTCCGCTTGAAGGTGACTTAAACCGGACCTTCACCATGATTTAATAAAAAGCATCTAAAGCATCTAAAGTTAATATATGTTATGTTTTTAGTCACTTACTTATTATTCTTTCTCCCACTGGGCTGCAACTCTGTTCAGGACTTTAGAATACAGGCGCCGCCATCTTGACTCAGAAGCACCACACATACTGAGGAGAGGGGAGTGGGATAAAGTACAGGGGATGGGGTTATAGCTGTGCTTTGCTCAGACAGAGCAGAGCTGGGGTCAGGAAAAGGTCAGCAATCCCAGAATGCAGAGCAGCACAGTCAGGAAGACACTTCCTGTTTGCAGGCAGCCTGATGCTCCATGAGCCGCCATCTTGGATGTTTAAAGGCTCATAACATGCAGTAGATGGAGGTAGGATGATATTTAATGTGAGCAATCTGTATGTACAGGGTGTGGGAAACATATAAGATAGGCTCTTATTCAGGGTGAAGGTCCGGATTAATGTGGGCAATCTGTATGTACAGGGTGTGGGAAACATATAAGATAGGCTCTTATTCAGGGTGAAGGTCCGGATTAATGTGGGCAATCTGTATGTACAGGGTGGGGGAAACATACAAGATAGGCTCTTATTCAGAGTGAAGGTCCGCTTTAAATTGAGTCCATAAACATTGCAACCATGTTCTCTTTTTGTTGAGGCAGGTAAAGCAAACTGTGCAGGAACCCGTCACACAGCGTCCTACTCAACCGACTCCTACGGATGTCCCTCACTTGCCCTCTAGGGTTCGGCCCCGGTTTTCCTTTAGTGTTGGGCGAACCCAAACCGCAAAGTTCAGCCAGAAGGTCCATGTCTGGGTTTTGGCGTTTGTAGATCTGGCACTAGGAGTGTCATCACTTATGGCGGCAGCCATCTTTCTGTGGCCCTGATCGTAGACAATTTGTAAGCCGGCACGTCGGAGGCAGGGACTGGATTGCGGGGCTCAGGTAAGTAACAGCCGGCCCCCAGCTGCCCCCCCAACATCCACACCCACCATCAGTTGTTCTTTTTTTAGTTCGGGTCCCTATTGATTTCAGTCGGGTTTGGCAAGTTCAGGCGCCCAAACCGAACTTTTGTTCAAAGTTTGTCCGAAGTTGCTGAACTATAAATTATATTAATGTTGCAAAATATATTCTATATATCTGAACTGTTACTTTCTTATCCTATGCTGCCCTCAAGCGGCCAAACTACCCTCACATCAAAGACTATCTGAAATTCATGTACACATTCTAACTTTAAAGCAGACCTAGGCCCTTATTCATGAAGGGATAGCGTCAGGTAGCGGCTGGTTAATGAGAGGTAGCGACAGGTAGCGACTGGTGAACGCCGGACATGGCAGCAATTACACATTTATCAAGCAGAATCTGTTTAGCGACTGGGATAGCGCCATGTAGCGTCTGATTCATCATTTTCACAGCCTCTGCGAACAGCGCCGGCGTTCCACCTTGCACAGCGCCAGGTATGACCTCTCGCTACCTGTCGCTCTCCCATACATTTCAATGGACGATCCTTTTCTTCTCTTTAAACTGGGTTTTTGTTTATTTTATTTTTTTTTCCAAAAATCACAAATAATTCTGTGACCTCTCCTGGCATTGAATAAGCAGTTTTTTCACAATTTTTTCATTTTTCATATATTTCTTCAGAAATGACATTACAGGTCTGCCATTAAAGTGTTCATGTTACAATGTTATTACAATGTAATTCCATATGTTTGTTACTAGTGGATAAATGCTGAAAAACAGACTTTAAACACACCGCCTCCTGCGCTCTGGGCTTCAAACAACTATTTTTCAGCGCCAGAGATTTGTGAGGCTGTTTTATTGCTGAATATGGTGTGAGTCGGTCGCTATGAGCAGTCGCTAACATGCGCTCCCATACAGCGCTGTACTGGTCAAATAGCGACTCCTCACAATGTATTCAACATTACTGAACAGCGACTGAGTCGCTATAAAGTAGCGACCCACAGCTGAACACTGCGACTACTAGCGGGCGCTCTGAAAATGCCGCTACAGACGCTCATCTGTCGCTACCTGGCGTTAGTGATGAATCAGCCTGTGAGACTCATGCTAACTATTCCTATAACAGGCTCCCCCATCACAGTGTTACATAACCTCAGCTTGCTTTTGTTGGAGATATTGTGCAACAGCTTACAGCTTAGCTTAGTATGTGATCTGCGTCTATATTGCTGGGTAATGCAGTTTACATTTATTATTATTATTATTAAAGTTTATCTATAAAGCCATCATCTTCCATGGCGCTGTACAATGTGAAATTACAAACAGGGTGAAACAATTTACAATACTTGACAGAAAAGCACAAACACATAGAGGCCGATTCATTAATAGCGGCAGGTAGCGACAGTTGAGCGACTGTAGCGGCATTTTCACAGCGCCCGCTAGTAGTCGCTGGGCTTGGCTGTTGTTCGGTAGTTGATAGCGACTCAGTCGGTTTGCCGTAATGTTGAATATTGGGCGAGGAGTCGCTATTTGACAGGTTCCGCGCTGTATGGGAGCGCATGATAGCGACTGGTCAGAGCGACCGGCTCCCACCATATTCATCAAAAAATCACGCTCCAAAATTTCTCGCGCTGTGAAATGCATGTTTAAACCCCAGAGCGCTGGCGGCGATGGGTTAAAAGTAGTTTTTTAACCCCCAAACAACCATATTTTTGGAAACCAAAAAAAACAAGTTTTTAAAATAATTTAGTAATATGAATACATTAATATCAGACCTGTAATATCAATTCTGCACAATTTTTTTTTTTTACCTTAAAAAAATTATTTAAAATGGCAGAAGTGGTCACAGAATTTTTCACATTTAAAAAACAAAAACAAAAAAACATTAATAACAATTAATTATGAATTTAAATATTGTTCCATTGAAATGCATTGGAGAGCGCCAGGTAGCGAGAGGTCATACCTGTCGCTGTTCAAGGTCGGACGCTGGCGCTGTGGGCTGAGGCTGGAATAATGATGAATGAGTCGCTATATGGCGCTCTGTCAGTCGCTAAGCAGGATCGGCTTGATAAATGTGTGATTGTGGTGGGGAGCCGGCGTTCTCGTGGCGGGGCCCGTCATTACCGGCCGCTCACCAGTCGCTACCTGTCGCTATTCCTTCATAAATAAGGGCCATAGTCATACTGAAATACATTGGGAGAGACGGCCCTGCTCTTGTGGACTTACAATCTAAAGGATTAGGGTGGAGACAAAAGCTCACTAGCAGTATATACAGGGAGGCTGATGCATTACTAACGCCAGGTATCGGCAGATGAGTGTCTGTATAGCGGCGCTTAGAGCGACCGCTAGTAGCCGCTGTAAGCGGGTATAGGGCGCTGTAACCTAGCGTTGCGGTCGCTGTAGTAACCTGGACGGCATTGATGAATGTGATGTATGTTGGGCGCTCTAACACCAGAACAGCGCTGCAACAAGTGAGACGTAGCACCAGCTCAGTGCGACCAACTCTTGGCGCTCCGCACCATACTTCAAAAAAGGACACACACACAGCATCGGCGCTCTAAAGCTGGGCCCTGTAGCATAGTGCGCCAGACGCTGTGTGATTAAAGTCTGTTTTTGAACACATATCCACCAGTAACAAAGCGAAAACACATGGAATGACATTGTTTTAACTCAACAATTCTGGACAATTCTGGATAAAAATATAAAAAGTCAAAAAAGTTTCTCTTTGCAGCCAGGAGACGTCACACAATGATGAAAAAAAGAATATCAAACACGCTGTTTATACACATGCAAATGAACGGCCATTGAAAGGTATGGGAGAGCGACACTGAGCGAAAGGTAATACCTGTCGTCCTGGAAGCTAGAGCCGCCTGTAATAATACATGTGACACTACATGGCGCTGTTAGAGACGCTATACACTGACCTGCCTGTAATAATAATGTGACACTACATGACGCTGTTATAGGCGCTATACACTGAGCCGCCTGTAATAATACATGTGACGCTACATGGCGCTGTTAGAGGTGCTATACACTGACCTGCCTGTAATAATACATGTGACGCTACATGACGCTGTTAGAGGCGCTATACACTGAGCTGCCTGTAATAATACATGTGACACTACATGGCACTGTTAGAGACGCTATACACTGAGCCGCCTGTAATAATACATGTGACGCTACATGGCGCTGTTAGAGACGCTATACACTGACCTGCCTGTAATAATACATGTGACACTACATGGCGCTGTTAGAGGTGCTATACACTGACCTGCCTGTAATAATACATGTGACACTACATGGCGCTGTTAGAGACGCTATACACTGAGCCGCCTGTAATAATACATGTGACGCTACATGGCGCTGTTAGAGACGCTATACACTGACCTGCCTGTAATAATACATGTGACACTACATGGCGCTGTTAGAGACGCTATACACTGACCTGCCTGTAATAATACATGTGACGCTACATGGCGCTGTTATAGGCGCTATACACTGAGCCGCCTGTAATAATACATGTGACGCTACATGGCGCTGTTAGAGGTGCTATACACTGACCTGCCTGTAATAATACATGTGACGCTACATGGCGCTGTTAGAGGTGCTATACACTGACCTGCCTGTAATAATACATGTGACACTACATGACGCTGTTAGAGGCGCTATACACTGACCTGCCTGTAATAATACATGTGACGCTACATGGCGCTGTTAGAGGCGCTATACACTGACCTGCCTGTAATAATACATGTGACACTACATGGCGCTGTTAGAGGCGCTATACACTGACCTGCCTGTAATAATACATGTGACGCTACATGGCGCTGTTAGAGGCGCTATACACTGACCTGCCTGTAATAATACATGTGACGCTACATGGCGCTGTTAGAGGCGCTATACACTGACCTGCCTGTAATAATACATGTGACACTACATGGCGCTGTTAGAGGCGCTATACACTGACCTGCCTGTAATAATACATGTGACGCTACATGGCGCTGTTAGAGGCGCTATACACTGACCTGCCTGTAATAATACATGTGACACTACATGACGCTGTTAGAGGCGCTATACACTGACCTGCCTGTAATAATACATGTGACGCTACATGGCGCTGTTAGAGGCGCTATACACTGACCTGCCTGTAATAATACATGTGACGCTACATGACGCTGTTAGAGGCGCTATACACTGACCTGACTGTAATAATACATGTGACGCTACATGGCGCTGTTAGAGGCGCTATACACTGACCTGCCTGTAATAATACATGTGACGCTACATGGCGCTGTTAGAGGCGCTATACACTGACCTGCCTGTAATAATACATGTGACACTACATGGCGCTGTTAGAGGCGCTATACACTGACCTGCCTGTAATAATACATGTGACGCTACATGACGCTGTTAGAGGCGCTATACACTGACCTGCCTGTAATAATACATGTGACACTACATGGCGCTGTTAGAGGCGCTATACACTGACCTGCCTGTAATAATACATGTGACGCTACATGGCGCTGTTAGAGGCGCTATACACTGACCTGCCTGTAATAATACATGTGACGCTACATGACGCTGTTAGAGGCGCTATACACTGAGCCGCCTGTAATAATACATGTGACGCTACATGGCGCTGTTAGAGGCGCTATACACTGACCTGCCTGTAATAATACATGTGACGCTACATGACGCTGTTAGAGGCGCTATACACTGACCTGCCTGTAATAATACATGTGATACTACATGGCGCTGTTAGAGGTGCTGTACACTGACCTGCCTGTAATAATACATGTGACGCTACATGGCGCTGTTAGAGGTGCTGTACACTGACCTGCCTGTAATAATACATGTGATACTACATGACGCTGTTAGAGGCGCTATACACTGAGCCGCCTGTAATAATACATGTGACGCTACATGGCGCTGTTAGAGGTGCTATACACTGACCTGCCTGTAATAATACATGTGACACTACATGGCGCTGTTAGAGGCGCTATACACTGACCTGCCTGTAATAATACATGTGACGCTACATGACGCTGTTAGAGGCGCTATACACTGAGCTGCCTGTAATAATACATGTGACACTACATGACGCTGTTAGAGGCGCTATACACTGACCTGCCTGTAATAATACATGTGACGCTAAGATGGCCGCCTAGTCGGACGTGTCTGCTAGGGGCTCCTGCATTTATCCTGATTAATTGCCTTCAGAGCTGTTCTAGGCACACCTGGGCGCTTCCCCTTTGCCCACCTGGGCTGAAGAATCATACCTGTCGCTGTGGTGGCCCCCGGTTGTGCGGCGGCGAGGGTGGATTTTGCTGCTGTCGGCGACCTGGAGGATCCGGCGGTGCAGAGACTGGTGGCGGAGACGCGCGGCCCTGCACGTGGGAGGCGGACTGAAGCGGGGGACAGAGCATCGGTCCCTGAGTCGTCCGGGCGGCGGAGAAGGTGAGGGCGAGCACCCGGACTCCAAGTGGAGTGCTTACCCGAAGTGCGGTCGGCGGTGAGTGCTATCCGGGCGGCGGGCGACGGTCGGCCTAAGGGGCGAGGGCGGGCGGCCCCATAGTGTGTGAAAGAGGAGCGGCGGCGGACGAGATCCTGCCTCTATCTAATCTGGGCAGTGGGTCCATCACTGGAGATCCCCCCTAGGGGTGCCGGGAATCCCTCAGCAGCAGACCGGAGCAGGCAGTGATTTGGCGGGAAACAGGGAGAGTGACCGGCGCCATATTGGAGCTGTGTGGGGAGCCGCGGTCGACGCCGGGGCACACATACCTCACCTGTCTGAGTGAGGCACTGATTTATCTTGGACTGCCCACATCCCGGTACCCTCTCTGTGTGTAGTGGGGGCGGCCAGAGGAGAAATTAAGATCCCCTGGAGGTGCCTGGAGACGCCTCAAACCCGTACTGGAGCAGATCTGGTGGGCTCCCTGGCTTCCCCTGTTAGGGAAGAACTGCAACTGGCCCGCTGAGCCCCCTGTGGGGTGCAGTGCTGGGCAGGTTTCTGTGGCCCTGGAAAGCGGCTGCGGCCCCCATTCCTGTGCAGCAGTGCGAGTACCCGGTGTTCCCCTGCTTATTATATTTGAGCAACAACGACAAGGCCCACTGTGCCATTTATCTGAGTCACTGCAGCAAGTTCCTCGGACCCTCTGTAATAAGTCTCTGAATCCATATATCTGTATGAATATGAGAGCTCCGTGAATTCTGTGTCAGCGACGCAAATACACTCCCTAAACCTTATATCTGTACTGCAGACGAGCTCCTGGACCCTATATCTGTGCTGCATATGAGCTCCTGAAATCCTGTTTCTGTGCAGTGTACCCTGCCTCCCTGGCATCTGTGTAGCAGGACCATCGCTAAAAGCTCCCTGACCCCCCATTTCCGTGCGGTATCCGAGAGCCCCTTGAATCCTACATCTGAACCGCCATACGAGCCTGTGGTCCCCCTACGTCTGTGTGGCTTCTGAGTGCCCTTGGACCCTCCTCTCCGTGCAGCATCTGAGTGCTCCCTGAACCCTATATCTGTATATCTGACTCCCTGTACGCCTCTTCCTCCACGTATGTCAGGCAATAGGAAGCGCAAATCTACAGTGGTCAGTTGTAGCACGCAAACAATGGAATCCCCAGGCGGAGTTGGGCCGGAGCCCTCTAATCCGGACACAGCGGCGATCATGGCTGCTATAGCCTCCTGTCAAAACATCCTTACAACTAAATTTGACACTCTCCAGGAACAGTTCAACTATTTTCGCCATGACCTGGATAAGATCCGAGACCGCACGGGGGAAAATGAGAGGAGAATTGGGGAGGCGGAGGATCGACTGTCTGAGCAGGCGGGGGAGCTGGCTACCCTACGACGACAGGTGACTGTCCTATTGGGAAGGGCCGAGGACTCTGAAAACAGAAATAGGAGAAATAACGTGAGAATTCTGGGTCTGCCCGAAAGAGCTGAGGGCTCCTCCCCGGAGGAGTTTGCTGAAAACCTCATACGGGACGCCCTGGCACCCAGGAACCTAACCAAATTCTTCACTATTGAAAGAGCACACAGAATCCCGCTGAAACCCCCCCCGCCCGGGGCCCCGCCAAGACCATTTATATTTAAAGTTCTCCATTACAAGGACAGAGACGCTATACTCCCCGCGGCCAGGACAAAAGGTGCGGTGTCTTATGAGAATGCCCGGCTGTCTTTTTACCCGGATTTCACATCGGAAGTGCAGAAATTGCGGCGCTCATTCAACGGGGTCAGAGAGCGGCTTAGGAAAAAAAAGATCAAATACGCCATGCTCTTCCCGGCACGGCTGCGTGTTCAAGATGGAGAGTCTGTTAAGTTCTTTACATCGGCTGCGGAAGCTGACATATGGTTGGACTCACTGCCGGGAGCCTGATGGACTGGGCCCCGATTGAAGAGAATAGTTTAACCATTATTCTGATTTGCTTTGTCTGGGTTGATGGCTCCCCCATTTCCTTCTCCTTTTGGTGATGGGGGCGATCCCCCGCTACTCCTCTGGGGGCCCCACTGGGGGGCAATGTGGTGGAGCCCGAGTTGGTGCTTATGCATCTTGTTTAAAGATAACGTTATTGTGTTGTTGTGTGATGCCTGAACAGCTTGTACATCCTGTCAGTAGTTGTTGCGGGGGAGCCTTGGCTCCGGATTCTCGGAGCGCGATCGGGCCTCCTCCAACTCCCCTACCACCCATCCCACTAAATTCCCTTCCCCTCCTCCTTCCCCCCCCCCCTCTCTCAACCCTACCTTCACCGCCCCCCCCCCTCCGCTCCCCTCCGATGACCCCCCCTTTGTGGGGATCTCTCCCCCCTCCACCCCCCCCCCCCTTTTTTCTTTTCCCCTTTTCTCCTGGATCCCCCTCGCTGGCTCGGGGAACCCGCGGCGGATATTCCGCTGACCCGCAACTGATCAGCAAGCTTGTTTTTGCAGTCCCCTAGGCAATGGGCCTGCGCGTTCCAATTGCATATAGTTAAACCAGTGTTGTGTTACTTTGTTTGGGATATGATGCTCGCCAAGGTTGGGGGGTGGTGGAGCGGGGTGGGGGGTGGGTTATGGGACGGGGTACAGTTTAATTGTTATATTATCTGTTATATTATCTGTTCTGTCTGTGGCTGTCTGTATGTGGGTTTGAATGTGATGTCTGCTTGCTGGACTCGAGAGATAGGAAGATCTGGGGAGGGGGGGGGGGGGGTCACCCGAAGGCGGCTATTGATAGCTGCACCCTATACGGTAATAATG
Organism: Gastrophryne carolinensis; assembly: GCA_027917425.1. Taxonomy (NCBI): domain Eukaryota; kingdom Metazoa; phylum Chordata; class Amphibia; order Anura; family Microhylidae; genus Gastrophryne; species Gastrophryne carolinensis. Next base: position 425,775,396 of record CM051239.1, read on the forward strand.
GGTGAGTGTACATTTCTCTCTTGGAACGTTAGGGGGCTTAATGATAAGATCAAAAGGACCACTGTCCTCCAATTTGTTAAGAAGTATAAGCCGAATGTAGTTATTCTCCAAGAGACCCATTTGGTGGGCCAGAGGGTGCTGGCTTTGAAGAGGCCATGGATCCAGAGCTCCTTTCACGCCCCCTTCTCGGCATACTCTAGAGGTGTTTCGGTGCTGATCTCGAAGGGTACCCCATTTATGCTGCTTTCAGTCCACGTCGACCGGGAGGGTTGCTATGTTATTCTCCATGCTAAATTGATGGACACTGTTATGATAATAGTCGGAGTATATGTCCCCCCACCATTTTCTGCTAACATTCTAGATAAAATAATGGAGAAAGTGCTCACCTACCCTCCGGCCCCGATACTGCTGCTAGGGGATTTTAATATGGTTTTGGATACGGCGCTAGATAGGATGAGTAAGAACCCTGGCCCCAAGACCCAATTGGCTAACTGGGCGGAAGCGTTAGGACTGCAGGAGCTTTGGAGGTGGAAACACACCACCGACAGGGCATTCTCCTGTCATTCGGTTACACACAAGTCCCTTTCTAGAATTGACCTGGCGTTCTCCTCGCCTGAAATTTTACCAAGAGTGACAGCCTGTAGTTACCTCCCAAGAGGGGTCTCGGACCACTCGCCCCTACTGATCACAGCCGGGCTGTCGCTGAGGCGAGAGAACTGGGTGGGGTGGAACTTGAATCCCCTATGGTTGGAAGCCCCTGACATTATGAATAATCTGAAATCCTCTGCCGAGGCGTTCTGGGACTGCAATACGGCGGAGACATCGGTGGAAGTGAGCTGGGATGCCTTCAAAGCGGTCACCAGGGGTGCGGCCATCAGTGCCATAGCTGCTGCTAGGAGGAAGAAGGGGCGAGAAGTGGCAGATCTTGAGTGTAGGCTGGCGCGGGCAGAGGAGAAGTTCAGTGCAAGCTCGGATAGTGGGGACCATTCAGCTCTGCTGGCATTAAAGAGGGAATACAACCTGCTTCTGACTGACTCGGCCAGGAAATTACTGCTATATAAGCAGGCCACAATTTTCGATAAAGGGGATAAGAACGGTAAGACCCTGGCCTATCTAGCGAGAGCCGAAAGCCAGCCCAACCACATTGCTGAAATTCTGGATAATGGTGCGAGGGTGACGAGTGGGGAGGAGATTGCTCAGAGGTTTCTGGAATACTACTCGGCCTTATATTCCTCGAGGGTGAGTTATGGGTCGTCAGAGCTGGATAACTATCTTGACCAAGTCTCCTTTCCTAGACTGGCTGTGGAGGACCAGGAGGCTTTGAATTCCCCTATCACCATGGATGAGGTCTCTGGCGCCATTAGGATGCTCTCTAGTAGAAGGGCGCCGGGGCCTGACGGAATACCGGCCGAGTGGTATAAACAGGACCTTGAACAAGTGACCCCTAGGCTGTGGGAAGTTCTGAAACAAGCGCTTGATAGTGAGCGCCTTCCAGCCTCCTTTTATGAGGCTCACGTGGTCCTCATTTATAGGGAGGGGAAGCCCCCTGACTCCTGTGCGTCCTACCGCCCCATATCCCTATTGAATCAGGATGCAAAAATACTTGCCAAAATACTGGCCACCAGGCTAAATAAAGTTATACTGCATTTGATTGGGCCAGATCAGTCGGGGTTTATGCCTGGGCGTACCACATGTGTGAATCTCCGCAGACTGATGTCCAACCTTCAAATTATACATGATAACCATGGGGAACGGGTAGTCATATCATTAGATAATGAAAAGGCCTTTGACTCGGTAGAATGGGATTATCTCTGGGCGGTGCTGGAAAGATTCGGATTCCCTCCCAGCTTTATTACGTACATCAAACTGTTATATAAATGCCCTACGGCCCGGATACGGGTCAACGGGTGTTACTCTAGCTCATTCGCCTTGCATAGGGGGACAAGGCAGGGGTGCCCACTGTCACCACTGCTTTTTGCCTTAGCTATCGAACCCTTGGCGATTATTGTTCGGAATTCCCCGGGTATCTCTGGGTGGAGGCTGGGGGCAGTAGAGGAAAAGATATCCCTATATGCGGATGACACACTGCTGTACCTGGCTGACGGCCACAGGTGTCTGGACGCAGCTTTGGACGCTATTGGAGTGTTTGGGAGGTTCTCAGGATTGAAGATCAATTGGGATAAATCTAGCCTAATGTTAGTGGACGAGCTTGCTGCCCCCGACATCTCTCCAAGGTCCCAGTTGAAAATAGTCCAACATTTTAAGTACCTGGGGATCGTGGTTAGTAGGCAACCAAGTGAATTCTTGACTCTGAATATTTCCCCTGTTGTGTCAAGATTGAAGCAGCGGATTGCTCAATGGGCAAACCTGCCCTTGTCAGTCATGGGCAGAATCAATATTTACAAAATGATATTCCTTCCTAAATTTCTGTACATATATCAGGCCTCGCCAGTGTTGCTGCCCGTTTCCCACTTTAAGATGTTGGATTCAATTCTATTCGGCTTCATCTGGGGACAGTCTCCACCTAGGCTCAGCAGACAAATTATGAAAGCACAGGTGGTGGAGGGGGGTCTGGCGGTCCCATATATGCAGATGTATTTCTATGCCACGCAGCTCCTGTTTGTGCACTGGTGGCTCAGCCAGCCGCAAAACAACCCAGTAGTAGTCCTGGAGGCGACAGTGCTGGGCTCTGCCGAGAAACTATCACTCCTGGTGTATAGGGGGGTCCGGGGGGTTCGGGAGGCTACAGGATGCATGAGGGTAGTGTGCAACATATGGGGAAGGGTAGCCAAGATGATGGTGAATCCGGACGAGGTCCAGTACTGGTCCCCCTTTACTCCTCTCTGGAGCAATCCCAAACTACCAGAGTTGATTCCATTACAGGACCCGCAGTTCTGGGATGGGAGGGGCCTCCGGACGCTGGGCCAGGTATACAGAGAGGGAGTGCTTATCTCGTTTGACCAGGTCCGTGAGGCCTTTCGAGTTTCCCACCGAGATTTCTTCCGATACCTGCAACTTAGACACGCTCTGCAAACTCAGTTCCACAGGACCGTTCCGAATTTTTCGGTGTCCCAGGTGGAGAGTGCAGTGAGAGGGATGGACTTGAGGAAACCTGTCTCTACATTGTACAAGTGCCTGGTTGCTGGGTTGGAATCCCCTAGGGGGAGGATTGAAAGCAGGTGGCTGGCCCTGGACCATACTCTGGACCGAGACGACTGGGAGGAAATTTTAGATAACCTACACTCATCGGTTATAGAAGCCAGAGACAGATTTATCCAGACCAAGTGGATACACCAAGCTTATATTACGCCGATACGGTTGCATAAGATGGGATTACTGGCTAGTGACTTATGCCCCAGGTGTGAGAGGGAGACTGGTACATGGGAACATATGACCTGGTCCTGCGAGGTCCTGGTCGGATACTGGGGTGAGGTAATGGACTTGATCGGCAAGGTGGTGGGCATTCGGATTACCGGCTCGATTTCATTATGTCTTCTAGGTGTGGTAGAATCACTGTCGCTGTCGAGCCCGCTGAAATCATTATATAGACTGCTACTCTTCTATGCCAGGAAATGCGTTCTGCTTAATTGGAAACACCCGGCCAAACCATCAGCGCGGGCGTGGAGGTCTCTGATTAACCAGAAACTTACTATGTACAAGTTGACATATATGGCCAGGGGGGTGCCGGATAAATTTGAGAAGATATGGGATCCCTGGCTGCAAAGCCAAGACACAGCCTCAGAGGATAATTAGAAGGGCCTAGATCCACTTATAGGGCAAGGCAGCTCACCCAGGTGGCTTGAGATATCGTGTGGTAGAGAGTGGCACTAAGGAAAAGAGAGTAGCATCCTGAGAAGGGCTCCCCCGGCCGGCCCTCCCATCCCGGTGAATAGTTGATTAGACATCCGAGTCCAGAAGCGTGTGTATATGTTGTGTGAATGTTGTCGTGTCTTTATGTTAATTGAAGCTATACTACTGAGCTGGGTGCCTGTGGCACCTCCATGTGATATGTGATTTGTATATGTATTTGATGTTGTTCAATGTTTGCTCTATTGCAACTGCAAATAAAAAGAAACTTTAAAAAAAAAAAAAATAATACATGTGACGCTACATGGCGCTGTTAGAGGTGCTCACCTGATTCACTTTCATAAATGTGGTTTTGCGTACAGCACCCGGCGTTCACCAGACTCTGCCTGCCGCTACAAGGCGCTACCTGGCGCTATCCTTCATAAATAAGGGCCATAGAGGAGCAGCACTAGAGAAGTGAGAGGAGAGATGAATGAGTTGAGTTGTGAATAGATTGGGGGGGGGGGCAGTCTGTTTGTTGTCAAACCACAGAGGAGAGTGTTGCAGTAATCAAGTCGGGATATGATCAGGGTGTGCGCTAGGATTTTGGTCGTATCAGGTGAGAGAGAGAAGCGGATGCGGAAGATGTTTCTGAGTTGGAGACGGCAGGAGGTGGTTAGTGATTGAATGTGAGGTGTGAATGAGAGAGGGGAGTCCATTATAACCCCAAAATCTTATACAACAACCAAGTTAAATCTACAGAGGACACACTCCAGCATACAATCAAATCAAATTTTATGCATAATCATAATAACAATCTGACGCACAAAGACCAGTTAAAATCCTTAAAAAACATAGACACAACACAAAAAATTCAATGAATAAATATTAATAAATAATAAAAAATATATATAATAAATATATTATATTAATAAATATAATAATTGCATTCATAATATAGTAAATCAATTGAATCAAAATTCACTAAATATTCATAAACCAATTAATAATTTGATAATCTCCTTACTGTGATTAATTATAGTATAATTCAAAACTATGCGAATGTGAAAAACTCATAAATGTATAATCACACAACCAACAAAGGAAAAAAAAACTAAAAAGACCTTTGCTAATCACTAAATAACAATACCCCGCCTATGATCCAGATCAAATCTTTATAACAAATTAACAAATAAAAAAATAGAATATTGTGTCTATAAATGCCAACAATAATCTACAAATAAATTAAGGTGATGTAACACGCAAGAATCGATGAAAACCTATAACCCTAAATACCCTCCAAAATTAAAAAACCATACAACAATGCCGAATTAATGAAACACTTGAACCGTCATTAATCATGGTAAGGTATATAAATGAGCGTCTCCCCTACATCAACACCTCACACAGAGCCACGCATTCCGTGGGCACAAACACCTACTTCCTCAGGCTATATCAGCAGTATAAACCCAAGGCATCGTGCTTGAGGAGTTGCAGCAATTGTGAGGTCAGTGACAGATATAGTTGGTGTGGAGGCAGTAGGAGAGTTTGATGGTGCAAAAACAACAAACGGGGAGGCTGATTCATTAATAGCGCCAGGTAGCGACAGATGAGCGACTGTAGCGGTATTTTCACATCGCCCGCTAGTATTCGCTGTGCTTGGCCGTTGTTCGGTTGTTGACAGCGACTCAGTCGGTGTGCAGTAATGTTGAATATTGGGTGAGGAGTCGCTGTTTGACAGGTTCCGCGCTGTATGGGAGCGCATGACAGCGAATGGCCATAGCGAACGGCTCCCACCATATTCATTAACAAATCACGCTCAAAAAATTCTCGCGCTGTGAAATGCTTGTTTAAACCCCAGAGCGCTGGCGGTGATGGGTTAAAAGTAGTTTTTTAACCCCCAAACAACCATATTTTTGGGAAAAAAAAACAAGTTTTTATAAACATTTTGTAATATGAATACATTAATATCAGACCTGTAATATCAATTCTGCACAATTTTTTTATTTTTTTTCCCTTAAAAAAAATAACTAACATTGCAGAAGTGGTCACAGAATTTTTAACATTTAAAAAAAAAAAAAAAAAACATTAATAACAATTAATTATGAATATTTAAAGATTGCTCCATTGAAATGCATTGGAGAGCGCCAGGTAGCGAGAGGTCATACCTGTCGCTGTTCAAGGTCGCTCGCTGGCGCTGTGGGGTGAGGCTGGAATAATGATGAATGAGTGGCTATCTGGCGCTCTCTCGGTCGCTAAGCAGGATTGCCTTGATAAATGTGTGATTGTGGAGGGGTGCCGGCGTTCTCGTGGCGGTGCTCGTCATTACCGTTCGCTCACCATTCGCTACCTGGCGCTATCCCTTGTTAAATAAGGCCCTCAGTCTTGTCCATGTTTAGTTTGAGGGAGCGAGATGACATGAGCGATGAGATAGATGTCAGACAGTCGCGGGATAGGAGAAAAGAGATCTGGGCTAGGGAGGGAGATTTGAGTGTAGTCATAGAAGTGGTGTTGGAAGCCAAATGAGTTTATGAGTTGTCCAAGACAATAGGTGTCGACTGAGAAGAGAGAGAACAGAACCTTGTGGTACACCACCTGACAGAAGGCGGGGAGAGGAAACCACGTTTGAGTGGGACACACCAAATGTGCGATCAGAAAGCTCTTGAATTCCCAGAGATGTCAGAATTTGGAGGATGGAGGATGGTCAGCAGTGTCGAAAGCAGAGTATAGGTCAAGAAGGATAAGGATTGAGTAGTGGCCTTTAGATTTTGCTGTTAATAGATCATTAGTTACTTTGGTGAGGACGGTTTCAGTATTGAAGAGAATCTAGAGATGAGTTAGCCGAGATGTAGAGCACCAATTCCGAGTGAAAGTGCCGTTCCAGAAGTTTGGATGAAAAAGGAAGCAGTGAGATAGGTGAGTAACTGGTGATGGCCGACGGGTCCAGAGAGATTTTTTTGACAGCAGATGGTGCTGTTACATACAGTATATCTATGTGTAGTCTCTGTTGTGCATTCTCTAATGCGTGCAGGGCCGGATTAAGTGTGGTGGAGGCCCCTGGGCACAAAATCTAGTGGGGGCCCCAGATACAGTATTCTTTTTCCTTTAAAATAATAGCCCAGCCAAGTAACTGATTGGTGGTTGTCTGGCCCCGCCCACTTACTGGAACATCAGATGGAGTCCCTTGTGCCACCCTTGTGTGGGTGCGTGCTGCTCGGGAACTCCTGCTTTGCCATTCTGGGTGGGGGGTAGTGTAGTCACCCGGCTGGTTCCCTGCATTGAGCTGCCAGCGTCTGTGCTTGGTGGCTTATGTGCAGTGACAGCTCTGCACCCATCATCATGTACTCCAGGGCAGGCACACTCGCTCCCCCCTTGGGGTGCCCCACTGAGTGAAACCCCCAGGTCGCCCAAAAACGTACCTTCGTTCCTGGTCCAACGGCGCATGTGTGAGCAGTGGCCACATCCCCCTAATCTCTTTAGCAGGGCACGTGGCCGCAGGAGGCATTTGTGAATGGCAGGTACGGGCACGCTTCCATGTTAAACGGTGGCGGGGGATGCAGCCGCCAGCATGCGTCCGATCTGCTTGTGTTAGATGAGCTCCTGGGTAAAGGGGCTCAGGTGGATCCAAGCGCACTGATTGGATGCTTCGCAGGAGAGAGGACGGGTGAGATCGGGTGACCTGGGGGGTTTCACACAGTGGAGCACCCCTGATCAGGGTGGCAAAGACCAAAACCCAGGATAGTCAAAATCCTGGGTTTTGGTCTACTTTAAAGTGGACCAAAAGCCAGGATTTTGACTATCCTGGGTTTTGGTCCTTTCCCCCCCCCCCCCTTGGTCCATCACCCCTGATCGGTGATGTCCCGCTGTGTGAAACCCCCCAGATCGCCGATGCCAACTCAACTCTTCCCGGTCCAACGGCGCATGCACAGCCGCTCATCCAATCAGCGCGCTCGGAGCTGCTGACGTCACGTCGTCTAAGGCCAGCGGCACTGAGCGCACTGACGGCCGCATCCCCCGCTTCCCTCTAACAGGGACGCGTCGCTCATTCACAAATGGCTGGCGCGGGCACGCGCCCTGATAGAGGGAAAGCGGAGATACGATCGCGGCCTACGCATGCACCTTTGGACTAAAAAACAAGGTAAGTGTATGGGGCAACCTGGGGGGTTTCACACAGCGAGGCATCCTGATCTTGGATGCCCCGGGGAGGGAATCGATCGGCCCGGGAATCTATAAGATGGGTATGGGTTTTGGTACACTTTAAAGTCATTTTTCAGGCAAATACCTTCTCTCCCACGCAGCCCATCCCCCCTGGTACGCAGCTGCAGCCCTTAGCTGATTGCTGGATCCAGGTCCATCGCCGCCCTGGGTTGATCACGCGTCTCTTTCTCTTGTTGCGGAGGGGGTCCATGTAGCGATAACCTTTATCGCCGGAGGGCTTCCCCGCCAGAGACGTCCTTTTCCCAATGGTGAGAGGTGCTGCAGGAATTCCTGAGTCATTAGTGAGTCTTGTAGGTGGTACATGGGTGTGGTCTTGTAGGGGGTACATGGGTGTGGTCTTGTAGGGAGTACATGGGTGTGGTCTTGTAGGGAGTACATGGGTGTGGTCTTGTAGGGGGTACATGGGTGTGGTCTTGTAGGGGGTACATGGGTGTGGTCTTGTAGGGGGTACATGGGTGTGGTCTTGTAGGGAGTACATGGGTGTGGTCTTATAGGGAGTACATGGGTGTGTACTTGTAGGGGGTACATGGGTGTGGTCTTGTAGGGAGTACATGGGTGTGGTCTTGTAGGGAGTACATGGGTGTGGTCTTGTAGGGAGTACATGGGTGTGGTCTTGTAGGGAGTACATGGGTGTGGTCTTGTAGGGGGTACATGGGTGTGGTCTTGTAGGGAGTACATGGGTGTGGTCTTGTAGGGAGTACATGGGTGTGGTCTTGTAGGGGGTACATGGGTGTGGTCTTGTAGGGAGTACATGGGTGTGGTCTTGTAGGGAGTACATGGGTGTGGTCTTGTAGGGAGTACATGGGTGTGGTCTTGTAGTGGGTACATGGGTGTGGTCTTGTAGGGGGTACATGGGTGTGGTCTTGTAGGGAGTACATGGGTGTGGTCTTGTAGGGAGTACATGGGTGTGGTCTTGCAGGGAGTACATGGGTGTGGTCTTGTAGGGAGTACATGGGTGTGGTCTTGTAAGGGGTACATGGGTGTGGTCTTGTAGGGGGTACATGGGTGTGGTCTTGTAGGGAGTACATGGGTGTGGTCTTGTAGGGGGTACATGGGTGTGGTCTTGTAGGGAGTACATGGGTGTGGTCTTGTAGGGGGTACATGGGTGTGGTCTTGTAGGGGGTACATGGGTGTAGTCTTGTAGGGAGTACATGGGTGTGGTCTTGTAGGGAGTACATGGGTGTGGTCTTGTAGGGGGTACATGGGTGTGGTCTTGTAGGGAGTACATGGGGGTGGTCTTGTCAGGGGTACATGGGTGTGGTCTTGTAGGGGGTACATGGGTGTGGTCTTGTAGGGGCTACATGGGTGTGGTCTTGTAGGGAGTACATGGGTGTGGTCTTGTAGGGGGTACATGGGTGTGGTCTTGTAAGGGGTACATGGGTGTGGTCTTGTAGGGAGTACATGGGTGGGGTCTTGTAGGGAGTACATGGGTGTGGTCTTGAAGGGAGTACATGGGTGTGGTCTTGTAGGGGGTACATGGGTGTGGTCTTGTAGGGGGCACATGGGTGGGGTCTTGTAGGGAGTACATGGGTGTGGTCTTGAAGGGAGTACATGGGTGTGGTCTTGTAGGGGGTACATGGGTGTGGTCTTGTAGGGGGCACATGGGTGTGGTCTTGTAGGGGGTACATGGGTGTGGTCTTGTAGGGGGTACATGGGTGTAGTCTTGTAGGGAGTACATGGGTGTGGTCTTGTAGGGGGTACATGGGTGTGGTCTTGTAGGGGGTACATGGGTGTAGTCTTGTAGGGAGTACATGGGTGTGGTCTTGTAGGGAGTACATGGGTGTGGTCTTGTAGGGGGTACATGGGTGTGGTCTTGTAGGGAGTACATGGGGGTGGTCTTGTCAGGGGTACATGGGTGTGGTCTTGTAGGGGGTACATGGGTGTGGTCTTGTAGGGGGTACATGGGTGTGGTCTTGTAGGGAGTACATGGGTGTGGTCTTGTAGGGGGTACATGGATGTGGTCTTGTAAGGGGTACATGGGTGTGGTCTTGTAGGGAGTACATGGGTGGGGTCTTGTAGGGAGTACATGGGTGTGGTCTTGAAGGGAGTACATGGGTGTGGTCTTGTAGGGGGTACATGGGTGTGGTCTTGTAGGGGGCACATGGGTGTGGTCTTGTAGGGAGTACATGGGTGTGGTCTTGTAAGGGGTACATAGGTGTGGTCTTATAGGGGGTACATGGGTGTGGTCTTGTAGGGAGTACATGGGTGTGGTCTTGTAGGGGGTACATGGGTGTGGTCTTGTAGGGAGTACATGGGTGTGGTCTTGTAGGGGGTACATGGGTGTGGTCTTGTAGGGAGTACATGGGTGTGGTCTTGTAGGGAGTACATGGGTTTGGTCTTGCAGGGAGTACATGGGTGTGGTCTTGTAGGGAGTACATGGGTGTGGTCTTGTAAGGGGTACATGGGTGTGGTCTTGTAGGGAGTACATGGGTGTGGTCTTGTAGGGGGTACATGGGTGTGGTCTTGTAGGGAGTACATGGGTGTGGTCTTGTAGGGAGTACATGGGTGTGGTCTTGCAGGGAGTACATGGGTGTGGTCTTGCAGGGAGTACATGGGTGTGGTCTTGTAGGGAGTACATGGGTGTGGTCTTGTAAGGGGTACATGGGTGTGGTCTTGTAGGGGGTACATGGGTGTGGTCTTGTAGGGAGTACATGGGTGTGGTCTTGTAGGGGGTACATGGGTGTGGTCTTGTAGGGAGTACATGGGTGTGGTCTTGTAGGGAGTACATGGGTGTGGTCTTGTAGGGAGTACATGGGTGTGGTCTTGTAGGGGGTACATGGGTGTGGTCTTGTAGGGAGTACATGGGTGTGGTCTTGTAGGGGGTACATGGGTGTGGTCTTGTAGGGAGTACATGGGTGTGGTCTTGTAGGGAGTACATGGGTGTGGTCTTGTAGGGAGTACATGGGTGTGGTCTTGTAGGGAGTACATGGGTGTGGTCTTGTAGGGGGTACATGGGTGTGGTCTTGTAGGGAGTACATGGGTGTGGTCTTGTAGGGAGTACATGGGTGTGGTCTTGTAGGGAGTACATGGGTGTGGTCTTGTAGGGAGTACATGGTGTGGTCTTGTAAAGGGTACATGGGTGTGGTCTTGTAGGAAGTACATGGGTGTGGTCTTGTAGGGAGTACATGGGTGTGGTCTTGTAAGGGGTACATGGGTGTGGTCTTGTAGGGAGTACATGGGTGTGGTCTTGTAGGGAGTACATGGGTGTGGTCTTGTAGGGAGTACATGGGTGTGGTCTTGTAGGGAGTACATGGGTGTGGTCTTGTAGGGGGTACATGGGTGTGGTCTTGTAGGGGGTACATGGGTGTGGTCTTGTAGGGAGTACATGGGTGTGGTCTTGTAGGGAGTACATGGGTGTGGTCTTGTAGGGGGTACATGGGTGTGGTCTTGTAGGGAGTACATGGGTGTGGTCTTGTAGGGAGTACATGGGTGTGGTCTTGTAGGGGGTACATGGGTGTGGTCTTGTAGGGGGTACATGGGTGTGGTCTTGTAGGGAGTACATGGGTGTGGTCTTGTAGGGAGTACATGGGTGTGGTCTTGTAGGGAGTACATGGGTGTGGTCTTGTAAAGGGTACATGGGTGTGGTCTTGTAGGGAGTACATGGGTGTGGTCTTGTAGGGGGTACATGGGTGTGGTCTTGTAGGGAGTACATGGGTGTGGTCTTGTAGGGAGTACATGGGTGTGGTCTTGTAGGGAGTACATGGGTGTGGTCTTGTAGGGGGTACATGGGTGTGGTCTTGTAGGGGGTACATGGGTGTGGTCTTGTAGGGAGTACATGGGTGTGGTCTTGTAGGGAGTACATGGGTGTGGTCTTGTAGGGGGCACATGGGTGTGGTCTTGTAAGGGGCACATGGGTGTGGTCTTGTAGGGGGCACATGGGTGTGGTCTTGTAGGGGGCACATGGGTGTGGTCTTGTAGGGGGTACATGGGTGTGGTCTTGTAGGGGGTACATGGGTGTGGTCTTGTAGGGGGCACATGGGTGTGGTCTTGTAGGGGGCACATGGGTGTGGTCTTGTAGGGAGTACATGGGTGTGGTCTTGTAGGGAGTACATGGGTGTGGTCTTGTAGTGGGTACATGGGTGTGGTCTTGTAGGGAGTACATGGGTGTGGTCTTGTAGGGGGTACATGGGTGTGGTCTTGTAGGGGGTACATGGGTGTGGTCTTGTAGGGGGTACATGGGTGTGGTCTTGTAGTGGGTACATGGGTGTGGTCTTGTAGGGAGTACATGGGTGTGGTCTTGTAGGGGGTACATGGGTGTGGTCTTGTAGGGGGTACATGGGTGTGGTCTTGTAGGGGGTACATGGGTGTGGTCTTGTAGTGGGTACATGGGTGTGGTCTTGTAGGGAGTACATGGGTGTGGTCTTGTAGGGGGTACATGGGTGTGGTCTTGTAGGGGGTACATGGGTGTGGTCTTGTAGGGGGTACATGGGTGTGGTCTTGTAGGGAGTACATGGGTGTGGTCTTGTAGGGGGTACATGGGTGTGGTCTTGTAGGGAGTGCATGGGTGTGGTCTTGTAGTGGGTACATGGGTGTGGTCTTGTAAGGGGTACATGGGTGTGGTCTTGTAGGGGGTACATAGGTGTGGTCTTGTAGGGGGTACATGGGTGTGGTCTTGTAGGGGGTACATGGGTGTGGTCTTGTAGGGGGTACATGGGTGTGGTCTTGTAGGGAGTACATGGGTGTGGTCTTGTAGGGGGTACATGGGTGTGGTCTTGTAGGGAGTACATGGGTGTTGTTTTGTAGGGAGTACATTGGTGTGGTCTTGTAGGGAGTACATGGGTGTGGTCTTGTAGTGGGTACATGGGTGTGGTCTTGTAGGGGGTACATGGGTGTGGTCTTGTAGGGAGTACATGGGTGTGGTCTTGTAGGGAGTACATGGGTGTGGTCTTGTAGTGGGTACATGGGTGTGGTCTTGCAGGGAGTACATGGGTGTGGTCTTGTAGTGGGTACATGGGTGTGGTCTTGTAGGGGGTACATGGGTGTGGTCTTGTAGGGGGTACATGGGTGTGGTCTTGTAGGGGGTACATGGGTGTGGTCTTGTAGGGGGTACATGGGTGTGGTCTTGTAGGGGGTACATGGGAGTGGTCTTGTAGGGGGTACATGGGTGTGGTCTTGTAGGGGGTACATGGGTGTGGTCTTGTAGGGGGTACATGGGTGTGGTCTTGTAGGGGGTACATGGGTGTAGTCTTGTAAGGGTTACATTGGTGTGGTCTTGTAGGGGGTACATGGGTGTGGTCTTGTAGGGGGTACATGGGTGTAGTCTTGTAAGGGTTACATTGGTGTGGTCTTGTAGGGGGTACATGGGTGTGGTCTTGTAGAGAGTACATGGGTGTGGTCTTGTAGGGAGTACATGGGTGTGGTCTTGTAGGGGTTACATTGGTGTGGTCTTGTAGGGGGTACATGGGTGTGGTCTTGTAGGGAGTACATGGGAGTGGTCTTGTAGGGGGTACATGGGTCTGGTCTTGTAGCGGGTACATGGGTGTGGTCTTGTAGGAAGTACATGGGTGTGGTCTTGTTGGGGGTACATGGGTCTGGTCTTGTAGGAAGTACATGGGTGTGGCCCTGTAAGGGGTGTGGTCTTGTAAAATGTAAGTTTAACGATACTTTTTCCCTTAAAATACCTTATTTTTCACTTTCTAAAGTGCAACACACACACACACACACACACACAGCTCCTCCAGATCGCTCTAACGTAACAGACCGGCTGGGATTCGACCCCTGGAACTGTTGCTTAAAGCAGATCTGATATGTTCCTATTCAGGGTGAAGGTTAACAGTAACAAAAATACCGGCAATTACCAAAAACATACCGGCAGGTTACCAAACATCCTGGCTGTGCCGGTAAAATTCAGTTAAGGTGGCAAACCTAGTCCCATGCTGTGGGTACAGCCACATCCCCACCATCTTGCTGGTCGGGCATACTCCAGGGCCCATTCATTAGAGCGGAATTTCAGGCAAAGGACAACCCCCCCCATCCCCTCCTGGCGCTGAGGCAGGGTGTGAAGGGGGGGTTACAAAGAGGAAGAAACCCTCACCACAGCCGCAGTCCAGCGCCATCCTCCCATTTCCGTGTGGCCAGCATCCCTCGTGCTCACGGAGCCGGTAGGTGCCACTTGTGTCTGTGTGTGATGGGTGGATACTGTGCTCACACACTACACATAGGAAAGGTTAGAGCCCTGTCAGTGGGGTAGGCGCTGATAGTGATAGGAACTTTAATAATAGTGCTTAAAGTGGACCAACACCCTCTAAAACAACATGTCTCTGAACAGTCAAACATAAAAAGACACTTACCTTTTGATGACCTTTGCAGCCTTCTGTCCCTCGCAGCGCCTGTATTCTTCGTCCGGAAGCCCCACCCTCCAGCTCTTGTCCGTTCATTTGCGTGCTGTCCTCTTCCTCGTCCGTGGATACGCTTTCCTCCTCTCTCGCGCGATTTCAGCTTCTCTTCTCGATGTCATCGGGTGGGTGTGGCCTCTCTCCTCTCTCTCGTACCGAGGTAGGGAAAAAAAAAAAGCGCATGCGCAGTAGCGCTGATTTAGGTCAGGTGAAGCGCCGCTCGCTACCAAGCGCTTCGCCTGACCTACTGCGCATGCGCGAGATTTGCTTTAGGAAGAGGTCAAACGATCTCTTCCTTTTACAAGCAAATCGAAGATGGCCGAGATAGATTTAAAAGGAAGCGACGCAGCGCTGGAGCATTAGAGGTAAGTTATTTTTCCTTTAATTGTTGATAACGGGTCCGGCAGCAGTATTGGCATGTATTTAAAAGGCAAAAAAAAAAAAAACGGCAGGGTGTTGGTCCACTTTAAATACAGAACTTATGTGCCATTGCATCATAAATCCACACGATGGCAGTGTTACCTAGGGAATAACAGTAGATAATAATAATTAGTCTAGCGTACCCCTTAAAGTAAGTAAAAGTAAGTAAAGTACTTACTTTAAGGAGAGACTTAGCCAGGTGGCATTGGCAACATCACCAGCCCTGCCATTGGTTGGGCCTAGCAACATAGCTGGTTGAGGCAACATTTCAGAGGTTATATAAGGGAGAACCCAACCATTGGCCAGGCATGCGCCCGCTACTTGTGTCCTGGTGAACAGCGCTGGACCATGGCTGAGGTAAGAGGTTTTTTTTTCTTTTAGGTGGGGGGGGTGTTTTTGACTGGACTTCCACTTTAAAGTGGACCAACACCCACCCCTGATCGGCTTGGGAATCTATAAGATTCTTGGGCCGATCAGCTCCCTCCCCGCGGGGCATCTGAAATCGGCTGTGTGAAACCCCCCCCCCCGGACGCCCACAAACCTTACCTTCTTCCCGTTCCAACGGCGCATGCGCAGGCCACTGCCGCTTCTCGCGCATCACTCTAGCAGGGAGCACACCCACGCCAGCCGTTTGTGAAGAGGGACGCGCGAGAGGCGGCCTCAGCTTGTCCGTCGGCGGTGAGGTGAGTTTCTTTGAGCTTTCTGGGGGGTTTCCGATCGGGGTGCCCTTGCGGAAGTGGACCAACACCCAGGATAGTGAAAATCCTGGGTGTTGGTCCACTTTAAGATGGGCCAGAGTGCGGGAGAATCCAGGGGAAAATTGGGAACATTTATAGGGGGGTTTACACAGTGGGGCATCCCAAACAGGGATACCTCAGGGACAAGAATCAACCCCCCCCCCCCGAAATTTGAGCATTTTCATCCACTTTAAAGGATAACTGCATCAAATAGCACCGGGCCGGGGACTGGGGCGGCCATCATTGAGAGTCAGAAGAGAGTTGGGATGGGGGAAATATTTGACAATATCCACCAGCTTTACTGCCATGTGTGTCATAACACACCCCAATGGGGCTCATTGAGACTCACATAAACCTGGAGCCGGCCCTGGGAGACAGTCATGGGAATAGTGGGGCAGCGAGGATTGCTGGGGAAACAGCTGGATGCAATCTCACTTATAGGGCATAAGAAATACTCTGGCTGATGGGGAGGGATGTCCTTCTTTAAAAGATTTCTATGGGGTTTATTCATCAAGGGATAGCGCCAGGTAGCGCCTCGTAGCGGCAGGCAGAGTCTCTTGAACGCCGGGCGCTGTACGCAAAACCACATTTATGAAAGAGAATCTGGAGAGTGGCTCTAACAGCGCCATGTAGCGTCCAATTCATCATTACAGGTGGCTCAGTGTATAGAGCCAGCGCTCTAGCTTCCAGAGCGCCAGGTATTACCTGTCACTCTCCCATACTAGAGATGAGCGAACTTCTCAAAAAATTCGATTCGGGCGATTCGCCGAATTTCTCAAAGAAATTCGGGTTCGTCCGAATCGAAATTTAATGAATCGCTCATCTCTGGTGGGGGGCGGCTGCGCTGTCTGCGGGCGGCGGAAGCCGACAGCGCAGCCAGCCTCCCCGCTCCCACCATGCCGGCATTTTTTTTTAATTTCAGGGAAAATTCGGTCAGCACGAACCACTAAAAATTCGGTTCGTTCTGAATCGAATTTTCCCTGAAATCGGAGCGAATTCAGGTTCGCTCTCCCATACATTTCAATGGACGTTCCTTTTCTTCTGTTTACGCAGGGTTTTTTTTTTTTGTTTTTAATGTATTTTATTTTCTCTCAAATAATTATGTGACCTCTCCTGGCCTAGAAAGAGTCATTTTTGAAAACTTTTTTGATTTTTGTATATTATGCAGAATTGTCATTACAGGTCTGGCACTAAAGTGTTATTGTCACAGTGTTATAACAATGTCATTCCGTGTGTTTTCGCTTTGTTACCGGTGGATATGTGTTCAAAAACAGACTTTAATCACGCAGCGTCTGGCTGGCTCTATACTATAGTGGGTTGGGGGGAAGGGTTTTGATCTCTTTTTCGTCAGAGCCCTTAAATAGGATATATCTGGATAATAATAATACCGTGTGCCCCCTACTCTCCTTATTTGTGAGGAGTTTAGGTACTTGGAACAGTACCTAACTGATGGAGAGCTTTTGGTGGGGGGTGCACGTTAGACCCAAAATTACATAAATTCAAAATAATACTTAAACACATTGGTAAATTTATTTCACATATATTAATTTTTCACATATTTTACAGTAATTGGTTCTTGAAAGATTTAATGCATAAACTGTTGGGGAGTACAATAGTAGGGAATAAGGTCCTCCTCTATAGTTGTCCTAAGGGACTTGGTTCATGCAAATAATATCTTCACAAGCACTTGGGTAAATTTCAACTCAGTTGTAGCAAGTATTATTGGTTGTGCAAACGTTTCGCTTTAGTCAGCTTCGTCAGTGCACTTCATTATTTAGTTACTAAATAAATAATTAGAAATAATTACCTTTACATAGTGCCCAGGAAGTATACAGTCAGTGATTATTGCATAGTCATAGAGGATCATACCTTTATTTACACTATAGCGCCCAGATCCAGAGCGTGTGTGTGTGTGTTTTTTAGTTGAATATGTTGTTGCTGAGAGCCGGTCGCAATGAGCTGGCGCTACCTTTCGCTCCCTGCAGCGCTGTACTGGTGTTACAGCGCCCAACATACATCACATTCATCAATGGCGGCCAGGTTGTTACAGCGACCGATAGCCGATCACAGCGTCTACTAGCGGTCGCTCTAAGCGCCTCTGTACGGACGCTCATCTGTCGATAGCTGGCGCTAGTGATGAATCAGCCTCCACGTATGCAGGAGTGCCCTGATGCCCGCACCATAACACTGAAGCTTGTTACAGCGCCCCTCAGGCGGGTCACAAGGGTGTGAAGCACCTGACACTGTGCGGGGCCCGGGGGGGGGACCACACACCTCCTATACATGACACGTCCTCATGACTTGGATAAGGTTTCCACACATGTCACAGTGCTGAGCATTCCCCACCTCCAGGCTGGAGATCAGAGCGCGACAAGCAGTATAACGCGGTGCACACACAGGCGCCGGACAGGAACGCTTATCGTGCCTCTGCCGTGGCCTCTGGGAAAATTTCCAATTAAAGAGGAACATCGGAGGCCCTGGAGACTTATACCCAACCTTCACCATGATTTACTGAAAAGCCCAAACCCTTAGAAAACGATTCCCCGGCATCTAAAATTAATATATTTTAAGGTTTTAGTCACTTACTTATTATTCTTTCCCCCACTGGGCTGCAACTCTGTTCAGGACTCTAGGATACGGGTGCCGCCATCTTGACTCAGAAGCATCACATTTACTGAGGAGAGGAGAGTGGGATAAAGTACAGGGGGGCGGGTTATAGCTGATTCTTTGCTCAGACAGAGCAGAGCTGGGGTCAGGAAAAGGACAGCAATCCCAGAATGCAGACACTTCCAGTTTGCAGGCTGCCTGATGTTCCATGAGCCGCCATCTTGGATGTTTAAAGGCTCATAACATGCAGTAGATGCAGGTAAGATCATTTTTAATGTGGGCAATCTGTATGTACAGGGTGTGGGAAACATATAAGATAGGCTCTTATTCAGGGTGAAGGTCCAGATTAATGAGAGCAATCTGTATGTACAGGGTGTGGGAAACATATAAGATAGGCTCTTATTCAGGGTGAAGGTCCAGATTAATGAGAGCAATCTGTATGTACAGGGTGTGGGGAACATATAAGATAGGCTCTTATTCAGGGTGAAGGTCCAGATTAATGTGAGCAATCTGTATGTACAGGGTGTGGGAAACATATAAGATAGGCTCTTATTCAGGGTGAAGGTCCGGATTAATGAGAGCAATCTGTATGTACAGGGTGTGGGGAACATATAAGATAGGCTCTTATTCAGGGTGAAGGTCCGGATTAATGTGGGCAATCTGTATGTACAGGGTGTGGGAAACATACAAGATAGGCTCTTATTCAGGGTGAAGGTCCGGATTAATGTGGGCAATCTGTATATACAGGGTGTGGGAAACATACAAGATAGGCTCTTATTCAGGGTGAAGGTCCGGATTAATGTGGGCAATCTGTATGTACAGGGTGTGGGAAACATATAAGATAGACTGTTATTCAGAGTGAAGGACCACTTTAAAGAGTCCAGGGCCATCTGAGTTCCACCCCTTGGGGCATCCTGAATTGGGATGCCCGCTGTGTAGAAGCCCCCAGAAGCCCCCTTTCACTCACCTTGTCCCGGAACCCTGGGCGCGGACGCATCCCAGCTCACCTCTAGCCATGTGTGCATCCCGCGCCCGGCTTTTCTGAATGGGTGGCGCAGGAGGCGAGCGGGGGATGCGGCCTGCGGCGCACTTGGCTCCCTCCGGCTACCTAGCCGTCAGCGGGCGCCGAGTGAAAGCGAGCGTGCTGATTGGTTGAGGCAGCAGGTGAGTGAATGGGGCAAGCTCGGGGGATACACACAGCAGGGCATCCCACTGGTAGGAACACCGCCACAAGTGAAAATCGATTGTGTTGTTCTTCTTTAAAGTGGATCAAAGCCCAGGATTTTGACTTTCTTGAATTTTGGGTGGTAATGTTGTGGATATCAGCGCTTGGAAATGAGTGTTTTAGCTGCACCTGTTGGGAGCTGACCAATGCTCCCTACATTGGGGATGTTGTACAGCTATTTGAGCTTTGCCCTAGGTATCAAAGCCTAGGGATAGGAAGAAATAGAGACGCTTTCAGGAGTGAAATGATGTGGGATGACCAGTTGTGAGATGGGGAGGCCGATTCATTAATAGCGACAGTTGAGCGACTGTAGCAGTATTTTCACAGCGCCCGCTAGTAGTCGTTGTGCTTGGCCATTGTTCGGTAGTTGATAGCGACTCAGTCGGTTTGCCGTAATGTTGAATATTGGGTGAGGAGTCGCTGTTTGACAGGTTCCGCGATGTATGGGAGCACATGATAGCGACTGGCCCTAGCGAACGGGTTTCCAGCATATTCATCAAAAAATCACGCTCAAAAAATTCTGGCGCTGTGAAATGCATGTTTAAACCCCAGAGCGCTGGCGGCGATGGGTTAAAAGTAGTTTTTTAACCCCTAAACCACCATAATTTTGGAAACCAAAAAAAAAAAAAATTTTAAATAGTTTAGTAATATGAATACAATAATATCAGACCTGTAATATCAATTCTGTACAAATTTTTTTTTTACCTTAAAAAAATTATCTAAAATGGCAGAAGTGGTCACAGAATTTTTCACATTTAAAAAAAAAAAAAAACATTAATAACAATTAATTATTAATATTTAAAGATTGTTCCATTGAAATGCATTGGAGAGCGCCAGGTAGCGAGAGGTCATACCTGTCGCTGTTCGAGGTCGGACGCTGGCGCTGTGGGGTGAGGCTGGAATAATGATGAATGAGTCGCTATATGGCGCTATCTCAGTCGCTAAGCAGGATTGGCTTGATAAATGTGTGATTGTGGTGGGGAGCCGGCGTTCTCGTGGCGGGGCCCATCATTACCGGCCGCTCACCAGTCGCTACCTGTCGCTATTCCTTCATAAATAAGGGCCAGAGTCTATTACATTGGGGTTTTTTTGAAAGGTGAGTAATTTGTTAGTTTCAGGTTACTTCGAAAAAATCAATTTCTTCCTATTCCTAGGCTTTGATACTTAGTGCAAAGCTCAAATAGCTGTACAACATATCCTGGATTGTGATCCACTCCCCCCAGATCTCCGGCATCAACTCACCTCACCGCGGTCCTACGGCGCGTACGCAGCCGCTCCTCCAATCAGCACGCTCGGAGCCGCTGAACTATGCGCGTCTAACCCGACACCTCAGCTCAGAGGCGCTCTAACAGGGAGCGCGCCCGCGCCCACGCCGCTGGACCGGGATTAAGGTAAGTGTATGGGGCAACCTGGGGGGTTTCACACAGCGGGGCATCACGATTTTGGATGCCCCCGGGGGGGAGGGAATGGATCGATTCCTGGGCGATCCGGCTGGGTTTTGGTCCACTTTAAGACAAACGAGACAGCCCAGCCAATAGTGGCTCACACTCTAAAGACCTCTCCTCCCTATAACCATAGAGCTCAGCACAACACACTTCTAAATGTTTTTTTTTTCTTTGGATAATTCTTCATAGGTTTAAAAAGAATGAATTAAATGAATTAGTCTTGGGGGTCGGGTGGGGCAGAGATGGATGGGGCAGAGCTGAGGGGACAGGGATGGATGGGGCAGAGCTGAGGGGACAGGGATGGATGGGGCAGAGCTGAGGGGACAGGGATGGATGGGGCAGAGCTGAGGGGACAGGGATGGATGGGGCAGAACTGAGGGGACAGGGATGGATGGGGCAGAGCTGAGGGGGCAGGGATGGATGGGGCAGAACTGAGGGGACAGAGATGGATGGGGCAGAGCTGAGGGGGCAGGGATGGATGGGGCAGAGCTGAGGGGACAGAGATGGATGGGGCAGAACTGAGGGGACAGAGATGGATGGGGCAGAACTGAGGGGCACAGGGATGGATGGGGCAGAGCTGAGGGGACAGGGACGGATGGGGCAGAGCTGAGGAGACAGGGACGGATGGGGCAGAACTGAGGGGCACAGGGCTGGATGGGGCAGAACTGAGGGGACAGGGCTGGATGGAGCAGAGCTGAAGGGACAGGGATGGATGGGGCAGAGCTGAGGGGACAGAGATGGATGGGGCAGAACTGAGGGTACAGGGATGGATGGGGCAGAGCTGAGGGGACAGGGATGGATGGGGCAGAGCTGAGGGGACAGGGATGGATGGGGCAGAGCTGAAGGGACAGGGATGGATGGGGCAGAGCTGAGGGGACAGGGATGGATGGGACAGAGCTGAGGGGACAGGGCTGGATGGGGCAGAGCTGAGGGGACAGGGATGGATGGGGCAGAGCTGAAGGGACAGGGATGGATGGGGCAGAGCTGAGGGGACAGGGATGGATGGGGCAGAGCTGAGGGGACAGGGCTGGATGGGGCAGAGCTGAGAGGCACAGGGATGGATGGGGCAGAGCTGAGGGGACAGGGATGGATGGGGCAGAGCTGAGGGGACAGGGATGGATGGGGAAGAGCTGAGGGGACAGGGATGGATGGGGCAGAGCTGAGGGGACAGGGCTGGATGGGGCAGAACTGAGGAGAGTAGAGTGCTGCAGCAATTCAGGTACCAGGGGATAAATAAGGCAAACGGTCCGGATGGCATCCACCCCAGAGATCTTATGGAACTCAGCTTTGCTAAATCTCTACCTGATTCCCCTTTAAAAAGGTGGGTTTCCTTGTGACTAGAGAATAGCCAATAGCGCACCTGTCAATAAGAAGGAAGTGACATAAATGGAGTGTATGTGTGTAATATAAATGTTATATTAAAAAGGAACAACACACAGGAATTGCCATGTGTTGTTCCTCCATGCGGCCGTGTGTATGTCCCCAGGACGCCCGATCAACTAACCTTCCAGTCGCCCCCCACGGCGCAAGGTGGACCGGAAAGCGAGCGCGCTGAGTGTAACTCTTCGTCACCACGGATGGCGCTGAGGGGAGCCTTGAGGTTTGTCAGCCACATCCCTCTCTCACCTTGCAGGCACGAGCACGGCTAGAGGTGTGCAGGGATGCGGCTGCAGTCCAGAGACGTGATGAGGGCTCAGGAGAAGGTGAGTGGATCTGGACATCTGGGGGGTTTCACAATGTGGGGAAGCCCCAAGGAAGTTCCCGTTCCAATGGTGCGTGCAGCGTTCGCATCCCTGCTATCCCCCCACAAGGTAAGTGCCAGCACCAGGAATTAGTGAATGGCCCGCGTGGGCATGCTCCTTGCTAGAGGGTAGCAGGGGATGTAGCCACCAGCGCGCTCTGATCCGCTCGCCTTAGACAAAAGGTTCGAAGTGGATACGGGACACTGCTTTTGGATGTCCCAAGTGTAAATATTAATGTTTGAAGCGGGGTGTGTGACATACTTAGAATAATACCATTTTGTGAATACTCACCTGTAAAATGGGTATTATAAGTATGTCACACACCCCGCTTCACCCGCCCTTTTTGGTATCCTGGATCTTTATATGGTGAAGCTTTGTTTACAGTTTGAGGGTTACCAATGTTTTTTTTTCTGGTACCTTGTCTTTACTGTTGTTTGAAAACTGGGAGATAAGTGGGAGGTCCCAGGTATGTATAGACCGGGAGGGGCTCGTTTTTCAAGACTTCTCTGCAACGTCGCCACCTACAGGTGGGTTAACCCAAGTGTAAATCACCTCCCTCCCCGCGGGACATCCGAGATCGGGATGTCCCGCGGGGTGAAACCCCCCCAAACCCCCCAAACTCCTTACCTTAGTTTCGGCCGCCGCCTCCCTCGCGCCCCTCTAGTCGTGCGCGCGCCCGCGCCAGCCGTCTGTAAATGGCCGGCGCGGGCACGCGCGCGTCAACAGGGACGCGCGGGAGGCGGCGGCGGAGGAGCCGCTTGTCCGCGGCTTGTCCGTCGCCGCGGACAGAGGTGGGTTCGGGGGGGTTTCACACAGCGGGGCACCCCGATCGGGGGTGCCCCACCGAAGTGGACCAAGACCCAGGATAGTCAAAATCCTGGGTGTTGGTCCACTTTAACACAGCGAACACATCCAAACAATGCAAAACCCTCTCCTTGTCATTCCTAGGCTTAGGACACAAGGACGGAAGAACAATGTCCTGGTTAAGATGAAAAGCAGAGACCACCTTTGAAGTGGTCCAGTCCAGTTTGAAGCGGAAAACCACTTTGTCCTGATGTCTCTCAAAGTAAGGAGCCTGAATCGACAAGGCTGCCAACTCCGAGACGCGCCGAACCGAAGTGATGGCCACCAAAAAGGCAACCTTCTGAGTCAGAGTAGAAAGAGCAATATCCTGCAAAGGCTCAAAAGGAGGAGCCTGAAGAGCAGAAAGAACCAAATTCAAATCCCAAACAGGGAGCAAAGGCTTCCTAGGAGGCTTTCCGCAGATGCGAGACCCCCTGGAAGAAAGTCTTGACCAAAGGATGAAGCGCAAATGACTTTTGAAAAAAGACAGACAAGGCAGAAACCTGCCCCTTCAAAGTACTCAGCCCCGATTGAAGAAATTCCAAAACCCTAGAAACAGAAAAGACCCGACAGGGCAAAGCTCTAGCCTCAAACCAATCAATATAAGATCTCCACGTCCTACAGTAGATGGTAGAAGAGGACCTCTTCCTGGCACTAATAAGAGTCTGAATAACAGAATCCGAAAGACCTTCCTCCCTTAAGATGGAGGTTTCAGCAGCCAGGCCGTCAAAGCCAGCGTTGGTAAATTGGGGTAACGCAGTTGACCCTGTGTGAGAAGATCCGGCCGAAGAGGCAGATCGAACTGATCCACCGCCAGACGAACGATGTCTGCGAACCACACCCTCCTTGGCTACCTTGGAGCCACGAGAATGGCGGGAACCCCTTCCAGGGCCAGCTTTCGCAACACCTTGCCAAGCATGGGGATCGGAGGAAACAGATAAAGGAACCCCAGGTCCCCCCAGCTCAGGGACATGGCATCCACCGCCAGAGCCAGAGGATCCTGAGAGAGCGACACGAATGTCGGAAGCTTGTAATTGTGACGAAAGGCAAACAGATCCACCTCCGGCGTCCCCCACCGGAGACAAAGCGACCGAAACACCTGGGGGTGAAGAGACCATTCCCCCCGGCGGGAAGAGCACCTGCTCAGGAAGTCCGCCTCCGTGTTTTCCCCTCCTGGAATGTACACTGCCGAGATGCAAGGGACATGAGTCTCTGCCCAGGCTAGAATCAGAGACACCTCTCTGAGGGCACTCAGACTGCGAGTCCCTCCCTGGTGATTGATGTAAGCAACCGCCGTCCGATTGTCCGACCGAACCTGAACCGGCAAGCCCTGTAAATGCTGCGTCAAGTGAGACAGAACCAACCTGATGGCTCTCAACTCCAGAACGTTGATGGGCAAGTGGGCCTCCAGAGGACCACACCGCCCCCGGAACTGAAGGTCCTTCCAGAAACCTCCCCATCCCGACAAACTGGCGTCCGTGGTGACAGTTTCCCAAAGAGGCGTCAGAAAGGACCTGCCCCTCAAGAGATTGTCCGAGACCATCCACCACTGGAGAGACTGCCGAACCCGGGAGGACATCTGGAAGGACCGATCCAACGACCGCGGTCGCCGGTCCCAAGACGCCAACAGATGAAGCTGAAGCGTCCTCGTGTGAAACTGAGCAAAGGGAACTGCCTCGAAGGAAGCTACCATCAAACCCACCAGTCTCATCCCTAGCCGGATGGACGGACAAGGATTGGAAAGAAGAAGCTGCGCCAATTCCTGAATCAAGAGAACTTTGGCCTGAGGTAGAAACACTCTGTGTTGGCAAGAATCCAAGGACATCCCCAGGAAGGACACCACCCTGGCCGGAATGAGAGAGGACTTGGAACAGTTGATAACCCAGCCGTACCTCTCCAGAGTGGATACCACCGTCCTGGTGTCCACCTCCGCTTGACTGAAGGAAGGAGCCATGATGAGAAGGTCGTCCAGATAAGGCACAATGCGAATCCCCTGAGCTCTGAGAAGGGCCATCACGCCCGCCAACACCTTGGTGAACACTCTTGGAGCCGAGGTAAGGCCGAACGGAAGAGCCACAAATTGAAAAATGCCGATCTTCCACCACGAAGCGAAGAAACCTTTGGTGAGCCGGAAAGATAGGAATATGAAGGTAAGCATCCTTGATGTCTATGGACGTCATGAAGTCCCCCTGCCGAAGAGAATTGATGGCAGAGCGCAGAGTTTCCATGCAAAACTTCCGGGGACGAATAAACACATTGAGGAACTTCAGATCCAGGATGGACAAACCGGCCCGTCCTTCTTGGGCACTGAGAAGAGATTGGAATAATACCCGCGACCCACCTCCGAAGGAGGGACCAGGCAGATGACTGCCATTTCCAGAAGATTCCTCACCGCCGCCAGGAGCCCCTGCGAGGCCAAAGGATCTGAGGGAACACGAGACTTGAAAAATCTTAGAGGAGGTCGGGACTCGAACTCCTGCTTGTAACTGGCCGACACCACCTCCCGGATCCACCTGTCCGAGACCGCCTGGTCCCACACCTGGGAGAAGTGCCGCAACCGTCCCCCCACCCGCCAGGGTGAGGGCGCCCCCTCATTGCTGAGCGGCCTTGGCAGCGGGCTTGGGTTTGGCACCCCAGGAGTGACCGGGAAGGCCACGGCCTCTACCCCTGTTCCAGCTTGCACCCCTGGGGGCCGAAAAGCCCGCACCTCTGCCAGCTCTGGCTCCCCGAAAGGAGGGATTAAAAGAGGCCACCCCCCGAAAGGAACGACGAAGTTTCTTGCGCTGAGGTAACTTACCTCCCTTGGCAACCGAATCCAATTTCTCACCAAACAGGCGCAAACCCAAAAAGGGAAGAGCCGTAAGCGACTTCTTAGAATTAAAGTCAGCAGTCCATTGCCGCAACCACACTGACCATCGGATAGCCACCAACAAAGCCGTGGTCCTGCCACACATCACAATGGCGTCATCCTGAGCGGCTAGGACAAACGAAACAAAGGACTCACAACGTTTGAGAGCAAGGAACTCATCACAAGTAGGATCAAGGTCCGCACATAAATCCCTGACAATGGACCTAACCGCCAACAACAAAAGTGCCGAAGCACAAACAGGCCTCAAAGCCGAACCCGCACAGGTAAAACCGTGGCGAGCCAGCTGGTCAATCCGGCGATCTTCGCCATCCTTAAGGGTAGTCGTGTCAGGAGAATGCAACACCGCCATGTTAGATAGCCCCAAAACCGGGGCATCAACCTCGGGAGGAAAAGACCAGCGCTTCACCAAGTCCGCCGGAAAAGGATACTTCTTATCCCAACTAGGCGGAACACCAACGAGACGCGTAGGCTGCTCCCATTCTTTAAGGACGACATTCTCAAAATGTCGTTGACTGGGAAACTCCAAACGCGGCTTGGCCACATCAAACAACTGCCTCGGGAGCCTTCTGAGCAACCACAGCGGAAAACATTTTCTCGAGGCTAGCCAACCGGGTGCATACCTCGGATTGCGAATCCCCACCCATGACAACGTCACACGGGGTCCGGAACAGGCGAGGAGGAGTAGGAGATGACACGGGCGGCGAGGGGCCAGAAACCCGGGGTGCCGGACTGGTGCTCAATGTTCCGCTGCGCACATGGAATGCATATAATGACATCATCCCCCTGGAGCAGAACAACCCCCACACAGCCTAGATTGCCCCAAAGGGCCGTTTCCGGTATCCTTGGGAGCTTCCATATGGTGAAATTGTGGTATTCGCAATTACCCAGGGATTTACGGAGTATGCGACCCGGGATGCTCCTTTAATGTCCCAGTAGTGGGAGGATTTGCAATTTAAAATATATATATATATATATAATATTGTAATGGACAACCCCACTAGCCAGATATCTAAGACCGGGAGAGCACTGCAGTGCGGGATCCCAGGATCTGTAACAGAAAAGACAACAGTCACTCCAAGCCACTAGCAGGCCAGCAGGCGTCAGTACAAGAATACAGGCACAAAAAAACAAGCATGAACAGCACAGCGAAGAATATATAGACTATATATGAACATATATATATATATATATATATATATATATATATACATAAGACTATAAACATACCTAAGGCTATGCGTGCCACACGAGCAAGGGACCCGGCTGCAATGCAGCTAATAACCACGGGTCACGCTGAGATCACCCAGACAAAACCCCAATATCAAGGGGTTACTGACAGCCATGCCCGGACCAGTTATAATGTCCCTAAAAAGCAGAAGACATACCACCTTAAGGAACAAAATACAGCCTACCTTAAGAGCCGAACGCATAAAATGGCGGCGCCACACGCAGCCTGCGGCCATCAGAAGCGAGGAGGCAGGGAAGAAGGAGGGGGGGCCCAACCAAGGGCGCCAGGCGCCCCGGCCCCGCCAATCAACAGCACAGCACGGGCCGTGTGAGACGCGGCCCCGCCCCCCTCCTCCTCCGGAGAACCGCCACAGCCCGCTCCTCAGTCAGAGGGGCTCCACGGAGCCCCGCCAAACCGGCGAGCCGGACAGACAGGCGGGCCGGCGACACGCACGACGCCCGGCCCCCGCCCCCCACCCGGCCATACAGACAAAAGTGAAACATGCACCAAGCACACAGACACAGCCCCCCCCCCCCATCTAGCGCAGGGAGAAGGGACCAAGCGGGACAGAGGGCAATTACCCATAGGGGGCAACGGGACGGGGCATCCCAAATCCGGATCACCAGGCCGGATAGCCGCATTGCCCCATAGTATGGGGTCTAGCGGAGGAGCTAAGCTCCTACCGTGTTTCCCCGAAAGTAAGACACCGTCTTACTTTCTTTTTATCCCCAAAAGCCCCACTACGTCTTACTTTCGGGGTATGTCTTATATTGGAAAAAATGACAAGCTCACCCCATAGGGTGATCATGATAGTACATGAGCCCCTAGATCTCCCCAGAGGAGTCAAAGACAGATAAAGGGTTGTAACCCTGCCCACATCTAAGTGGACCTAATTCAAACTGATCAGCTCTGGCTGGGGTTCCGCTTTAAATGTTGGAGCCTTTGCTTGTCCTGTCTGTGCAAGATGGCCACCACAAAGATTCCACAGTCAGACTGTAAAGTAGGGATCACCCAGATGCTGTAGAACTACAATTCCCAGTATGCCTTGCCTTTACAGAGGATAAACAAGGCATGCTGGGACTTGTAGTACTGCAGCATCTGTGTGGGTCAGACAAGTAAGGGTGCTGCAGTAGTTTACAGATGACACAAGGGCAGCATGGAGGGAACCCCCGGCCCAAGCTGCCCCCCTCGTCCCTCGTCATACCCCCTGCGTCCCCCTCACATCACCCACCTGCGAGTTCCGCTGTGAATCCGTCTTCTCCCCCCGGCCTCTGACAGCACAGCACCAGCAGAGGGTCAGCCTGGCCCCCTGACGCCGCTCTCTCTCACACACACACACGCGCGCACTTACCGGCACTTCCTGGGTGTTGCGCGAAGGTCGGTGGGCGTGCCCCATGCGCAGGGATGATCTCCACGTCAGGCTCCTCGCAGCACCCGCAGCTGCAGTGAGAGCCTCTGTACCCGGCGCCGCTCGTCTTCTGCTCGCAGCCCCGGATCCACCGCCGCTCGTCTTCTGCTCGCAGCCCCGGATCCACCGCCGCCTCTCCTCCTCTCAGGTAGGTCCCGTTCGACAACAATGTTATTTCCCCGAAAGTAAGACATACGTCTTACTTTCGGGGTACGGCTTATATTAGGCCAACCCTCTGAAACACCCCATACGTCTTACAAACGGGGGTGTCTTACTTTCGGGGAAACACGGTAGACACCTTAGGGTGCCGGCTACCCTTGCCCGGCCGGCAGCCTAAGCTGGGAGGCTACACAAAGAATCAAGGGGCCATAGATAAATCAAGCCGGGCAGAAATAGACAAGAAGGGGGGCCGGGGTGTTACCCCGGCTACCTGCAAGCAGGAGACTTCATTCTTCTGTCTTGTCGCCATCTTGCAGAGAAGAACACTGGGAGATAAGTGGGAGGTCCCAGGTATGTATAGACCGGGAGGGGCTCATTTTCAAGACTTCTCTGCAACGTCGCCACCTACAGGTGGGTTAACCCAAGTGTAAATATTAATGTTTGAAGCAGGGTGTGTGACATACTTAGAATAGATTAACGTCGAAACATTGTTAGTGTTTTATTTTTTTCACCCCTAACCGAGAAGCGGAAGCTTTAAAGTGGCTCAAAACCCAGGATTTCTACTTTCCTGGGTTTTGGTCCTTTTCCCCACTGTCTGAAACCCCCCAGATCGCTGAGCGCAACTGACCTCCTCCTGGTCCTACGGCGCATGCGCGTGCGCTCGTCCAATTGGCGCGCTTGGAGCTGTTGACGTCACGTCGTCGAAGGCCAGCAATTAAGAGCACATTGACGGGCACATCCCTTGATTCCCTCTAACAAGTTAAATAAATGTATATATATATATATATATATATATATATATATTATATACAGAGAGAGAGAGAGATAGAAATGTCAGATGACCAGGAAAAATCCAAAGCAGCACGAGATATGGATTACGCCGGTATTACGCTGGCTCCGGTTGCGTGCAAGACTTGTACTTCCAGGAATCAGACAATGGGACCCATTTAGCAGATCTTGCATGTAGACACCATTCACAAATTACTCAAATTCCTCAGCAAGAGCGAGAGAGCTGCAGCATTTCCCAACCTTCCACAGGAACGCCGAAACAATTGTCCAATTAAGATTGAAGCCAGGATATCGGTGTCCAGATACAGCACCAGGGGAGCGTGGCTTTAGAACTAACAAAGATGCAAGAAATATTTTACACTGCCATTATTTCTATTTAATTTACAGAGAATGGATAGGCAGCATTCGTAGTGATGTCACTAGTCTCTAGTGAATGGATAGGCAACATTCGTAGTGATGTCACTAGTCTCTAGTGAATGGATAGGCAACATTCGTAGTGATGTCACTAGTCTCTAGTGAATGTATAGGCAACATTCGTAGTGATGTCACTAGTCTCTAGTGAATGGATAGGCAACATTCGTAGTGATGTCACTAGTCTCTAGTGAATGGATAGGCGGCATTCTCAGTGATGTCACAGATTTCTAGTGATTGGATAGGTGGCATTCTGAGTCATGTCACTTGTCTCTAGTGAATGTATAAGCAGCATTCTCATTGATGTCACTGGTCTCTAGTGAATGGATAGGCAGCATTCTCAATGATGTCACTGGTCTCTAGTGAATGGATAGGCAGAATTCTCAGTGATGTCACTGGTCTCTAGTGAATGGATAGGCAGAATTCTCAATGATGTCACTGGTCTCTAGTGAATGGATAGGCAGAATTCTCAGTGATGTCACTGGTCTCTAGTGAATGGATAGGCGGCATTCTCAGTGATGTCACTGGTCTCTAGTGAATGGATAGGCAGAATTCTCAGTGATGTCACTGGTCTCTAGTGAATGGATAGGCGGCATTCTCAGTGATGTCACTGGTCTCTAGTGAATGGATAGGCAGCATTGTCAGTGATGTCAGTTATCTCTAGTGAATGGATAGGCGGCATTCTCAGTGATGTCACTGGTCTCTAGTGATTGGATAGGCAGCATTCTCAGTGATGTCACTGGTCTCTAGTGAATGGATAGGCAGAATTCTCAGTGATGTCACTGGTCTCTAGTGAATGGATAGGCGGCATTCTCAGTGATGTCACTGGTCTCTAGTGAATGGATAGGCAGAATTCTCAGTGATGTCACTGGTCTCTAGTGAATGGATAGGTGCATTCTCAGTGATGTCACTCGTCTCCAGGGCATGGATAGGTTTTTCAGTGTGAAGGGATCAGAGATAAATGAGAATGGTGAAGTATAAAAGGCAGATAACATGCCATCAGAACATTGTTCTCATTGGGACACCAGGGTCTGTAGCACTTTGATATATGCAACCACGGTGGTCCATACTGCATTGTTCGAACCCAGGATTTGCTTGACATTAAGTGACTACCTTCTAATATTGTTTCCTGGCTCAATTATGTATATACTGCATTGCTATTGCTGTACTGTATGCTTTATAAAATCACTGGGCTTTCACTAAATATTCTTCTGCATCAATGTGTTTTCTATTAGACGTGAGCAATATGGGAATTATATTTCACCCCCAATGCCCGGGTCCCCTTTAAACCCAATTTCCATGACAACATGGGACTCATTTTTGGGTTAGTTACTCAGTCCTTCCTGGCAGTCCAGCATATCAACTCATCCCTGCAAGGCCTAGGAGCTTGGTGGACTGATGACCGAATCCTTACATGGCAGCATGTAATCCCTGAGATGTTGATGTCTAAGTAGTTGGTGCCTAATTGTGGGGAGAAACGAAGCTTCAGATCCCTTCATGACATCCTCATTAGAATCATACCTTTGGAAAGTCATGGTGCTAATCACCTGTTCCTAGTGGTTCCTGTCTATTCCTCCCATGCATTATAACATGCCATCTGTTAGCGCAGATATGTGACAACCCTCACCCAAGTCCTGTTCTCAGGAAGCTGTGCAGGCATTACATCCCAGGTAGGTGGCTCTGGGAGGCGTCTTCAAAGACAATACTCGTTATAATACCCATTGCATTTCTTGGTCCTGGTGTGAAATAAAGATGGAAAGTCACTTCCATAAACCACCCCATGCAGAGAGCGGATTTCTGTCACAAACACTTGAAACCGACCTCTCAGTCTTTGAGTCTCTGGCTGCAGACAAGAGACGGCAAGTCCTCCACCTAAAGAGGGTGGGGAGTTAGATACTGGAGCATAAAAATGGCTTTCCTGGGCCTCCCAGCACACGGTCACTAACTGGAGGGAAGTCACGTGTCATTGTCCCAATAGGACCAGAAACCTGTAGGCCATCCCTATGCTTTCCTGGGTGGCCTGATCCATTACACATCATCTGTGTTGCTAAGCTAAAGCTTACTTGCCTGTACATGTTTGTAATTAATTATCAGTAACCTGTACTCCACTCTCAGACCTGTAAATAGTAAGTAATAGTTCAGACTTTTAGTGTTGCTAGTGTGCACTCATCACATTAAAATATATATTTAACCTGAGCCGTCTGTTTCCCTTGATTCTAATTCACAAGTACGTGGCTTTCTGGTTAAATTACCCGCTGCTGGGCTGGTTTGAGTCAGATATTACCCATGGATGGACTGCAGTTAGGAAAGTGTATTTCGCAAATCTGGACGCAGTGGCGTCCGCTAGGCTTACGAGATAGGCCGCGCTTCACAACACAATTTATGCAAACCCTCTTTATCAACACATATTTGAAACAAGTCCTGCTCTCAGGAAGCTGTGCAGGCATTACATCCCGGGCAGGGGGCTCTGGTATACGGCTTCAAAGACGATACCTGTTGCATTTCGCAGGCCTGGCCAGAAATGAAGACAGAAAGCCGCCCCCATAAATCACCCCATGCAGAGAGTGGCTTTCTTTCACAAACACTTGAAACTGACCAAACTTCAAGTCTCTGGCTGCAAGCTAGAAGGGAGGGCAAGTCCTCCTCCCAGAGGGGCTGGGGAGTGAGATACCAGAGTATAAAAATGGCTCTCTCAGGCAGGCCAGCACATGGCCACTACCTGGAGGGAAGTCACGTGTCATTGTCCCAATAGGACAATGACACGTAGAATATGAAGCAAAACGAAAAGGAAAGATTCTTCCCCTTGTTGGAATAGGCCTGAGTAACAGCCTGACGAATCCAATCGCTAACAGTAGACTTGGCAGAAGCCAAAAACCCTTTCCTAGGACCAGAAGGGACCATCCCATTCAAGTAATGACCAGGGCCAAAGCCGCCCAACTCCCCGAAAGCAGACGAGATCGGGCACATTCAGGATGGAGTGACCGTAGGCCCAAAGGAACATCAGTTCTCCTAAGGACACAGTGACTACCAAGGAAAAAACTTCCAACACCTGTTCAAGGAATGCAGAACCCTTTCCTCAGCGTTGCTAGGAATAAGGCACAGAAGGAAGAACAGTATCTTGAATCAATGAACATAAGACACCACCTTAGGCAGAGAGTCCGGCTTCAGGCGGAACACCACCTTATCCTGGTGTATCTCAAAGAATGGGGGCTAGGTAGACAGAGCCGCCCGCCAAACACACGTCTGACCGAAGTGACAGCCACCAGAAGGACAACCTTGAGGGTAAGAACAGCCAGACAGCATCCTGAATAGGACCAAAGGGAAAAACCCTGCAAGGCAGACAGAATCAAATTCAAATCCCAACAGGGACCATAGGATTACATGGGGGACGCACATGAGTACCCCCTGAAAGAAGTCTTAACCAAGGAAGACTGAACAAAGGACTTCTAAAGCAAGGCGGACAGGGCAGAACCTGACCCATCAGAGTACTGAGTTGGAGAACCAACTCCAACTCATGCTGTAATAACTGCCCTGGGAACCGAGAACGCCCGACAGGGAAGAGACCTAGACTCACACCAATCAATATGGGTATGCCATACCCTATAACAGATGGAAGAAGAAGAAGCAGCTTTCTCCTAGTCTTCCCATAGTCTCAATCACCGAGACAGATAAGCCTGTCTCCATCAAGATGGATGTTTCAGCAGTTGTAAAGGGGCCCTGAGTGAACAGAGCCGACACCCCTGGCAGAACGTACAGAACTACTGCCCTCGGTACCACGTCTGCAAACCACTAGGGCACCCGGGGGCCACCAGAATCACTGGTCCCCTTACCAGAGCAATCTTGCGCAGAACCCTGCCTAGCAGGGGGAATGGAGAAAAGACATACAGAACGTCCAGCCATGACGTTACTAAGGCATCCTGATCACGGCCAGAGGATCCTGGGACAGGGAAACAAGGGCCGAGAGCTTGTGATAGTGACGGGGCAAACAGATCCAGAACTGGTTGGACCCCATATTGACACAGGCACATCCTGTCGCAGAGGGACCCCCACCGGAGCGAATACCACTGATATGCAGGGAACATTGTCCTCCCCCCAGATTAGGATCAAAGACACTTCCTGGAGGACCCTCCTGTTCCAGGTCCCTCCCAAATTATTAATGTAGGCCACTGTCGTCAGACAGACCGAGCGCCCCCGAACAGGCGGGCCCTGAAGAGGAGTAGTCAAGCGAGATAGAACCAACCTAAACTCTCACTGTTTCAAACATCTATAGGTGTATGGACCTTATAAGGGCCCCACCTCCCCCAGAGCCGCAGGGAGTTTCAGAAGAAAAAAGCCGCCCCTTCAACCTGACAGATTGGCATCCATCGTGACCGTCTCCAGGACGGGGCAAGAAGGGAACTGCCCCCAGACAGGTTCCTTGAGTTCATCCACTCCAAGAGGGACCTCCTTACCAGGGGGGAAGGCACACAGACCCTGCTCCAGGGATGCAGGATCCCTGTCCTGTGCTACAATAGAAGTCACAGAAGGGGCCAAGGGAAACTGAGCATAAGGGACCTCTTCTGAGCAAGCCATCAACGGGCCCACCATCTGCATCCCTGCCTGGTGAAGGGACTGGGACAGCAATGAGGGACTGAGCCCATGAAACCAGATTGTCCACTTTATTGCTGAGGAAGGAAGATTCTCGTCTGAATTCGAATCCAGAGTCATTCCTATGAATGGAGTTACCAATCAAGGGGACAATGAGGACTTGGGGTGATTGATCACCCATCTAAATGACTCCCAATGGACACCACCAGCCGAGTGTCCAACTTAGCCTGACGTAGAGACTAGGAAGTGAAAAAGGACGTCCAGGTAGGTCATCGCGTGGATGCCACCGACAGCACCTTGGTGAGCACTCTGGGAGTTGAAGAGAGGCCAGATAACAAGGCCACAAATTAGCAGTGTTGGACTTCCAACACCAAGCAGAAGAGTCTCTGTGTCCAGAAGACACAGGGATGTGAACATAAGCATCTTAGAGCTCCACAGACGGCAAGAAGTCCCCTGGGCGCAAGGCGCTGATGGCCCATCTCAGAGTTTCCGTGCAGAAACTGCCTGTAGTTGGAGAATCGCAGAGAACCTGTGAATCCAGAATGGGCCAGACTGACCCATCCTTTTGGGGGACTGTGGAAGATTGGTGTAGCGGCCCCTGCCTGTTAAGGGCAATCTGCAAGTGACCCTCAGACCCGCAGGCCTTGCATGGCCTGTGCCAGCACCGGAACAGCGGCAGGGACCAGGAGTACCTGGGACCTAATAATCTTGGGGAAGGCCGCGCAGCAAACTCTATCTTGTATCCGGAAAGGCCACTACCTCCTGAATCCACCATTATGAGGCGTAATGCCTCCTGACAAGAGCAAAGGGCCGCAGCCATCCCCTCACCCAGACGGGCTAGGGCGCCCCATCATGCTTGAGGGGGATTGGTGGAAGATTTAGGCTTAGCCCCGCCGGAGGGGCCAGAGCTTTGTCTGCTGCTCCCGGGGCAGGAGTCTGCGCGAGCCCCCACGAAGGACACCCCTGGTTCTTGTTTAACACTATGGTAGGGAGGAGGAGGGGTGCCCCTGCCCCGAGGGGGCCGAGACGGCCGCCTGCTTAGGGGTGACTTACTCTTTTTACCAAACAGGTCTAGACGGGCCCCAAACAAATGTAGCCCTCTAAAGGGAAGCCCGGTAAGAGTCTTTTTAGTAGCATCGTCAGCACCCCACTGTCGCAGCCAGACCAAGCGACGTATAGTCACCGCAAGGGCAGAGGTTCTTGCACACATTCTAATGGTGTCATCCAACGCTAATAGGATAAATTTTACAAACACATCACAGCTGGAGAGTGCATTAAACACATCCCAAGGGAGATCATCAGGGGGACGATCAAGCATCTTTCTGATGAAGGTTCTAGCGGCCACTGCAGTAATAGCCGTGGCACAGACCGGGCGCAGCGCCGTCCCTGCACAAGAAAAGGCGTGGGAGGCCAGCAGATCAATGCGCCGGTCCTCAGCATCCTGAAGGGTATTATAAGCAGGGGCTGCAATAAAGCGGGGGTTAGGAACCCCTATGATCGGGGCATCCACCACGGGGGGGAGGGATGACCAGCAATTAACCACCTCAGGGGGAAAAGGGTATTTCCTATCCCAGTCCCCTGGGACCCCTGGAAGTTTACTGGGGCATTCCCATTCCTTGAGCACAAGAGCATGGTAATGCGCCTGCTCTAGGAATTCCAACGTGGTGTCGCTGTATGGAAACGCTCCCCTCTCGGCTTGGGAGCCTCACCAGGGAGAGAGATAGACAGGGCCTTAAAGACCTTAATCAACAAATCGTCAGTGTCACACTGGGCCCAGTATTCAGGTCCAGAATAGTCACGACTCCTCGGCCTCTCATCAGTCAGAGAATAGCTCTCCATCAGAAGGGGTATAATCACACGGAGTAGTAAACTCCTCAGTTCCTATAGGAAAAACAGTAACATGAGGTGTCAAGTACCGCTTCTTACCAGGGCCCTTGCGCTCTGACAACCTCGCAATAATCTGTTCAGCCGTAGGCAGTATGGAAGACGCAACAGGCTGCAAATCCCCCATTATATGCGACTCAGCAGTCAGAGTCAGATTTAAGCAAGGGGAAATAGGTGAATTGAAACGAGGTGCAGCCACCGGCAGACCCGATTGCAGAGCCAGTGCTTGCTCGGCACAGGGTCCGCAGACCCGTGCCCTGTCAGCATCAGCATGGTGTTGTCCACACGCTATACACAGCCAGTCTCGTCCCAGAGGGACCCCGGTCACATAATTCTGAGATGCCTCCATATGGTGATTATTTAGGCACAATATGCCAGCAGGGATTTACGCTATAAGCAACCCTGGATGCCCCAAAGACCCGCTAGGGAAGTGGGAGAATTTTACAAGGCCCGCTATAAATTACACCGGGCCGGGAGAAGCCAATGGTGTTCACCAGTCTGAAAGACACAATGAGAAGAGAATGGTGTCAGAACCGAAAACACTACAATGAGTATAAGCCGCCCGAGAGGGCACTTACAGTACCACGGTAAGCAGGAACGCCCCACGCGTCGCGCGCGAACAGACAAAATGGCGCCGAGTACCTCGAAGGGCGGGCCAGAGTGTACCATGACGCGGAGCTCGCCAAACCAGACCCCGCCCTCCCGAAGAGCGCGAAGTCCAACATCAGCCAATGAGGACACAGAGGTGTCTGAGGTAACGCCGCCGCGGAACATTCAACGAAGGCAAAAAGCGCGCACGGCGGCGGCAGTCATACAAGTAAAATACATAAAAAGGGTGCGGCGGCTGACACCATATCCATAAGAGTCCAAAGACAGACAAAGGCCATATACGTGCCAAGATCCTATACAGACCACACAGGCACACCCCCCCC
Source organism: Gastrophryne carolinensis (assembly GCA_027917425.1). NCBI lineage: Eukaryota > Metazoa > Chordata > Amphibia > Anura > Microhylidae > Gastrophryne > Gastrophryne carolinensis. The sequence continues at coordinate 425,813,021 of CM051239.1, forward strand.
CCCGACTACAGGGGGAACGAGGGAGGATGGCGGCCCTTGGTACAGGGCCCACCGCTACACGGGGCAGTAATGCAGGAGGGGCATCCCTTAGAGGCTCACCATCAGCCTACACCGCCTACCCTTTGGTGGGGGACTGCGGAGGAGCAGCGCTCCATAAAGCACGCGTGGTGCTGCCTACCTTCACCCGACCAGCGCAGCTCAGGCTGGGAGGCACATCACAACGAGGACAGGTGGGAATAGTCCAACAGGGCCGCAGGCTTTAATAACCCCGCTCACCTGCGAGAGAGTGATACTTCATGTCTTCGCAGTCGGCACTGCAGAGAAATCTGGGGATTTGTGGGAGGTCCCCGGGTATTTGAGGGGCGGGGAGGAGCCTGTTTTGCATGTCTCTGCAGTACAGCACCATCTGGCGGAGGATAACCCAAGTGTAAGTACTATATCTGGAGCAGGACGTACTGTATACTAAGAATATATATTTAACTTGAGCTGTCCGTTTGCCTTGATTTTACTTCACAGGTCTGTGGCTTTTTGGTTAAATTCCCCGCTGCTGGGCCCCGGGGGGAGAAAATTGGAGGCCCTCCAGGTGAAGAGGAGAGCCAGACGGATCGATGCACCAGCCCCAGTTTTCTGGATCGCCGGTTTTAGAGTCGAAGGGCAGAGAGTAAGTTCCAAAATATACAGAGGCGACAAAGCACAGAGAGACATATCAGGATGGGAGGTAAAACCTTTGGATGGGCCAACTCTCCCTCCTGCTGAGACTGTACCAAACACAATGAATCATTCTGAAAATCTTGCCAGCTCCCTGCTGAGAGTTACATTGTGTTACAAGGTAATAGCCAAGAAGCAATCCAGTTATAGTAATTGTTTCTATAGTAATCGGCTGTGATCATTTCTAAACCAGTAATGAGTCTTTTATTGGAATTCTGAGAGCTTACAGTGCAATGTGATGTGTGCATTGTGCTGTGGTATGGGAAAGACTCTAAAGATAAAGAAAAAAACACACAAACACAATTTTACAATAAATTCCAGTGCTATATTTTATTTTGAAATTGATAAATTTGGACTGTATGGGAATAGTCAGTCCGTTAAAGACAAAAACCTTACTTACTTGAAAATAGAAGCATGTGTTATTAAAAAAAAAAAAAAAAAAAACACGAAAAAAATCAGATCAAAAACCTTTCCCTCCCATTTGTCAGCCACACAGTGAAACACAACAACCCGCCCCTCAAGCAGGCGTGTGAAACACATTTTATGTACAAAGTGATTTGTTAAATAAGGCTTCTTGACCAGAAATGTTATACATCCCCCCTCCTCCTCCAATAGCAGAAAAGGGGTGGGACATCCTCCCTCCCCCTGGACATTCATAGGTAAGTGCGTTGTGTGCTGAGAAACGGTGCCGGGGCCGACGGCGGCTCCACAAACCCTCCGCAGCTAGAGGTAGATTTGACCTGAACAGGCAAAGTGCTAGGACGCAGGTGCTGCGGATTGGCTGGCCGGCCTTGGGTCGCCGTCGGAAACGGTGACATTGAACAAGAGAGAAACTTTTTAAATTTCCCTCTGTACAGTCATCGGATGAACCATTCCCAAAATGAGACAGCTAGAACAGTTTAGCAAATGTAACAGACATCTTTACAGAGAGCAGTCACTTGTTCATGATTTTTATGAGAGCATGATGGGTAAAAAAAAATTTTCCCCCCTTTACTGCCCTCCAGATATAAAGTGTACTTGTTTTAGTAGGGCGCCAGATCTGTAACCCAAGCTCATTCACAGCCTTATTCACAAGTAATTCCAAATGTCCCTGCAGGCTCAGTCACGGCTCAGTCAAAGGCTTTTCAGTCATACAGGTACACTTTAAAGATATCCCCCAAAATTTTTTTTTAATTTATTTATTTTTAACCGTCAGTTGGTGTAGAAACAGTATCACAAGAGGCCCGTCTTACTACTTACGTGTCTTGCTTTAGGTCCATCTGGTTTAAAGCAGACATGTGTCTGCTCCTGCCCAGAAAGCCTTTCCAATGACTGGAGCGGACCCACCTGAAGCAGGGCCACCATTAGCCCCAGTGTTGGTGGAGCAGATCAAAGAGCAGTGTCGTTAGACTAGTTTCTCGTGTAAAAAAAACACAAAAAAAAAACAAAGATTTGGTCAGTTTAGGGACCAGCCAGGAACGGGCAATTGTAACAAAATGAATGTGCACCCAAGGCTCAACTCCAGACAACGTTGTCCATTTCTAAATGGCCAGAGTAAGGGCCACGTCTATCCTGTATTTTGTCAAGCATTGGCCGCGACTAGTCATTGGCGACAGGAAAATTAAAGTTTAGTAATTGATTGAAGGTCTGTTTTCATCCCCAACCCTAGGGCATCCCAATCCATGATGTCCCACCAGCTAAAGGAAACCTGTATAACCATCCCGTGTGACGGCCAATGGAGTTGGCAACTCTAAAGGAGAACACAAAAGAAGGACCTCAGCTGACACCAGGAAAAGGGGATTTTAGTAGATTTGCCAAAAGTTTCCATTCTCCTCTACTTTATTCTCGATCGTAGGGATTACTGTGTGGCTGAGTAAACAGATTGTAAGGATTGCTCTGTGACAGAGTAACGTGAAGAGATGAAGGAATTTTAGTAGACTTACTGTAAGGTTCCTTTCTCTTCTGCTTCACTTTATTGTAGGGATTATCGTGTGACCGAATGAAGTACAAGAGAAAGGAACCATATGGTAGGTCTTCTACAATTCCTTTTATCTCGTAATTTAACTCGGTTTATTCTCGATCATAAGGATTACTGTGTGACAGATTGAAATAGAAGAGAAAGAAACCCTATGGTAAGTCAAAGGGTTCCCTTCTCCTACTTTACTCACACAGTAAACCTCTACGATCAAGAAAAAAAAAGACTAAGGTTTGCTCTGTAACCGAGTGAAAAAGAAGAAAAAGGGAATTGTAGTAGACTTACCGTAGGGGTTCCCCTCTCTTCTACTTCACTCAATCACACAACAACCTTTGCAATCCATTTATTCTCAATCGTAGGGATTACTGTGAGAGGGTTAGAAGAGAAAGGAACCCTAGTGTAAGTCTACTACAATTCCTTTATCTCTTCACTTTACTCAGTCACACAGTAATCTCTACAATCGATGTATTCTCAGTTGTAGGGCTTACAGTGTGATTGAGTAAAGTAGAAGAGAAAGGAACCGTATGGTAAGTCTTCTACAACTCCTTTCATCTCTTTACTTAATCACAGAGCCTGTTTATTCTGGATCATAGGGATTAGAGAGGAACCCTATGGTAAGTCAAAGGGTTCCCTTCTCTTCTACTTTACTCAGTCACACAGTAAAGGAATTGTAGCAGACTTACCGTAGGGTTCTTTTCTCTTCTGCTCAACTCTCTCACGGTAACCCCTCTGAGTGAGGGAACCTTTTGACTTACCGTAGGGTTACTTTCTCTTCTACTTCACTCTGTCACTTCGCACAGTAATGCCTACGATTGAGAATAAGCAGGATTGTTGTACTGTGTGACTGCGTGAAGAGATGAAGGAATTTTAGTAGACTTACTATAAGGTTTCTTTCTCTTCTGCTTCATTTTATCGTAGGGATTACTGTGTGACTAAGTGAAGTAGAAGAGAAAGGAACCGGAAGGTAAGTCTACTAAAGTTCCTTTACTCAGTTACACAGCAAACCTTACATGAGTTACCTCAGGGTTATTTTCTCTTCTGCTTCACTCGGTTTAATTTCAGTCGTAACTGTGTGACCGACTGTAAGGATTGCTGTGTAACTGAGCAAAGGAACTTTAGTAGACTTACCATACGGTTCCTTTCTCTTCTACTTCACTTAGTGACAACAGTAATCCCTACAATAAAGTGAAGCAGAAGAGAAAGAAACCTTACAGTAAGTCTACTAAAACCCTTCATCTCTTCACTTCACTCACACAGCAATCCTTACAATAGGCTTATTCCCAATCGTAGGGATTACTGTGTGACTGGGAGAAGAAAGTATTTTGCCCAATTTCTGGTTTCCTTTTACCTAGCAGGGCATCCAAAATCAGAATGCCCCAAAGTGGAGCTGTAGCCAGACTTAATTAAGGTCCACTTACACACATATGTGAATATAGTACCTGAATATGGGGGACCTATGCCAAAGACCTATCTAAGGCTTCACTAAGTTTTAAGGGAGGTCTGCTAACCTACAGCCTCACGCCATCAGTGAGCCCTGCATTAGAATAATACTGACTAACATGGTTAAAAGTGACTCAAAATTAATCTCACCCCCACATCATCAGCGAGCCCTTATGGGGGGGGGGGGGGTGTTGATGGGGGACGAAAAAAGCCAATCACGCACACAGGCTGCTCAATCAATGAGATAATCTTCACAGAAATGGGGACAGGAAACGGCTGCACATCATAAAAGAGCCTTGAAGGAAAAGCTCCACTTTCATGGACTTTACTAAAGACCTTAGTGAGGGCCAGAAGACGAGACGACCCACTTACCTACCAAAAGCTGCCACGCCTTATATTGTGCACCGTATGAGAAGCCACAGCTCCTAGGGTATGGAGGCACCCATTGGAGGCAATGGGAGTGTCCAGGACTAAGACCACGCCCACCTGCTGGATCAGCTTCTCATACAGGAGTGGGAGGCAGGGAAGCGGGCTTTAGAAAAAGTTCCTAAACGTGGACTTTTCGTTTAAAGCAGACCAAGACCCACGAATGTGTAAGATTCCCGGGCCAATCGATTCCGTCCCCTGGGGCATCCAAAATAGAGATGCCCCGCTGTGTGAAACCCCCCAGGTCGCCCCATACACTTACCTTCTTTCCTAGTCCTACGGCACATGTGCGAGCCGCATTCTCGCTATCCCTCTAGTAGGGCACATGCCTGTGCCAGGCCTTTGTGAAAGACCGGCGCGGGCAAGCTCCCTGTTCGCGGGTGGCTGGGGATGCGGACGTCAGCGTGCTTGGAGCTGCTGGCCTTAGACGAAGCTCCGAGCCTGCCAATTGGATGAGTGGCCGTGTATACGCCATAGGACCGGGAAAAGGAGAGTTGGTTTCTGCGACCTGGGGGGTTTTACACAGCAAGGCAAAGACCAAAACCCAGGATAGTGAAAAATACAATTCTGTGAGTACTCACCTGTAGAATTGTTTTTGTAGTATACAGCACGTCCTGATTAACTAAATTCTTTACGTCTGAGTTATCCGCCACAAGGTGGCGCAGTGGACTGCAGAAAAGACTTGTAGCATCTCCCGGCCCTATAAAAGGCCAGAAACCTCCCACAAACTCCCAGTGTTACAAAGCAGTTAGACAAGAAGCCGGGAGAATAATAAAGAAGGAAACCCCAACCAAACATTCGAACAAATCACCATACAGAGGTAACCAAGAATAATGATAACAAGGGAGGGATGAAACAGGACGTGCTGTATACTACAAAAATAATTCTACAGGTGAGTACTCACAGATTTGTATTTTTCCCAAGTATACAGCACATCCTGTTTCACTAAATTCTTTACGTCTGGGACATCCAAAAGCAGTGTCCGTAAAGTAGGGTGGGATTCCCAAAGAGCAACGGCAGGCAGTTTAAACCACTGCCGCCTGAAGAACCTTGCGGCCAAAAGCAGCATCAGCTGAGGCCCTAACATCAACCTTGTAAAACTTGGAAAAAGTATGAACAGAAGACCAAGTTGCGGCCTTACAAACTTGTTCAACAGAAGCCTGGTGCTGAAAAGCCCAAGAGGCACCAATAGCACGAGTAGAATGAGCAGTAAGGCCTGTACCACAGCCTGACGGATCCACTTGCTGATAGTGGATTTAGCCGGAGGCAAACCCTTCCTAGGTCCAGAAGGGAGAACAAAAAGAGCATCGGTCTTCCTGAATGATTCAGTAGCAACCAAATAAAACTTCAGAACCCTGACCACATCCAAAGAATGCAGTGCCCATTCCTTGGGATTAGCAGAATTAGGACACAAGGAAGGCAAGACGATGCCCTGATTGAGATGAAAAGCAGACACAACCTTAGGCAAGAAATCTGGCTGAAACCGAAACACCAACCTTGTCCTGATGCCGCCCAAAATAAGGAGGTTTGATGGAAAGTGCCGCCAACTCAGAAACACGCCTGACAGAAGTGATAGCCACCAAAAAGGCCACCTTAAGAGTCAAAATGGGCAAAGCGGCCTCAGGCTCAAAGGGATGACCCTGCAGAGCAGATAATACCAGATTCAGATCCCAAACTGGTAACATAGGCTTACGTGGCGGACGCACGTGAGAAACCCCCTGGAAAAAAGTCTTAACCAAACGGTGATTGGCAAAAGATCTTTGGGAAAAAATTGCCAGAGCTGAAACATGACCTTTGAGGGTACTAAAGTTGACGGCCCAAATCCAAACCATGTTGCAAAAATTCCAGAATCCTGGCAATAGAAAAAACCCAACAGGGAAGCGATTTGGACTCACACCAGGCAATGTAAGCATGCCGGACCCTGTAGTAGATAAAGGACGAGGATTTCTTCCTAGCCCTAATCATGGTATCAACAACAGAGGCAGGCAACTCCTTTTCCATCAAGATGGAGGTTTCAGCAGCCAAGCCGTCAAAGCCAGCATTTGTAAATTGGGATGGCGCAGCTGCCCGTGAATGAGCAGGTCTGGATCCTTGGGCGTACTGATCTGTCAACTGCACAATGTTTGCGAACCACACCCTTCATGGCCAACAGGGTGCAGCACCCAGCCCAACTGAGGAAACGGAACACAGAGGAGCTGAAACCCCTTCCAAGGCATTGCTAGCGCATCCGTGGCGAAGGCCAGAGGGTCATGTGACAGAGAGACAAAGAATGGAAGCTTGTGATTGTGACGGGACGCAAACAGGTCCACAACCGGCAGACCCCAGCGACGGCACAGGGAGCTAAACACCCTGTTGCTGAGGGACCACTCCCCCAGCCGAGACATACCCCTGCTCAAGGAGTCTGCCTCCAGGTTTTCCACTCCCGGGATGTAAAATGCTGATATACAGGGGATATACAGTATCAGAGACAATTCCTTGAGGGCTCGCTTGCTCAGAGTCCCTCCCTGATGATTGATGTAGGCAACTGCCGTCTGGTTGTCAGAGCGGATCTGAACAGCCCGACCCCGAAGGTGTGGGGTCAACTGGGAGAGAACCAACCTTATTGCCCGCATTTCCAGAATGTTGATGGGAGCATGGGACTCCTGAGGGCCCCACTGACCCTGGAACCTCAGACTCCCAAAAGCCCCCCCCAACCTGTCAGACTGGCATCTGTGGTGACAGTCTCCCAGCACGAGGGCAGAAATGTCCTGCCCACTTTAAGATTCCTTAAAGTGGACCAACACCGAGAGGTGATCGGCCCGGAAATCTATAAGATTCCCGGGCCGATCACCTCCCACCCCGCGGGACATCCGAGATCGGGATGTCCCGCGGGGTGAAACCCCCCCAGACACCCCAAATCGCTTACCTGATCTTCTACCTCTACCCCGGCCCCAAAGGTCTCTGTGTCCCCGCAAATGGTGCACCCCGGCCAGACCTGGGAGCAGGGAAGGGAAGAACCAGCCCCCCGAAAGGGCCGCGGCTGCCTCCTACGTTGAGGCATCCTTGGCAAACAGATCCAGACGCTCACCAAAGAGCCGTAGCCCAGTAAAGGGGAATCCAGTGAGAGCCTTCTTAGCAGCATTATCAGCTGCCCACTGACGCAGCCAAACAGAGCGGCGTATAGCCACCAAAGGGGCAGAAGTCTTACCACACATCGTGACCGCATCATCCATAGCAGAAAGAATAAATGCAACAAATTCATAGCAAAGCAGGAGGGATCTATTCTCCTCTACCCTATTGGCATCCGAGGTATTATCCAGAAGGCACTTGAGCAGCCCTTTAATAGCAAGAGCCGTGATGGCAGAAGCGCACACAGGGCGCAGCGCAGTCCCTGCACAAGCAAATGCGTGACAGGCCAGCTGATCCACACGCCGGTCCTCACCATCCCTCAGAGTAGAAGTGTCAGGGGAATGCATGACTGAGGTATTGGACAACCCAAGCACGGGAGCATCCACCTCGGGGGGACACGACCAGCGCTTAACCACATCAGCAGGGAAGGAGGGATACCTACTGTCCCAACTCTTGAGCACCGCCGGCAATCTGCTAGGACGTTCCCACTCCTTGAGCACCAAATTATTAAAGTGGTTCAGCTCAGGGAACTCCAAGCGTTGTTTAACAGTGTGAAAAAGCTCACCCTGCTGCTTTTTAGCCGGCACAGGAGGGGTAATACATAGCACTTCAAAAATGTGAGCCAACAGCCTACCAGTATCCTCGGGAGACCAAGGATCTTCTCCAAAAGGAGACCCAGTACCGCCATAAACCTCCCGCCGTTCCTAAGAGGAATCAGAGAAAAGTTCCCCCTCTTCTAGGGGGTAAAGGCCAGGGAAAGAATAATGTCCCTCATCCTCATCAGGAAAAATGCCACTTCTTGCCAGAAGCCTTACGGGGGCAGACCCAGTAATATGCCTTTCCAGGCTGGCCACCCGCAAAGCCAAGTCATAATGTGATTCCCCACTAGCATGTCCCTCACTAGGGGTCAAATGCAGGTGCAGGGGGGTAGGTGATGTAGAAGGGGGCGCAGAGCTGGGCAGCGTAGCAGGCAACCCAGACTGCAGCGCAAGTACCTTCTGGGTGCAGGGGACACATACCCTGACACCGTCACTCACAGGGGATACCTCACACACGGCACACAGCTGGGCTTGTCCGGAAGGAACCCCAAGCACATTATCCCCGAAAGCCTCCATATGGTGATTAGCATAGGCCCAATGGCCAGTATAGGGTTAAGGCTAGCAAGGGCCACCCAGGATTCCCCCCTCAACCAGGGATGCCCAGACGCCTGCTAGGGAAGGTGGGAGATGAAAGGGAGGAGGGCTGGGAGAAACCACAGTCACGGTTATCCCACCTGAAAGACATAAAAATACATAAATATCCCATAGCGCTGCTAAATAGCAATAAAACACAACCCCGAAGGGGACTCACGGACCAAGAGGGCCGATTGCACCAAGGACCAGACCGGAAAAGCAGCGAGTAGCAGCGTAGAAATGAGGGCCCCAGCAGATCACAGAATAAAAATGGCGCCGCAGCGGACCTGCAGGGGCGGGCCGCGGAGGTATGACGCAGAAATTGTCATCCGCGGGCCCCGCCCCCCCCAAAGAGCGCGAAATCGCCAGTCACATGACCCACCAGCGCCATGACAGCGCAGTAAATAGCCTCAGCTCATATCGCCGCCCGCAGCGGAGCGCCGAACAAAGCGACGCGTCAGCGAGCGCACATCAAACACCTCTCAGGGCACCACCGCCTACCCCCCCCCCCCAACCCCAAAGACCTCCCCAGGGAGAGAACGAGGGGGGAGAGGGAGTGGGGGAGGGGCACAAAATATACCTGATAGCAGGGAAGGGCATCCCAAAGAAGGGTCACCATAAGCCTGAACCGACTACCCTTGTATGGTACAGGGATTGCGGTTGGAGCAGCGCTCCCTGAGCGCCTGACCCTGGTGCCGTCCTACCTTCACCCGAACCGGTCAGCCGAGGCTGGGAGGCAGTGGGTTCAGAACGGGTGGAAATAGTCCTGCAGGGCCGCAGGCTGGTGGGCCCCGCTCGCCTGCGCAATATAGAGAGCCATCTTCTATCTTCGCAGTCCAGACTGCAGAAAGAAACTGGGACTTTGTGAGAGGTTCCTGGCCTTTTATAGGGCCGGGAGATGCCACAAGTCTTTTCTGCAGTCCACTGCGCCACCTTGTGGCGGATATCCCAGACGTAAAGAATTTAGTGAAACAGGACGTGCTGTATGCTTGGAAAATTCTGGGTTTTGGTCCACTTTAAAGGTTTTGGCTTAAAGTGGACCAAAAGCAGCGCAGGAGTCTATAAGCCTCCACAGAGCAGCCCAATGCCCTCCACACAGGACAGCCAGATTCGGTATGCCGTGCTGTGTAAACACCCCGGACGGTGAAAGGCCGGCACGGGCACGCTCCTTGTTCAAGGGTATCGGGGGAAGCGGCGATCAACGCGTTTGGAGCTGCTCGTCTTAGACGATGATTGAGCGAGCGACCGCGCATACGCCGTAGGGCCGGGGAGAGGGGAGTTTCACACAGCGAGGCAAGTTTTGGCTTAAAGTGGACCAAAAGCAGCTATAAGCCTCCACAGAGCAGCCCAACGCCCTCCACACAGGACATACAGATTTGGGATGCCCTGCTGTGAAAACACCCTGTGTCCCCTGTAAAACTCACCTTCTCTCCTGATCCAACGGCACATGTGCGTGCTGGCGTCTGCTATACCTTCAGCAGGGCACGCGTCCGCCATTTTTTCATGGCCGGGGTGGGCACGCACCCTGTTAGTCTAGACTCAGCCCTTAGCTGATTTTAATGAGCGCGCTGATTAGACAAGAGGCCACACATGCACCGTAGGAACAGGTGGAAGGTGAGTTTATTGGCCAACTAGGGGGGGGGGTTCACACAGCGGGGCATCCTGAATCGGGGTGCCCCGAAGCAAAGACCAAAACCCGGGATTGTGACGGATCACCGACACTTTAACTGTAGAAACTCGACATGTCTGGTGGGTTTTATTCCTGTGAGATAAGGCCCAAAAAGATTTTTGTTTCTTCCCGAGACCCCTGTGTAAGCAAAGGCTCCTGACTGCCGGTGTGTCGCCATTGGCCAGGGGAAGCAACCAATAAAATTACAAGTAAAAAAAAAAAAAACTGGGGCACTTTAAAAGGCCCGTTTTTGACTTTTGGTCTGCTTTTAGGACATCATTATATTGTATATCAGCGTTGAGGTGCAGTTTCGATCAATTAGAAACACCCATTTTTGGCAGGTTATGTTTAAAGGGAAAGTGCACATTCATAGGACGTCCCCTGCAGCCCTCAGGTCGAGGCTGCGTCACTCAAGTGCTCACTCTCCGGCAGACCCGAGTGGCGGAGAGAATAATGGCGGCTTCGTACACCGCATGCCCACCTACAGGCTGGAATGTGGAAGCTCTGCTGTAGGTGTGCCTGCGGTGTACGAAGCCGCCATTATTCTCTACAGGCGCCTCGGATGAGCTTTGTGACCCGGGGTTGCGGGAGAGCGATTACCTTCACGGAATCGGGAGGTGGTTATAATAGGGGAACTCCTGATCTAAGGGCTATAGGGAAAGACTACTGGTCTTTCCCTTTAAAAATAAAAAGTTGTAACGCGAGTACCCACAAAAGTCAGCTAGCAAAGATTTTATACAATAATACAAAATGTACACGACAAGGTGTGCTGAATATCCCAAGTCTTCATCCAACGGGCGTGTGGAGCCCGTGGGCCATCTAAACGGGTGCCGGGCATTCAGTCAATGGCGGCGCCAATCGTTCGACAATGGTGTCTGGTGGGTTTCATTCAACTGAGATAAGGCCCAAAGAGGTTTTTGTTTCTTCCCGCGAGCCCTATGTAAGCAAAGGTTCCTGACTGCCAGTGTGTTGCCATTGGCCGGGGGGGAAGCAACCAATAAGAGCCCTATGTAAGCAAAGGTTCCTGACTGCCAGTGTGTTGCCATTGGCCGGGGAGAAGCAACCAATAAGAGCCCTATGTAAGCAAAGGTTCCTGACTGCCAGTGTGTCGCCATTGGCCGGGGGAAGCAACCAATAAGAGCCCTATGTAAGCAAAGGTTCCTGACTGCCAGTGTGTCGCCATTGGCCGGGGGAAGCAACCAATAAGAGCCCTATGTAAGCAAAGGTTCCTGACTGCCAGTGTGTCGCCATTGGCCGGGGGGGGAAGCAACCAATAAGATTAAAAAGTATAAAAAAAAAAAAAATACTGCGTAACCGAAACGTCTAGGCCTTGCCTGGATCCAGTCGTTTCTTCACATCACGATGCATCCAGCCTGATCCCGTCTGCTGGTCTGCGTATATACATTTTTATTATCGGGATCACAGATTCACCGTCACACAACACTGACTGAAAAGACAGACAAAGGGCACAACCAGCAGCTTTATATATTTATAAGAAAAGAAAACAATTTAGGCCTTGATTCACTAAGAGCTGCAAAAAAAATCTCATGGTAGTAAAAAATTAAATTCGTAAGAAAAAAGCCTGAGAATGTCACTGGTTGCGAATCCTTAGATAAGAAGACAATGAAAGTCAATGGCACTTTTTTACTCCTGAAAAAAGTATTGAACTTTTTACCCCTTTTTACCTGTAGTAAAAAGTGCCATTGACTTTCATTGTCTTCCTATCTGGTGATTCACTAACAGCGACATTCTCAGGCTTTTATGAATTGAATTTTTACTACCGTAAGAGTTTTTTTCAAACCTTTGTGAATCAAGGCCACCGTTACTGAATCACCAGATAAAAAGACAATGAAAGTCAATGGCACTTTCTACTACAGATAAAAAGGGCTAAAAAGTTCTCGGGAGTAATATAGTGCCATTGACTTTCATTGTCTTCCTATCTGGTGATTCACTAACAGTGAAATTCTCAGGCCTTTTCTCATGAATTTAATTTTTTACTACCATGAGAATCTTTTTCAACTCTAAGTGAATTGAGGTATAAGGCCTTGATTCTATAAGAGTTGAAAAAAACTCGTAGTAAAAAATTCAATTCATAAGAAAAAAGCCTGAGAATATCACTATTGATGAATCACCAGATAGGAAGACAATGGAAGTCAATGGCACTTTTTTACTACAGGTAAAAAGTTCACTACTTTTTTCGGGAGTAAAAAGTGCCATTGACTTTCATTGTTCCTATCTGGTGATTCAGTGACATTCTCAGGCTTTTTTCTCATGAATTGAATTTTTTACTAACATGAGAATTTTTTTCACCTCTTAGTGAATCGAGGCTTTAGTCACTCACCGAAAAATTTGTTTCCCTTCTGGGGCGGCTGGAGAGATTTCTCCAAGATAATGGGCTAACCGAATAACCTCTCCAGCCGCTCGAGGGGGAAATCCGATTTATACCTCCCTCGGGTTTCCTTATGCTTAAAGTAGAACAAAACTGAGCGTGATCTTATAGATTCCCAGGCTGATCAATTCCCTCCCCCCAGGGCATCTAGAATTGCTGTGTGAAACCCCCCACGTCACCCATAAATTCACCTTTGTTCCCGGTCCAACGGCACATGCGCGAGCCGCATCGCGCTATCCCTCTAGCAGGGCACGAGCCCACATCAGGATTATGTGAATGGCCGACGCGCGTGCGCTCCGCTGGATGGTAGCGGGGGTTGTGGCCGTCAGCACGCTCAGAGTCTCTGGGCCTTAGATGGGGTGACGTCAGCGTCTCTGAGCGCGTCGATTGGACCGGATGATGTAGGACCGGAAAGAGGTAAGTTAGATTGGGCGATCTGAGGGGACGTTCACACAGCGAGGCAACCTGAATTGGGATGCTTTGGGATACCATTTCCTGTTCCCATGGCAACAGGCACAAGCGTTTCCTCTCCACAAAGCACCGGAAACATGGAGGCGCTTAAATACTGCTGGTTCCGCTGTCCTGTCTTATATGATTCGCCACGCTTTACGCCCCTCCCACTATCCCAAATTAGGTAGGTGCCACCCATCGAACTTACTATACAGAGAAAGGTCTAGACTCCTGATCCTGTTCACACAGGGCCCCTGGGATGATCCCTGTTCCCATGACAACAGGCACAAGCATTTCCTCTCCACAAGCAACGGAAACATGGAGGCGCTTAATACAAAGCTGCTGGTTCTGCCGTCCCGTCTTATACGATTTGCCAGAAAGCTGAAGCCAGGCTTTACGACCCTTCCACTATCCCAAATCAGGTAGGTGCCACCCAGGTAGGTGACCCCCCCCCCCTCCCCCAAAGTGATGAATGCAAAACACAGCGGCAAAGGACTATTTACAAGGAAATGTCACTGTGGCGGAAAGACCTGATGCAGCTTCGGAGTCGGCCAATCACATCCTTTTATTTCTGCAGATCCCAGGAGGCGGGGCAGTGTTGCTGGTTGAGTAGAGGAAGGGCACCCCAGTGTGTGTGTGCGCACGCGTGTGTGTGTATGGGGGGGGGGGGCTTTGGCAGTAAGTCACGGCGGTCACATGATGCAGCATTTATTCTTGTGGTTGTGGGGGTCTTTGAAGCGCAGTCTCTGCTTGGGCCGGTATTTCTCCAGGTAGGTCAGCTGCTTGCTGTTGATGGCGCCCCTACGCTTCCTGCAAGAGTAAAAGTGGGCGGGGTTAATGCGCGGCTTCCTGTAGCTGCGACATGCTCCGTAGCTACCACCTCGATCTCTGGGCAGGCAGAGGAGGCGACAGTCTCTAGCACACAATTACCCATTTAGTGACACACATTAAAAGGAGGACCACCACCAAGGATTCTCCCTATCCTGGGTATTGTTACTCTTCAGTGGGGCATCCCACATATCGGTGATCAAATGGCGTAAGCACAGCTCACTCCCAATTCATTACTTAAGGCTTATTCATGAAGGGATAGCAGCAGGTGAACGCCGGACATGGCACGCAATTACACATTTATGAAGCCGAATCAAACAGCGGGGCATCCTGATTTTGGATGCCCCAGGAGGAGGGAATTGACCGGCCCAGGAATCTTATAGATGGGTGGGAAATTGGCTTAATGATCGGAAGCAGAGGGTGGTTATCATGGTACACACTCAGATTGGGTCACTGTTACTAGTGGAGTACCACAAGGGTCAGTTCTGGGACCAATTCTCTTCAATATATATATAAATGACATTGGGTATGGATTAAACAGTAAAGTCTCAATCTTTGCAGATGATACTAAGCTGTGTAAAGTAATTAAAACAAAAGAGGACAGCAGGCAGCTACAGATTTAGATAAATTGGAAGCATGGGCAGTTAAATGGCAAATGAAGTGTAACACAGATAAATGGAAGGTTATGCACATGGGAAGGAGAAATCTGTGTCATGATTACACACTAAATAAAGAAACACTTGGCAAAACAACAATGGAAAAGGACCTAGGGGTTTTAGTTGACAATAAGCTCAACTGTAGTAATCAATGCCAGGCAGCTGCTGCCAAGGCAAATAGGATCATGGGGTGCATCAGGAGGGGCATAGGTGCTCATGACCAGAACATCATTTTACCCCTGTACAAGTCACTGGTCAGACCCCATATGGAATACTGTGTACAGTTCTGGGCACCTGTGCTTAAGAAGGACATATCAGAACTGGAGCGCGTTCAAAGAAGGGCAACAAAGTTAATAAAAGGAGTGCGGGGGCTAGAGTACCCGGAAAGATTGTGCAAGTTAGGCTTATTTAGTCTAGAAAAAAGACGATTGAGGGGTGATCTAATAACTATGTATAAATATATTCGGGGTCAATACAAGGATCTGGCCCACAATCTATTTATACCCCGGAGTGTAACCATAACCCGGGGGCATCCACTAAGGTTAGAGGAAAGGTGCTTTCTCCACCGACATAGGAGGGGATTCTTCTCTGTAAGAGCAGCGACACTATGGAACTCGCTGCCAGAGGAGGTAGTAATGATGGATACAGTAAAAACGTTCAAAAGTGGCCTGGATGCCTTCCTGGCATGTAATAACATTTCCAGCTATGGCTACTAGACCACTGGAAGGAGATCTATAGTGGCCGGGATGCCCTCCTGGCATGTAATAACATTACCAGCTATGGCTACTAGACCACTGGAAGGAGATCTATAGTGGCCGGGATGCCCTCCTGGCATGTAATAACATTACCAGCTATGGCTACTAGACCACTGGAAGGAGATCTATAGTGGCCGGGATGCCCTCCTTGCATGTAATAACATTACCAGCTATGGCTACTAGACCACTGGAAGGAGTTAGACAGGCTGAACTGGATGGACTAAAGTCTTTATTCAGCCGCTCACACTATGTTACTATGTTACTATGATCGTCGTGGGATTTGGTCCACTTTAAGAAATGAGGGGCCTAGATGGAACGGGTAGAACTGAAAGACATTCAGAGACACCTACTGCCGAATGAACTGGATGGCGTCCTCGTACTTCATTCCGCTTTCGATAAGGGCGAGGGCGACCAAGACGGGGGCTCTGTGGGGAAACAAGCAACCAATCAAAAAATTTAATCTGAAAAAAAATCTGCAGATAGAAAAAACAAAAACAAAAAAACACAGCAACAATCACCGACCTGCCCAATCCCGCCACACAGTGAACGGCGACGCAGCACCCGGGGTCTTCACAGAAGCGAGCCTTCAGCAAGTTTAACCAATCGTCCACAATTTTGTTTGGGGGAGGAGCTCCATCGTCAAACGGCCAATCCTGGAGTGACAAGAGGAGAAGAGCAGAATTAGTGACCTAACAAACTAGGCAACTTTGTAACTATAACGCCATATATCACGACTACTTCCATGGTGCCGACAGTCTGTGGTGTTGTAAAGCTTTGCCGCAGCTTTCAAGCTTTACGGGGACTTCAAAAGGTCTCACACACCAAATTGGGATACTCCTAAGGAACTCGGTCTGTTAAAGGATACACATTAGACACGGCCACTGGATATTATTTGTGAAGAACGGTGTAACTCCTGAAATGTGTCAGATAGGACTATATTAATGAGAGCGTATTATTCAGGATTATAAGACCTTTCATTTGATATCAAACATGGCATATATGTATTGTTCAGAGCCTGATAATCCACATCCGTATGATATGTATTTGCTGTTTAGGTTCATTTACCTAAGAAATAATGGAGATCCTGATTTTTTTGGTTACAATATGATAACGTATATTGTGGGAGTTATATCACTTTATAGAATATTTATCTAATCTCACAGAGGCGGGTTGTAGCCAGGGCAACGACTCACCCAGAAGGAACGTATAACTTACTTTATCTTATGTAACAACTGCCTGTAATATAATATAATAAGGTTATCTGGGGAAACTTCATGAACATATTGGGTTAGTGATTTACTGCGCTGGTAATTAAACCCGTTCTCATTTATTCATCTGTGTGTGTGGTGGATACATTTCTCACACAATAGGTTGTATAGGCAAAATATTTGAGGGAAAATTTCTCGAGACATTTCTCTGGGTGTATGAGGACAGCCTCAGCGACCATTGGTTTGTATCAGATTAATGGCTGCTGGGCTGATATAATTATTAGCATTTGCGATAGTTCTAATATTAATCCCTACTAGAAATATTGGAGATTATTGCGTAGCAAATATTTCTAATCATATTTCCCTCTTTCATTGGCAAGCAGGAGCCCATTATTTTAAATCATTTTCCCTCTTTCAGGGTACAACACATTTATTTGGGGTTTTGTTCCACTGCAAAGAGAATGTAAAAAAAAATACCTTGTTGTTATTATAGTTTAGCATCTGTATACTGTATAAAGCTAGAGCTCCTGTTAAAGAAAATACCATTTTGTGAATACTCACCTGTAAAATGTAAAATGGGTATTATAAGTATGTCACACACCCCACTTCAATCATTAATTATTACAATAGGGTAATACCTACCGCTAGGTGGCAGCGTTGCAGAGAATCTCCAAAAAAAAGCAACAGGCCCCTCCCGGTCTATACATACCTGGTACCTCCCAATAATCTCCCAGTATTAGAACAGCAGTAAGACAAGGTACCAGGAACAAACAAATGTAACCCTCAAACGTAAAGAACAAAACTTCACCATATAAAGAGCCAGGATACCAAAAAGGGCGGGTGAAGTGGGGTGTGTGACATACTTATAATACCCATTTTACAGGTGAGTATTCACAAAATGGTATTATTCTAAGTATGGCACACACCCCACTTCAATCAATTATTACAATAGGGACATCCAACAGCAGTGTCCAGAAAAGGGCGGGTATCCATCCAGGCAATAATGCAGAAGACTCAAACCACTGCAGCCTGCAGAACCTTGCGGCCAAAAACAGCATCCGCTGAGGCCCGCACATCAACCTTATAAAACTTAGAAAAAGTATGAACCGAAGACCAAGTCGCAGCCTTACAAACTTGTTCAACAGAAGCCTGGTGCTGAAAAGCCCAGGACGCTCCAACCGCGCGAGTAGAATGAGCAGTAACACGAAAAGGAGGGTCCTTCCCCTTGGCCGAATAGGCTCCAACAATTGCCTGACGAATCCATTTGCTAATGGAAGACTTAGCCGGAGCCAAACCCTTCCTAGGCCCACAGGGCACAACGAAAAAGCATCAGTCTTACGAAAAGAAGACGTAGTACGTAGATAGTACTTGACACAACGTACAACATCCAAGCAGTGCAAAGCACTCTCCTTGACATTCTTAGGCTTAGGACACAAAGAAGGAAGAACAATGTCCTGGTTAAGATGAAAAGCAGAGACCACTTTAGGAAGAAAATCTGACTTGAAGCGAAAAACCACTTTGTCCTGATGTTCCTCAAAATAAGGAGCCTGAATCGACAAGGCTGCCAACTCCGAAACACGCCGAACCGAAGTGATGGCCACCAGAAAGGCAACCTTCTGAGTCAAAGTGGACAGAGCAATATCCCGCAAAGGCTCAAAAGGAGGAGCCTGAAGAGCAGAGAGCACCAAATTCAAATCCCAAACAGGAAGCAACGGCTTCCTAGGAGGCCGCAGATGCGAAAACCCCTGGAAAAAAGTCTTGACCAAAGAATGGCTAGCAAACGACCTCTGAAAAAAGATAGACAAAGCAGAAACCTGCCCCTTCAAGGTACTAAGCTGCAGACCAGAGTCCAGCCCTGATTGAAGAAATTCCAAAATCCTAGAAATAGAAAAGACCCGGCAAGGCAAAGACCTAGCCTCACACCAATCAATATAGGATCTCCAGGACCTATAATAGATGGAAGAAGAAGACCTCTTCCTGGCACTAATAAGAGTCCGAATGACCGAATCCGAAAGACCCTCCTCCTTTAAGATGGAGGTTTCAGCAGCCAAGCCGTCAAAGCCAGCGTTTGTAAACTGGGGTAACACAGTTGGCCCTGAGTGAGAAGATCCAGCCGAAGAGGCAGATCGAACTGATCCACTGCCAGACGAACGATGTCTGCGAACCACACCCGCCTTGGCCACCTTGGAGCCACGAGAATGGCGGGAACTTCTTCCAGAACCAACTCTCGCAGCACCCTGCCTAGCATGGGAATCGGAGGAAACAGATAAAGAAACCCCAGGTCCCTCCAGCTCAGGGCCATGGCATCCACCGCCAGAGCATCCTGGGACAGTGACACGAATGTCGGAAGCTTGTGATTGTGACGAGAGGCAAACAGATCCACTTCCGGCGTCCCCCATCGGAGACAAAGCGACCGAAACACCTGGGGATGGAGCGACCATTCCCCCCGGCGGGACGAACACCGGCTCAGAAAGTCCGCCTCTGTGTTTTCCACTCCTGGAATGTAAACTGCCGAGATGCAAGGGACATGAGTCTCTGCCCAAACTAGAATCAGAGACACCTCCCTGTGGGCACCCAGACTGCGAGTCCCTCCTTGGTGATTGATGTAAGCAACCGCCGTCTGATTGTCCGATCGAACCTGAACCAGCAGGCCCTGTAAATGATGCGTCAAGCGAGACAGAACCAACCTGATGGCTCGCAACTCCAGAACATTGATGGGCAAGTGGGCCTCCTGAGGGTCCCACTGCCCCTGAAACTGAAGATCCTTCCAGAAACCTCCCCATCCTGACAAACTGGCATCCGTGGTGACAGTTTCTCAAAGCGGGGTCAGAAACGACCTGCCCTTCAGAAGGTTGTCCGAGACCAACCACCACAGAAGGGACTGCCGAACCCGAGGGGACATCTGGAAGGACCGATCCAACGACCTCGGACGCCGGTCCCAAGACGCCAAAATATGAAGCTGAAGCGTCCTCGTATGAAACTGCGCAAAGGGAACTGCTCGAACGAGGCCACCATCAACCCCACCAGTCTCATCCCTAGCCGAATGGACGGGCGCGGATGGGAGAGAAGAAGCTGAGCCAATTCCTGAATCAACAGAACCTTGGCCTGAGGGAGAAACACTCTGTGCTGGCAGGAGTCCAACGACATCCCCAGAAAGGTCACCACCCTGGCCGGAACCAGCGAGGACTTGGGGTAATTGATCACCCAGCCGAACCTCTCCAGCATAGACACCACCATGCTGGTGTCCCCCTCTGCTTGACTGAAGGAAGGCGCCATGATGAGAAGATCGTCCAGGTAAGGCACAATGCTAATTCCCTGAGCTCTGAGCAGGGCCATCACCCCCGCCAACACCTTGGTGAACACTCTCGGAGCAGAGGTGAGCCGAATGGAAGAGCCACAAACTGAAAATGCCGATCCTCCACCACAAAACGAAGGAACCTCTGATGAGCTGGGAAAATCGGGATGTGAAGGTACGCATCCTTGATGTCTATGGACGTCATAAAGTCCCCCTGCCGAAGCGAACCGATCGCAGACCGCAGGGTTTCCATGCGGAACTTCCGGGGACGAATAAATCTGTTGAGAAACTTCAAATCCAGAATCGGACGGAAGGACCCGTCCTTTTTTGGGGACAGTGAAGAGATTGGAATAAAACCCGCGCCCTACCTCCGAAGTAGGAACCGGGCAGACAACTGCTAATTCTAGAAGATTCCTTACCGCCGCCAGGAGCCCCTGCGCGGCCAAAGGATCCGAAGATACCCGAGACCTGAAGAACCTTAGAGGAGGACGGGACTCGAACTCCAACTTGTAACCGGCCGACACCACCTCCCGGATCCACCTGTCCGAGACCTCCTGGTCCCATACCCGGGAGAAGAGTCGCAACCGTCCCCCCACCCGTATGGGTGAGGGCGCCCCCTCATTGCTGAGCGGGCTTAGCAACTGGCTTGGGCTTGGCGCCCCAGACGTGAACGGGGCGGCCACGGCCTTTACCCCGATTCCAACTGGCGCCCCTGGAGGCCGAGAAGCCCGCACCCCTGCCGGCTCTGGCTCCCCGAAAGGACGGATTGAAGGAGACCGTCCCCCGAAAGGAACGGCGAAATTTCTTGCGCTGAGGTAACTTACCTCCCTTGGCAACAGAATCCAGCCTCTCACCAAAAAGCCTCAAACCCAAAAAGGGAAGAGCCGTGAGCGATCTTTTAGAATTAAAATCAGCCGTCCACTGTCTCAACCACACACAGCGACGGATAGCTACCAGCAAGGCAGTAGCACTGCCACACATCAACATGGCATCCTCCTGAGCGGCCAGAATAAACGACAAGAAGGAATCACAGCGCTTAAGCGCAAGAGACTCATCACAGGTAGGCTCAAGATCCACACCTAAGTCCCTGACAATAGACCTGACCGCCAAAGTCAAAAGAGCCGAAGCACAGACAGGCCTTAACACCGAACCCACACATACAAAACCATGGCGGGCCAGCTGATCAATCCGGCGATCCTCGCCGTCCCTGAGCGAAGTCGTGTCAGGAGAATGCACGACCGCCGTGTTGGACAGTCCCAAGACCGGAGTATCTACCTCAGGGGGGACAGACCAACGCTTCATCAACTCCGCCGGAAAAGGATACTTCCTATCCCAGCTAGGCGGAACACCGACGAGACGCGTAGGTTGCTCCCATTGCTTGAGTACAACCTCTTCAAAATGCTGTTGACTGGGAAACTCCAAGCGCTGCTTGGACACCCCAAAAAGCTGACCCTTAGGCCTAGGAGCAACCGCCGGAGGATCCAAATCCAAACCTCAAACATTTGAGCCAGAATAGTAGACGAATCGGGAGGGGGGCCCTCAGCCTGGTCCCCCTCAGCACCCAGCAACTGCTGAACCTCGGAATCCTCTTCCTCAACGAGCTCACCCTCTTCAAGGGGACGATCTGACCAATCCAGGTCTCCAATAACTTCCTCATTTGAATCCGGCGGAGGCGGAGACAGATGCTTCCGCTTAGCTGGAGCCTTCTGAGCGACCACTGCGGAAACATTTTCTCAGGCTGGCCAAACGGGCGCATACCTCAGATTGCGAATCCCCACCCATGACAACGTCACACGGGGTCCGGAACAAGCGAGGGGGAGAGGGAGATGGCGCGGCTGATGAAGTGCTAGGCACCGGAGTGCTGGACTGCCGCTCAATGTTCCGCTGTGCACATGGAATACACAAAATGACATCATCCCCCTGGAGCGGAGCCCCACAACCCCCACACACCTTGGATTGTCCCGAAGGACCGTTTCCGGTATCTTTGGCAGCCTCCATGTGGTGAAATTTATGGT
>CM051239.1:425835293-425888130 GCA_027917425.1 Gastrophryne carolinensis
CAGGGCCCCTCCATAACCCATAGTGACACGTCAGGGCCTCTCCATAACCCATAGTGACACGTCAGGGCCCCTCCATAACCCATAGTGACACGTCAGGGCCCCTCCATAACCCATAGTGACACGTCAGGGCCCCTCCATAACCCATAGTGACACGTCAGGGCCCCTCCATAACCCATAGTGACACGTCAGGCCCTCCATAACCCATAGTGACACGTCAGGGCCCTCCATAACCCATAGTGACACGTCAGGGCCCCTCCATAACCCATAGTGACACGTCAGGGCCCTTCCATAACCCATAGTGACACGTCAGGGCCCCTTCCATAACCCATAGTGACACGTCAGGCCCTCTCCATAACCCATAGTGACACGTCAGGGCCCCTCCATAACCCATAGTGACACGTCAGGGCCCCTCCATAACCCATAGTGACACGTCAGGCCTCTCCATAACCCATAGTGACACGTCAGGGCCCCTCCATAACCCATAGTGACACGTCAGGCCCTCCATAACCCATAGTGACACGTCAGGGCCCTTCCATAACCCATAGTGACACGTCAGGGCCCCTCCATAACCCATAGTGACACGTCAGGCCCTCCATAACCCATAGTGACACGTCAGGGCCCCTCCATAACCCATAGTGACACGTCAGGGCCCCTCCATACCCATAGTGACACGTCAGGGCCCCTCCATACCCATAGTGACACGTCAGGCCCCTCCATACCCATAGTGACACGTCAGGGCCCCTCCATAACCCATAGTGACATGTCAGGCCCCTCCATACCCATAGTGACACGTCAGGGCCCCTCCATAATCCATAGTGTGACGTCCGGACCCTCCATAACCCATAGTGACACGTCAGGGCCCCTCCATAATCCATAGTGTGACGTCCGGACCCTCCACCTATAATGTGACAGCTGGGCCCTTCTAGAACCGATAATGTGACAGCTGGGCTAGTTATTGTGGTTTTAATGGTTCTAGAAAAACACCCTATGGCGGTCATGTGCAGAATGACCGTTATCGGTCCAGTTATTGCGGCAGAACCCCCCCCCACAGTGACCGACCGCACGTACACAGCACCCGGGTAATTAAAAAATGGAAAGCGCCACTGGCGTCAGCGAGGAAAGAGCGGCCTTTTCCAGAAGAGCGGCTGATGCAGTCAGGGATTATTCCGCCGCCCGTCCTCTCATTAGAGCGACAAATTTAGCGCCGATCACCCGCTCGGGCAAGGTCTGCTATTTATAAAGCAATGTAAACACTCAGCGAGGCACAGGGACGCTGGATTTAGACTTCAAAAGACATCTCATGATGCGCCAAGCCTCCGCATCTCCGGGTCGCTCGCCAATCACCCCCGAGAGTCCGGAGGGGCGTATAATCCGCGTCTGCCATGTGCTTGTGGTGCCAGTGCTGGAGGAGATTAGAAGCCATGTAGAATGTGCCATACCACTGAAGGGGAACAGACTAAGAACAACCCTCCACGGCGAAGGCTGGCATCACTGCCACCAGCAGGGTGTACGTCATATCCAAACACTGGCGCATACAGATTACCCAGACCACGTCTCATGCAAACCCAGACCCAAATTATACTATGAATGCCAGGCCTGACCAGTTCGGCCTCATTCTGGGTTGCCTTACACGGGCATGGGCAGGGAATGTACCAGGCCTGGCAGCACCTTGTCCAGCAGAGTCTTGAGAGGTGGTGGTGGTGGGGTACATCTACCCTCTTCCTGCATCCAAATGCCCCTTGGGCCTCGCTGGTCTGATGAATGCCAGGCCTGACCAGTTAGGCCTCATTTTGGGTTGCCTTACACATGGGCAGGGGAATGTACCAGGCCTGGCAGCACCTTGTCTTGCAAGTTGGTGGTGCACATCTACCTTCTTCCTGCATCCAAATGCTCCTAGGCCTCGCTGGTCTGATGAATGCCAGGCTGACCAGTTAGGCCTTATTCTGCGTTGCCTTACACATAGGCAGGGTATTGTACCAGGGCTGGCAGCACCTTGTCCTGCGAGGTGGTGGTGGTGCAAATCTACCCCCTTCCTGCATCCAAACGCCCTTGGGCCTCACTGGTCTGATCCCACCAGTGGGGGCGCCCCGTACCATGTCTCAGCCGAATGCGGGTGAAGTTCAAAGGCTTACTGCCTGGGGATGCGGGAGACACCTCTCCGCCCTGTGACCAGCAATGGGGGGTATTTAATGTGGACCAAAAACTGACCTAGCTTCTATAAAGGCACTAGGTCCAGTAGGAAGTGTTGAGAGCAACAGGTGAGGTCACCAGACCCTCCCCATTCCCTGACCCAATCGCTTTAGCACCCCCTATACCCTGCTTCCAATGCAGGCAATCAATAGTGCCCTTTACTGCACCATCTACCCCATAACACCTTTTATACCCTTGCCCCCAGTGCAGTCATCCCTAGTGCCCTCTACTTGCCACATTTATCCCAACTCACCAACTATACCCTGACCCCAGCCCAGGCATCCCTAGTGCCCTCTATTTGCTACATCTACCCCAACCCACAACCTATACCCCAACCCCAGTGCAAGGCACCTCTAGTGCTCTATCCTTGCCCCATAAACCCTGCCCCCAGTGCAGGCATCCCTAGTGCCCTCTACTTACCACTTCTACCCCAGCCCACCAACTATACCCTGACCACAGCCCAGGCATCCCTAACGCCCTCTTACTTGCTATACTACCCCAACTCACCAGCTGTACCCCGACCCCAGTGCAGGCTTCCCCATTATCCTCTCCTGGCCCCATCTACCCCATCCGACCGCTTATACCCTGTCCCCAGTGCAGACATTCCGAATGCCCTTTCCTTGCCCCATCTACTCTGGCCCCAGAGCAGGCATCTCCATCGCCCTCTACTTGCCCCATCTACTCCATTTCATCTCTAATACCTTGTCCCCAGTGCAGGCTTCCGTAGTGCCCTCTCTTTGCCCCATCTACCCCATCCCGTCTTATACCCTGACCCCCCCCACCCCCACAGTATAGGCTTCTATAATGCCCTCTCTCTGCCCCATCTACCCCCATGGCACCTCTTATACCCTGTCCCTAGTGCCCTATACTTGCCACAACTATCCTGCCCCCAGTGTACTTGACTTACCCCAACTACCCTGTGCAGACATTCCTAATGCCCTCTATTTGCCACATCTACCCCAACCCACCAACTAATACCCTGACCCCAGCCCAGGCATCCCTAATGACCACTTACTTGCTATACTACCCCAACCAACCAGCTGTACCCTGACCCCAGTGCAGGCTTCCCCATTATCCTCTCCTGGCCCCATCTACCCCAATCCACTTCTTATACCCTGTCCCCAATACAGGCATTCAAATTGCCCTTTCCTTGCCCCATCTACCCTGCCCCCAGAGCAGGCATCTCCATCGCCCCCTACTTGCCCCATCTACTCCACTTCCACCTCTAAAACCCTGTCCCCAATGCAGGCTTCTGTAATGTCCCCTCTTTGCCCTATCTACCCCCATCCCACCTCTTATACCCTGTCCCTAGTGCCCTATACTTGCCACAACTACCCTGCCCCCAGTGTACTTGACTTGCCCCAACTACCCTGTGCAGGCATCCCTAATGCACTCTACTTGCCACATCTACCCCAAGCCACCAACTATACCCTGACCCCAGTGCTTGCATCCCTAATGTCCTCTACTTCCCACATCTACCCCAACCCACCAACTATATCCTGACCCCAGCCCAGGCATCCCTAATGCCCTCTTAATTGCTATACTACCCCAACTTACCAGCTGTACCCCAACCCCAGTGCAGGCTTCCCCATTATCCTCTCCTTGCCCCATCTACTCCATTCCACCTCTAATACCCTGTCCCCGGCGCAGGCTTCCGTAGTGTCTTCTCTTTGCCCCCATAAAGATTGTTTTAGTCCCCCTGAATTCAGGATGCTCAGCTGTGTGAAACCCCCAACCAAGGTTCCCTTAGCTCCCACACCAAGCCAATTAGATAGGTGGAGCGGGGGGGGCTGCAGACGCAGGTGCACAGCCAATCAGTGCGCTCATCTCTAGTCGGCTCTTTCACCTAAGAATCGACTAACAGAGCTAGAGGTTGCATCTCCACTAGCCTCTAGCGGGGAGCATGCCCACGATGACCATTCACAAACGCTTATGACTAAAGGTATAGTGTAGTCAGGCTGCACCATTGGTTGGGGGATAAGATGCCCCAGAGAGGGGGAATCTGCCAGCCCTGGAGTTTTATAGATTCCAGGGACGCCCCTGGGGTTTGGTCCACTTTAAGATGGGGGCAGAAAGTAGCTGTGCACTTCAGTGAATAATGTCTCTTAACAGATGAGCCGGGGATTTCACACGTGTGTGTAACCAATAACTGCCCCCTAATGGACGCAGGGCTCAAGGATAGTAAGAGGTTAGTGATGATTATGATTAAGGACTGGAGTCCGAAACGCGTAAGTCACCTATGCTACACGTGTGATTTCCAGGACTTTGCTTATTATTGATTTTATATTGGGTTTTCTATACACCATGGAGATGATTTTTTAAATGTGAAATTAAAAGTGAAGTTTTACTGAAGAGGAGTGCGGATCATCCATTATACAGCGAGTGATCCCCAGTGGGTTCAGGACTACCCACGGTTGTGCTCACTCCAAGGGAGGTGGTGAGCGGACACCCCATTTGTTTATATTGTGAGAGATTAGTCCCTGCGAACCAAGACCCCACCTTGGCACATATTTGCAAGGGAATCTATAAGCTTCCCGGGATGATCGATTTCCACCCCCCGGGGCATCCAAAATTGGAATGCCCCGCTGTGTGAAATCCCCCAGGTCACCCCATACACTTACCTTGTTTCCCAGGCCAACGATGCATGTGCATCCCCGCTATCCCACTAGCAGGCCTTTGTGGATGGCTGGTGCGTGTGCGCTCCCTGTTAGAGGGTAGCGGGGGATGCGGTCGTTGGCGCGCTCAGAGCCCCAGGCCTTAGACGACGTGACGTCAGCGGCTCCGAGCCCGCTGATTGGATGAGCGCCCGTGTATGCGCCGTAGGACCAGGAAGAGGCGAATTGCCTTTGGCGACCTGGGGGTTCCACACGGCGGGGCAGCCGGGGGAAAGGACCAAAGCCACTTTAAAAAAAATAAAAAAAAGACTGTCATAATTATTTTGGTCCACTAGAGTTGAAACTTCGGCGGAATATTCAGTTTAGGAGAGTCGAGTTGGACTTACCATGACCGTGATGCCATCTTTTTCCAGAGGGGTCTTATCGTAGGTGACCTCACACACCCTCACCACTGTGGTGGCTCCATACTTCTTCAGGTCCTGGACAACAAAACACACAAAGCAGATAGTGAGGACAACATCCGCCATCTTCAATAGCGCCCCCCACCCAGGAAGTGGAGAGGAGTTCACATAAGTATAAGTTAAAGACCACTTTAACTTTTCTGAATAATATCTCAATTCGTCGAAGTCACCAGGAAGGCTCAGAGTGGCAGCCGGAGGCCGCAAAAGTACGGCAACCCTTAAAGAGGACCAACACCCAGGGGTGATCGGCCCGGAAATCTATAAGATTCCCGGGCCGATCACCTCCCACCCCGCGGGACATCCGAGATCGGGATGTCCTGCGGGGTGAAACCCCCCAGAAACCCCAAAAACACCTTACCTGATCCGCCGCCGCTTCCGCCGCCGCCGCCTCCCGCGCACCCCTCCAGACGTGTGCGCGCCCGCGCCGGCCCTCTGTGAATGGCCGGCGGGGGCACGCGCGCGCCGAGAGTGACGCGCGGGAGGCGGCGGCGGCGGAAGCGGCCTGGACGTTCCTGATCCCCGCCTGGACGTTGGCGGGGATTGGCTGCAGCGGTCACGTGGGAGCGGGGAGAGGTGAGTTTTTGGGGCTTTCTGGGGGGTTTCACACAGCGGGGCACCCCCGATCGGGGTGCCCCGCCGAAGTGGACCAAAACCCAGGATAGTCAAAATCCTGGGTGTTGGTCCACTTTAAAGTGAACCTTTGAGGTTATTTGTTTTTCGCTACCTGCAATCTGTTGCTATAGGCAACCATACACTCAGGGCTTTATTCATCAAGGGATAGCGACAGTGCCTTGTAAGCGGCAGGTGAACGCCGGGCGTTGTACGCAATACCACATATATGAAGGCGATTCTGGTGAGCGCCTCTTACAGCGTCGCGTAGTGACCGATTCATCATCACAGAAGGCTCAGCAGATCCCGGCGGCGCTCTGGCTTGCAGAGAACCTGGTATTACCTGTCGCTACCTGTTGCTCTCCCATACATTTCAATGATGTTCATTTTCTTCTCTTCAAACAGGGTTATCTTTTAATAATTTTTTATTTTGTATCAAATCATTGTGTGACCTCTCCTGGCCTATTTAAATACATTTTTGAAAACCTTTTTGATTTAATTAATATTTTTATGCAGAATTGTCATTACAGGTCTGGTATTAAAAAAAGTGTTAATGTCACAATGTAATAATAATGTAATTCCATGTGTTTTGTTTGTACGCTTTGTTACTGGTTGATGTGTGTTCAGAAACAGACTAATCAAACAGCGTCTGGCGCTCTGGGCTACAGCGGCCAGATTCAGAGCGCCTACGCTGTGCGAGGCCGTTTTTTGGATGGATTGAGTCGCTCACACTGACCAGTCGCTACCGTTCGCTCCCATATAGCGCTGTGCTGGTGTTACAGCGACTCACACATCAAATTAATCAATGCCGGCAATGTTACTACAGCGACTGAGGCGCTCTGTAATAGCGACTCGTGGCTGATCAGAGCGACCACTAGCGGTCGCTCTTAGCGCCGCTGTACAGGCACTCATCTGCCGTTTCCTGGCGCTAGTAATGAATCGGCCTATAAGAAAAGAGAAGCGAGCCCTGTACACACAGAACACTGCTGCACAGCAGCGTTGTGTGTGGGCGCAGGGCTAACGTCTTTCTTCTAGTAGATCTTGGTGTAGAGACTTGCTGCACGTTTGCCAATAGCAACGGACTGCATGTAGAAAAAAAAAACGGCTTCCATAAAACACACATTTGCCAACATCAAAAAAAAGTAAAAAAAAAAAAAAAGCCATTGAAAAGTGGATTTTCCCCTTTAAAGTTGACCAAAACGTAAACCGTAGGACCGGGAAGAGGCAAGTTGCGCTCTGTGATCCGGGCGGTTTCACACAGCAGGGCATCCCCGATCGGGGTGCCGCAAGGCAAAGGTTTACTTTCCCTTTAAGGGCGACCATACTGTACCCGGGTATTATTTGACTGGCGGACAATTTGCATGGCACCATGTGATCGAAATAGAATCTGCTGTCCCTATAACACAGGAAGTGCACACGGGGGATTTGCATAAACTGTTCCTTTTTATATGATCAGACAATATCCAATCAATGCTCCTTTGTATATCAAATAATATCTGATCATATAAAAAGGAACATCGATCAAATATTATCTGATATGAACAATGATCAATATCAATAGAGATCAATATTTGGTCAATGCTCCTTTTCATATGGTCAGACAATATCCAATCAATGCTCCTTTGTATATCAAATAATATCTGATCATATAAAAAGGAACATCGATCAAATATTGATCTCTATTGATATTGATTATTGTTCATATCAGATAATATTTGGTCAATGCTCCTTTTTATATGATCAGACAATATCCAATCAATGCTCCTTTGCATATCAAATAATATCTGATCATATAAAAAGGAACATCGATCAAATATTGATCTCTATTGATATTGATCATATCAGATAATATTTGGTCAATGCTCCTTTTTATATGATCAGACAATAGCCAATCAATGCTCCTTTGTATATCAAATAATATCTGATCATATAAAAAGGAACATCGATCAAATATTGATCTCTATTGATATTGATCATTGTTCATATCAGATAATATTTGGTCAATGTTCCTTTTTATATAATCAGACAATATCCAATCAATGCTCCTTTGCATATCAAATAATATCTGATCATATAAAAAGGAACATCGATCAAATATTGATCTCTATTGATATTGATCATTGTTCATATCAGACAATATTTGGTCAATGCTCCTTTTTATATGATCAGACAATAGCCAATCAATGCTCCTTTGTATATCAAATAATATCTGATCATATAAAAACGAGCATTGATCAGATAACACCCAATCAATGCTCATTTTATCATATAATCTGATCAAGG
This sequence comes from Gastrophryne carolinensis, assembly GCA_027917425.1. NCBI lineage: Eukaryota > Metazoa > Chordata > Amphibia > Anura > Microhylidae > Gastrophryne > Gastrophryne carolinensis. Next base: position 425,843,452 of record CM051239.1, read on the forward strand.
TATTTTTTTTAACTAAGATATCAGATTAATGCTCATTTCTTAATATTTGATCAATGCTCGTTTTAATATTGTCAGATAATGTTTGATCAATGCTAATTTTTACATTGTCAGATTATATCCGATCAATGCTCGTTTTTATATAGTCAGATAATATTTGATCAATGCTCCGTTTTATATGATCAGACAATATCCAATTAATGCTCCTTTGTATATCAAATAATATCTGATCATATAAAAACGAGCATTGATCAGATAACACCCAATCAATGCTCATTTTATCATATAATATCTGATCAAGGTAATTTTTTTTAATAAGATATCAGATTAATGCTCATTTCTTAATATTTGATCAATGCTCATTTTTATATTGTCAGATAATGTTTGATCAATGCTCATTTTAAGATAATCAGATAATATCCGATCAATGCTCATTTTTATATTGTCAGATAATATTTGATCAATGCTCATTTTAAGATAATCAGATTATATCCGATCAATGCTCGTTTTTATATCGTCCGATAATATTTGATCAATGCTCATTTTAGGATCAAAAGATTATATCCAGTCGATGATCATTTTTTATGTGTAAGATCTACGCTTCCCTCGCGCTGACACATTCGCCCCCCGGGGCCCTGGACGCCCGGTAAACACAACACAGATTGATTCTATTAATTGTGGCTGGGATAGGCAGATGGTTCCGGCTCGGATCGCGCCGTCCAAGTTCCGTTTATTTTTAGTTTGGTTTACGTTCCCAAACATCCAATAAAGTGGAGAGCAGAGATTGGACGCTTTCCATCCACTGTAAAAGAGCCGCTCGGGGACCTCGGCCTGCGCCGGTTTACGCAGGCTGCACCGAAATAGCAGAGCTGCCATGCGATGGACTGAGGACCCGGCGACAAGTGCTTGGGGGGGGGGGGGGGGGGGGATGGGAGAGCCGTGAATAATAAAGACGAAACATTAGCTCTGTGCCTGTATATGGAGGCCGCCTGCACGGGTGACCATGAATAGGCAGTGCACCTTAAAGGAGGAAGAGCGTACGGCACATACCGATTAACTGTGCCAAGCTCATGCCCATCGGGCAAGTCTGACATTGACAGTTTAAAGCAGACCTAATCCCTCCCTTGCAGCTTTGTGGCAGGGAGAGTTGCTGAACAGAGGTACTGTGAAGGAAAAATCCAGTTTAAATGTGTAAAAACCCACAGATACAAGTCTAGAGTCCCCCCATTATTTCCCCCTGTAGCATTAAGGCTTTCTAGTCAAACATGTACAGCAGTGGTCCCCAACCCCCGGGCCGCGGACCGCTACCGGTCCGTGGCTCAAATGTTACCGGGCCCTGAGGCCCGCGCTGTCACATGTCCCACGCCGTCGCAGTAAATGTACTTACCTTCACCAAGCTGGGCAGCACGATCGTCCTCCTGCAGTGATGCTCTTGCTCAGGCAGCACTAGTCGATCAGAGCAGAGAGAGAGACTGAGCAGGCCGGCAGGGTGAGCGCCGAGCAGATCAGCTTTCCTGTGCGGTTCTGCTTCTCTCAAGCACAGTGAGCAGGCAGGGGGCTGGCTCCTGACATCGCCCTCGCAGCTCTCCACTTGGAAGGGGGCTCTTCAGCATCTGATCTGAGGTGTGTTTTATTTAAGATTTATTAATAAAAAAAATGTTTCTTTGGGGCATCCTCCTGTGTAAATCCCCCAACTGGCCCCTTTCCCAGAGCCCACACATTACACACTAGTGACTATGCCATTAGATGGGACACAATCCCCAGCTATAGGTGAGCAGGGATGTGGCCGCAGTATAATGTGGTGTGGGCTCTGGGAAAGGGGGCACATGGGGGCATCCCAACTTGGGGGGAGTTTACACAGGGGGCATCCCAACTTGGGATGCCCCACTGGGTTTTGTTCCCTGCATCAGGAGCAGCAAAATGGGATGCCCCCCTGTCTGAATCCCCCCGTTTGGCCTTTTTCCCAGACTCCACACCACATTACACTGTAGCCACATCCCTGCTCGCCTTTAGTTGGGGCCTGTGCTGGCTTTTCAGAATGCGTCCCATCTAAAGGCATAGTAGGGATGTGGCTGCAGTGTAATGTGGTTTGGGCTCTGGGAAAAGGGCCAGTTGGGGGGGGTTTCACACAGTAGAGGAAACCCAATTTGGCATGCCCCTGGAGTAGGGAACAAACCCACTGGGGCATTCCAATTCGGGATGCCCCACTGTAAAACCCTCCCTATTGGCCCTTTTCCCAGAGCCCACACCACATTATACTGCAGCTGCATCCTTACTATGCCTTTAGATGGGATGCATTCTGAATAGCCAGCACAGGCACGTCCCCAACTAAAGGCGAGCAGAGATGCGGCTGCAGTGTAATCTGATGTGCGCTCTGGGAAAAACGCCAATCGGTGGTATTTCACACAGTGGGGCATCCCACTCTTTCCAGTCCTATGGCCACACCCCCAGTCCCACCCCCAGTCCCGCCCCCACCCCAATGCCCCACCGGGCCGCGGTAAAATTACCAAATCCTGAACCGGTCCACGGTGAAAAAAAGGTTGGGGACCACTGATGTACAGGACCTAATCTCTCAAGGAAGGCGAATTAGCATCTGTGAGTTGAGCCAAGCGCAGATCAGACTCCCTGCCGATTCTCTCACACCTCTGGGCCAGGAAGGCCCCGATGGGTCTGAAGCAGAGGTGACCCCTGGAGAGAGCTCCCTTGCATCAAAGGCAATAACCTCAGACAACCGGCACCAACACAAATCGGACCGTAGCTGGGCCACTGTATGTCCCAGCCCCAAGCCAGATACAGAACCAGAACGGGCCCACAAAACCGCACGGAGACGTACAATTCTCAGGGCCATGCAACCAGGGGAACCTAAAGAAATAGAGACCCATTTAGGGATTCCATCAGATGCCCGGCATCCAGCCCAGTCGTTTGGTGCCATCGGCTGCCCAAAGTTATAACCCCTAAAGGGTTTTAGGTTCTAAAGCAGGTTCCACAACAGTGGGAGGTCAAAGCGTCCCGAGGCATAAAGGGGGGATGACCCTGGGCCAGTGATTGTCACTTCTGGGGGAGGTCACGGTGCATGCATGCTGGAGATGTTCGCCATCACTACTTTACATCTGCATTATAAGGTAACTTATTGTTGTATCTCTGTGTGTAACTCGCTGTTACCTGTAACCCACTTCTCAGAACAACATTTGTATTCATTCATATTCCATCGTAGCCAAATGTTTCTTATCACTGCCTAGTGTGCGCTCATTGCATTAAAACCTAGATTTAACTTGAGCAATCTTTTTACCTTAGTCAAGAGGGGAGACCCAAACGTTTATGACCATAACATGACCAAGTATACAATAGTGTAATGGTGTGTAGATTGTGATTTTTGGTTAATATGCCTTTATTGGTCATTCATTAGATGGATTTGTAGTTGTATTATCTTTGGATATTATTTGTAGGATTAGAGCATTTCACAGTTTATTGTTGTAGTTATTATAGGTCTTTGAATAGTCTCATGATAATATCAAGTGGTTTTGCACAGCTATGAACCGGATACTAGCTGGAAGTGCTAGTCCTGACCACGCCCCCTCTGTATCTATGGCTTGAATGGCGCTCCCCGAGCCAGTCAAGCACCACTAAAAACGTAGGCAGGGTGTTGAGAATGCCTGTGTCTAAAGCAGGATCCCAGGCTCTTACAGACCTCGTCCATTATGCCAATTATTATGCAGATTCAAGGGCCACGCCCACATGCTCCAGAAGATAGATCATAAGGTAAAACTGTAAACCTTGATATCTCGCCATTACTTCTTCAATTTAAAAACGGAAAACAGTTTAAAACGGTGACAAACGTAGCCCGACGCAATGGTCTGACAACTGCCTTTGCCTGTTCTAACACTTTAAGGGCAACTATGGATCAGGACCCACCCTGGCACAGAATTTCAAAGGTGAAATTACGGCCACTTTAAAGAAGAACAAAACCCCTTGTTTCTCATCCCAGGGTCATCCTGATTCAGGATGCATAGCCATGTGTACCCCCCACCGGTTTAACCTTTATGAGATCCCAAAGAGGATCACTATCCTGTTTTGGTACTTGTCCCGGGGGCATCCCAAACCGGGATGCTGCCGGGACAGGGAACAAAACCCAGGATAGTGAAAATCCCAGGTTTTGAAAACCCCGAATCACTGATAAACTTGCCTTCTCTCGCCCAATCAGAACTGTATTACTGATCGGCATACAGCTCTGTTTAAAGTGGACCAAAACCCAGGATAGTCAATAGTTTTGACTATCCTGGGTTTTATTCCTTTCCCTGGGGCATCCCGATCGGGAATGTCCCGCTGGGTGAAACCCCCCCAGATCCCTCGAACCCAGGTCACCTCTTCCCGGTCCCACGGCGCACCTAAAAGCAGCGGCTCCGACGGTCACATCCCCTGCCTCCCTCTAACAGGAACATGCCCGTGCCGGCCATTCGCCTGTCACGGGTACGCGCACTGCTAGAGGGAAGCAGAGGATGTGGTCGTCAGAGCCGCTTGCTCTTAGATGGGCCGTGGGACCGGGAAGGGGTGAGTTGGCTGCGGCAATCTGGGGGCCCGGGGGAAAGGAACAAAACCCAGGATAGTCAAAATCTTGGGTATTAGTCCACTTTAAAGTGGACCAACACCCAGGATTTTGACTATCCTGGGTATTGGTCCACTTCCCCGGGGCACCCCGATCGGGGATGCCCCGCTGTGTGAAACCCCCCAGAAAGCCCCCAAAACTCTCCCCGCTCCCACGTGGCCGCGCCGTCCAATCGGCGCCGACGGACAAGCTGATTGACAGCAACGTACAAGCAGCTTGCCCGTCGGCGCCTCCCGCGCGTCACTCTTGACGTGTGCGCGCCCGCGCTGGCCATTCAGAGACGGCCGGCGCGGGCACGCGCACGCCTAGAGGGGCGCGAGGGAGGCGGCGGTGGATTTGGGGTGTTCAGGGGGGGTTCACCCCGCGGGACATCCCGATCTCGGATGTCCCGCGGTGTGTGAGGTGATCGGCCCGGGAATCTTATAGATTCCCGGGCCGATCACCTCAGGGTGTTGGTCCACTTTAAGCACAAGGCTCAGCAATAGGGAGTGAGGTCATCCCCATTTCCCTCTAGGTTGGGGAGCGCTCCTGCCCACAGCCAATCTGAATGGCTGGCAGCGGTAGCGGGCCTCTGCTCAGAGATGTGACCGACAGAAACCTACAAAGGTGACCATGCGCTCCATCTAGTCTGCCAACATACTGTATGTTCTCTGTATCTTATGTCTATACTGTATGTTCTCTTTATCTTATGTCTATACTGTATGTTCTCTGTATCTTATGTCTATACTGTATGTTCTCTGTATCTTATGTCTATACTGTATGTTCTCTGTATCTTATGTCTATACTGTATGTTCTCTTTATCTTATGTCTATACTGTATGTTCTCTGTATCTTATGTCTATACTGTATGTTCTCTTTATCTTATGTCTATACTGTATGTTCTCTGTATCTTATGTCTATACTGTATGTTCTCTTTATCTTATGTCTATACTGTATGTTCTCTGTATCTTATGTCTATACTGTATGTTCTCTGTATCTTATGTGTATACTGTATGTTCTCTGTATCTTATGTGTATACTGTATGTTCTCTGTATCTTATGTCTATACTGTATGTTCTCTTTATCTTATGTCTATACTGTATGTTCTCTGTATCTTATGTCTATACTGTATGTTCTCTTTATCTTATGTCTATACTGTATGTTCTCTGTATCTTATGTCTATACTGTATGTTCTCTTTATCTTATGTCTATACTGTATGTTCTCTGTATCTTATGTGTATACTGTATGTTCTCTTTATCTTATGTCTATACTGTATGTTCTCTGTATCTTATGTATATACTGTATGTTCTCTGTATCTTATGTGTATACTGTATGTTCTCTGTATCTTATGTCTATACTGTATGTTCTCTTTATCTTATGTCTATACTGTATGTTCTCTGTATCTTATGTGTATACTGTATGTTCTCTTTATCTTATGTCTATACTGTATGTTCTCTGTATCTTATGTATATACTGTATGTTCTCTGTATCTTATGTGTATACTGTATGTTCTCTGTATCTTATGTCTATACTGTATGTTCTCTTTATCTTATGTCTATACTGTATGTTCTCTTTATCTTATGTCTATACTGTATGTTCTCTGTATCTTATGTGTATACTGTATGTTCTCTTTATCTTATGTCTATACTGTATGTTCTCTGTATCTTATGTCTATACTGTATGTTCTCTGTATCTTATGTCTATACTGTATGTTCTCTTTATCTTATGTCTATACTGTATGTTCTCTGTATCTTATGTCTATACTGTATGTTCTCTGTATCTTATGTGTATACTGTATGTTCTCTGTATCTTATGTCTATACTGTATGTTCTCTGTATCTTATGTATATACTGTATGTTCTCTTTATCTTATGTCTATACTGTATGTTCTCTGTATCTTATGTCTATACTGTATGTTCTCTGTATCTTATGTGTATACTGTATGTTCTCTGTATCTTATGTGTATACTGTATGTTCTCTGTATCTTATGTCTATACTGTATGTTCTCTTTATCTTATGTCTATACTGTATGTTCTCTGTATCTTATGTCTATACTGTATGTTCTCTTTATCTTATGTCTATACTGTATGTTCTCTGTATCTTATGTCTATACTGTATGTTCTCTTTATCTTATGTCTATACTGTATGTTCTCTGTATCTTATGTGTATACTGTATGTTCTCTTTATCTTATGTCTATACTGTATGTTCTCTGTATCTTATGTATATACTGTATGTTCTCTGTATCTTATGTGTATACTGTATGTTCTCTGTATCTTATGTCTATACTGTATGTTCTCTTTATCTTATGTCTATACTGTATGTTCTCTGTATCTTATGTGTATACTGTATGTTCTCTTTATCTTATGTCTATACTGTATGTTCTCTGTATCTTATGTATATACTGTATGTTCTCTGTATCTTATGTGTATACTGTATGTTCTCTGTATCTTATGTCTATACTGTATGTTCTCTTTATCTTATGTCTATACTGTATGTTCTCTTTATCTTATGTCTATACTGTATGTTCTCTGTATCTTATGTGTATACTGTATGTTCTCTTTATCTTATGTCTATACTGTATGTTCTCTGTATCTTATGTCTATACTGTATGTTCTCTTTATCTTATGTCTATACTGTATGTTCTCTTTATCTTATGTCTATACTGTATGTTCTCTGTATCTTATGTATATACTGTATGTTCTCTGTATCTTATGTGTATACTGTATGTTCTCTGTATCTTATGTGTATACTGTATGTTCTCTGTATCTTATGTGTATACTGTATGTTCTCTGTATCTTATGTGTATACTGTATGTTCTCTTTATCTTATGTCTATACTGTATGTTCTCTTTATCTTATGTCTATACTGTATGTTCTCTGTATCTTATGTCTATACTGTATGTTCTCTGTATCTTATGTGTATACTGTATGTTCTCTGTATCTTATGTGTATACTGTATGTTCTCTGTATCTTATGTATATACTGTATGTTCTCTGTATCTTATGTATATACTGTATGTTCTCTGTATCTTATGTGTATACTGTATGTTCTCTTTATCTTATGTCTATACTGTATGTTCTCTGTATCTTATGTGTATACTGTATGTTCTCTGTATCTTATGTCTATACTGTATGTTCTCTGTATCTTATGTCTATACTGTATGTTCTCTGTATCTTATGTCTATACTGTATGTTCTCTGTATCTTATGTGTATACTGTATGTTCTCTTTATCTTATGTCTATACTGTATGTTCTCTGTATCTTATGTATATACTGTATGTTCTCTGTATCTTATGTATATACTGTATGTTCTCTGTATCTTATGTATATACTGTATGTTCTCTGTATCTTATGTGTATACTGTATGTTCTCTGTATCTTATGTGTATACTGTATGTTCTCTGTATCTTATGTATATACTGTATGTTCTCTGTATCTTATGTATATACTGTATGTTCTCTGTATCTTATGTGTATACTGTATGTTCTCTGTATCTTATGTATATACTGTATGTACTCTTTATCTTATGTGTATACTGTATGTTCTCTGTATCTTATGTGTATACTGTATGTTCTCTGTATCTTATGTGTATACTGTATGTTCTCTGTATCTTATGTGTATACTGTATGTTCTCTGTATCTTATGTATATACTGTATGTTCTCTGTATCTTATGTGTATACTGTATGTTCTCTGTATCTTATGTGTATACTGTATGTTCTCTGTATCTTATGTGTATACTGTATGTACTCTTTATCTTATGTGTATACTGTATGTTCTCTGTATCTTATGTGTATACTGTATGTTCTCTGTATCTTATGTGTATACTGTATGTTCTCTGTATCTTATGTATATACTGTATGTTCTCTGTATCTTATGTGTATACTGTATGTTCTCTGTATCTTATGTGTATACTGTATGTTCTCTGTATCTTATGTATATACTGTATGTTCTCTGTATCTTATGTATATACTGTATGTTCTCTGTATCTTATGTATATACTGTATGTTCTCTGTATCTTATGTATATACTGTATGTTCTCTGTATCTTATGTGTATACTGTATGTTCTCTGTATCTTATGTGTATACTGTATGTTCTCTGTATCTTATGTATATACTGTATGTTCTCTGTATCTTATGTGTATATACTGTATGTTCTCTGTATCTTATGTGTATATACTGTATGTTCTCTGTATCTTATGTGTATATACTGTATGTTCTCTGTATCTTATGTGTATATACTGTATGTTCTCTGTATCTTATGTGTATACTGTATGTTCTCTGTATCTTATGTGTATACTGTATGTTCTCTGTATCTTATGTGTATACTGTATGTTCTCTGTATCTTATGTGTATACTGTATGTTCTCTGTATCTTATGTGTATACTGTATGTTCTCTGTATCTTATGTGTATACTGTATGTTCTCTGTATCTTATGTGTATACTGTATGTTCTCTGTATCTTATGTGTATACTGTATGTTCTCTGTATCTTATGTATATACTGTATGTTCTCTGTATCTTATGTATATACTGTATGTTCTCTGTATCTTATGTGTATACTGTATGTTCTCTTTATCTTATGTGTATACTGTATGTTCTCTGTATCTTATGTGTATACTGTATGTTCTCTTTATCTTATGTGTATACTGTATGTTCTCTTTATCTTATGTGTATACTGTATGTTCTCTTTATCTTATGTGTATACTGTATGTTCTCTGTATCTTATGTGTATACTGTATGTTCTCTTTATCTTATGTGTATACTGTATGTTCTCTGTATCTTATGTGTATACTGTATGTTCTCTGTATCTTATGTGTATACTGTATGTTCTCTGTATCTTATGTGTATACTGTATGTTCTCTTTATCTTATGTGTATACTGTATGTTCTCTGTATCTTATGTATATACTGTATGTTCTCTGTATCTTATGTGTATATACTGTATGTTCTCTGTATCTTATGTGTATATACTGTATGTTCTCTGTATCTTATGTGTATATACTGTATGTTCTCTGTATCTTATGTGTATATACTGTATGTTCTCTGTATCTTATGTGTATATACTGTATGTTCTCTGTATCTTATGTGTATATACTGTATGTTCTCTGTATCTTATGTGTATATACTGTATGTTCTCTGTATCTTATGTGTATACTGTATGTTCTCTGTATCTTATGTGTATACTGTATGTTCTCTGTATCTTATGTGTATACTGTATGTTCTCTGTATCTTATGTGTATACTGTATGTTCTCTGTATCTTATGTGTATACTGTATGTTCTCTGTATCTTATGTGTATACTGTATGTTCTCTGTATCTTATGTGTATACTGTATGTTCTCTGTATCTTATGTATATACTGTATGTTCTCTGTATTTTATGTATATACTGTATGTTCTCTTTATCTTAGGATAGATGTGTGCTTATCCCAGGCATGTTTAAATTCAGTTGATTTGCTGATTTTTCAACTACCTCTGCTGGAAGTTTGTTTCCAGCATCTACTACTCTTTTTGTAATATAATATTTTCTAACATTGCTCCTGATCTTCCCTCCGACTAGCTTCAGGTTGTGCCCCTTGTTCTATCATTAAGCTTCTTCTTAAAAACACTTCCCTCCTGAACCTTATTCCCTCCTGTCACATATATAAAGGTCTCCATCATGTCCCCTCTCTCCCTTCTTTCCTCCAGACTGTACAAATTAAGTTCTTTAAGTCTCTCCTGATAAGTTTTAAGTTTAAGTCCTTCCACCATTTTTGTTTCCTGCCTTTGGACCCGTTCTATTTGAATAATGTCTTTTTGCAGGTGAGGTCTCCAGAACTGCACACAGTATTCTAGCTGTGGCCTCACCAGGGCTCTATACAGCGGCATCACAACCTCCCTCTTCCTACTGGTGATGCCTCGAGCTATGCAGCCGAGCATCCTGCTTGCTTTTCCCACTGCCTGGCTACATCGTCCAATCATCTTGCAGCTATCAATAATCAGTATCCCTAAATCTCTCTCCTCCGAGGTCCTGGATAACACAGCGCTGCCCATACGGTACTCAGAGCAGGGATTCCTTCTACCCAAGTGCAGGATTTTACATTTAGAGACATTAAACTCTAGGTTTCCATAGTTTTGACCATTTATCCAGTAAAGCTAAATCAACGTGGTTTACATCGTCCTGGGAGCCAGGGCAAAGGTGAGTTTTGCAGCAACCCAGGGATGAGATTGGATTCACACAACGCCCAGCCCTGGAGTCTTTTAGAGGGTTGTGTTCCGCTTTAAACCCTGCATCCAAACCAGCTTCGGGATGCCCAGCCAACATAACGGGACTCACCTCGATGAAGGTGTTCAGGGTGGCGTTGGTGGGGTTGTGGGTGATCAGGAAGCGCATGTTCTTGTAGCACACCTCCACCGGCGCTGGGCGGTTGATACGGGCCATGGTGACGCAGCAAAAAAGGTACAAAGAGTTAAAAAGGTACAAAAAACCCAAATCTTGTGCAAAGACAAAAAAAAAAAAAAGGTCTCAAGAGGAAACAACGGTGGCGAAGGTGTCCGCAAGGCAAGTCCCGCCCCCGCTGGCGCAGCCCTTAACGCTCCGATTTCAAGCGGACGCTTCCTCCTCCCGGGCGGCGAGGGCGTTGGCAGCCCCCCGAGGCTCAAACAGCTGATGTGAACGGGCCAATCACGTTACCCCATCTGGATAGACTGTGAAGGTGACGGGCGGCGCCGGCTGTGGCACAAGCGCAGAGCCCCGTGGCCAGGAGAGTCCTTTGCCGGAATAGATCCACGTGCGGTTGGCTCTAATGGTGGTTCTTGGCGACCTCGGCCTGGCCTCCGAGCCTCGCACACAGCGCGGGGTTCATGCGGGGACGCGGTGTTGAGCGTGGCAATATTCAAAGGTGTTTCTCAGCAGCTCCATATATCTCACCAACCGCCACTGCCGAGAGAAAGACAAAGAAGGAGGTTAGGTCAAGAAAACATTTTATTAAGCCCCTCCTCCCCCAAATAGCGCAATAACAAAAGGTTATTTGTGAAGTTTTGGCTAGCGCTCCCCCTAGTGGCCACTTAAAATTAATCCGGACCTTCACCCTGAATAAGAGCCTATCTTATATGTTTCCCCCTGTACATACAGATTGCCCACATTAATCCGATCCTTCACCCTGAGTAAGAGTCTATCTTGTATGTTTCCCCCACCCTGTACATACAGATTGCTCACATTAATCTGGACCTTCACCCTGAATAAGAGTCTATCTTGTATGTTTCCCCCATGTACATACAGATTGCCCACATTAATCCGGACCTTCACCCTGAATAAGAGCCTATCTTATATGTTTACCCCCTGTACATACAGAATGCCCACATTAATCTGGACCTTCACCCTGAGTAAGTCTATTTTATATGGTTACCCCCCCCTGTACATACAGATTGCCCACATTCAAAATCATCCTTCCTGCACCTAGTGCATTTTCTGAACCTTTACACATTCAAGATGGCAGCTCATGGAGCATCAGGCAGCCTGCAAACAGGAAGCACCTTCTGACTGTGCTGCTCTGCATTCTGGGATTGCTGTCCTTTCCCTGACCCCAGCTCTGCTCTGTCTGTGCAAAGCACAGCTATAACCCCGCCCCCTGTACTTTGCCCCGCTCTCCTCTTCTCAGGGTGTGTGATGCTTCTTAGGCAAGATGGTAGCCCCCGTATCCTAGAGTCCTGAACAGAGTTGCAGCCCAGTGAAGGAAGGAATAAAAAGTAAGCGACCAAAAACTTAAAATAAATTAACTTTAGATGCTGGGGAATAGTTTAAGGGTTTGGGCCTTTCATTAAATGACGCTGCAGGTCCGGTTTAAAGTGTAACAGAACCAACCAGTGGTGGCCTGAAACATAGAAGATTCCAGGGCTGGCATTTACCTGACCCAACGCACGCGCAACCACCCCCCCCCCCACCAGGGCGGCGGTAAAAACTCACCTTTCTCCACTTCAATAGCGGAAGCGCAATCTCTAATCCAATCAGAGCTGTTTGCCACTGTTTATAACCCATGCATTGCCGCAACCCGCGGCCTTGTGCGCGCCCCCTCCCAGTCTACCTAAATTTCAACCAGAACCCTATGCCAAATGGAGAAGTCAAGGCAAAGTGCTATGATTGGATGAGAAAAACAGCAATGGCTTCCATCAAAATCATTTTAAAGTGCCAAATGGTGCTGCACAAATGGCCTTTGAGGTCTGAAAATGTGACCTGTCTCGAAATTCAACCATAGCCCACCATCACTTCTATACAACATGTACTAAAACAGTAATAAAACATAAAAGAATAATAAAACAGGTATAATGTTGCAACCTGGGTTATATCGAAAGGGTCAAGGACGGGGGGCAGGACACCGGGGAAAAGGGCCGAGGACGCGGGGGCAGGACACCGGGGAAAAGGGCCGAGGACGCGGGGGCAGGACACCAGGGAAAAGGGCCGAGGACGCGGGGGCAGGACACCAGGGAAAAGGGCCGAGGACGGGGGGGGGGGGGGGGCAGGACACCGGGGAAAAGGGCCGAGGACAGGGGGGGCAGGACACCGGGGAAAAGGGCCGAGGACAGGGGGGGCAGGACACCGGGGAAAAGGGCCGAGGACGGGGGGGGGCAGGACACCGGGGAAAAGGGCCGAGGACGGGGGGGGCAGGACACCGGGGAAAAGGGCCGAGGACGGGGGGGGGCAGGACACCGGGGAAAAGGGCCGAGGACGGGGGGGGCAGGACACCGGGGAAAAGGGCCGAGGACGGGGGATGTGCGGGCCTCTACGGACATCGCAGCGGCAGAGGGGAGTGGAAAGCCGACGGCGCCCAGGCAATCTGGCAATTAAAAATTCCTTGTTGGACATGAATATGCAGTTCTGACTGAAGGAGAGCCCACGTGTACGCTGTGGGAGGTGAGTGAATGGGATATCCCGGGGGTTTCACACAAAGGAGCATCCCCTTAAAGTGGACCAAAGCCTATATTGGATGCCCCACTATGTGAAACCCTCCTGGGATCACAGATATACTCATATTGCCAGTGATCCAATGGCATATGCATGGCCTAGATGAAGCCTAGTGCGGGGGACTGCCGGAGGCAGACCAGGGATAGGGCTACTGCCGTAATATATGCCGGAGTTTTGTCTGTGAAGATGAGCGGCGCCACCCCTCGAGTCTATAAGGGGGTTTGTCTACCACTTTAGGGATGCCCCACCTGGTCTACTCACCTCTTCCATGGGCCACATCTACATTATACCTCCAGCTAGGAGGCCTTTCTGAACGGCTGGTGCGGGCACATCCACAGCTTGAGGCGGGGGGCAGGAAGCAGTGCTGGCTCCAATCTGAGAGGTGCGGGCACCGCCGATTGGCTGAGCACGCATGCACCATGGTAGAAGAAAAGGTGAGTTCACGGGCGATTTCAGGGGATACACACCGCTGGGCATCCCTTTTTGTGGGCCTTTGTCCGTACAGGTGTTTCCTTGCATGATGTTTTTGACTAGTTTTGGTCCACTTTAAACCAGAGTGGGGGGTAAACGGTATCTCCTCAGAGCACGAGAGCTGGGTGAACGCAGTGTTTTGCTGGCACACCTGGAATCCTGCGCACACCTCCGCAACAAACCTACTATGCAGCACCCAGGAGCACCCTTCCCTGTACACAAGGTGTGGTGCCGTCCCCGGGTCGCGACCTCGCGCTCACACACTTCCTCTCCCAAACTGATCAGACCAGCCCAATCCCAAACACACACAAGCCATTGTTTACACCCTGCTGCTATGCCGACCTGCCGTGACCCTGCTCCTTCACCTGACTCACCAGGGAGGGAGATGGCTATACAACCGCGATCCGTGGGAAAACCAGTTGACCTTGATCACGGGCCAGCTGATCTAGCACTGGGCCGACAAAAGAAGCTCCTGTTAATCGGCAGGATTTGGCTGGTTCACCCCACAACCAGCTCCAGCCAGGGACAGTAAAGCTTAAAGCGGACCTTCACTCTGAATAAGAGTCTATCTTATATGTTTCCCACACCCTGTACATACAGATTGCCCACATTAAAAATCACCCTACCTGCATCGACTGCATGTTATGAGCCTTTAAACATCCAAGATGGCGGCTTATGGAAGCCGCTATCTTATCAGGCAGCCTGCAAACAGGAAGTGCCTCCTGACTGTGCTGCTCTGCATTCTGGGACTGCTGACCATTACCTGACCCGAGCTCTGCTCTGTCTGAGCAAAGCACAGCTATAACCCGCCCCCCTGTACCTTATCCCACTCTCCTCTCCTCAGTAAGTGTGATGCTTCCGAGTCAAGATGGCGGCGCCCATATCCTAAAGTCCTGAACAGAGTTGCAGCCCAGTGGGGGAAAGAATAATACGTTAGTGACTAAAAACGTAAAATATATTAATTTTATATGCTGGGGAACCGTTTTTTAAGAGTTTGGGCTTTTCATTAAATCACGCTGAAGGTCCGGTTTAAAGCGGACCTTCATCCTGAAAAAGAGCCTATCTTATATGTTTCCCACACCCTGTACATACAGATTGCCCACATTAATCCAGACCTTCACCCTGAATAAGAGCCTATATTATATGTTTCCCACACCCTGTACATACAGATTGCCCACATTAATCTGGACCTTCACCCTGAATAAGAGTCTATCTTATATGTTTCCCACACCCTGTACATACAGATTGCTCACATTAAAATTCACCCTACCTGCATCTACTGCATGTTATGAGCCTTTAAACATCCAAGATGGCGGCTCATGGAGCATCAGGCAGAAAACAGGAAGTGTCTTCCGACTGTCGCTCTGCATTCTGGGATCCCTGACCCCAGCTCTGCTCTGTCTATGCAAAGCACAGCTATAACCCCACCCCCTGTACTTTGTCCCGCAATGTTAAATCAAAATCGGGAGGGATCCCTCTGAGCAACAAATCAATCAATACGTGGGATCCCCCTGCGCAATGTTCAAACCAAAAAGGTCCCCCCCCCCCCCCACAATCATATCAGAAGGAATCTCGGCAAGCAACTTAAAATCAAATTAGAAGGGATCCCTCTGAGCAAGGTTCAATCAAGCCAGAAGGGATGCCTCTGAGCAACGTTCAATCAAAATCGGAAGGGATCCCTCTGAGCAATGTTCAATCAAATCAGAAGGGATCCCTCTGAGCAATGTTCAATCAAATCAGAAGGGATCCCTCTGAGCAATGTTCAATGAAATCAGAAGGGATCCCTCTGAGCAATGTTCAATGAAATCAGAAGGGATCCCTCTGAGCAATGTTCAATCAAATCAGAAGGGATCCCTCTGAGCAATGTTCAATCAAATCAGAAGGGATCCCTCTGAGCAATGTTCAATCAAAATCGGAAGGGATCCCTCTGCGCAATGTTCAATCAAATCAGAAGGGATCCCTCTGAGCAATGTTCAATGAAATCAGAAGGGATCCCTCTGAGCAATGTTCAATGAAATCAGAAGGGATCCCTCTGAGCAATGTTCAATGAAATCAGAAGGGATCCCTCTGAGCAATGTTCAATCAAAATCGGAAGGGATCCCTCTGAGCAATGTTCAATCAAATCAGAAGGGATCCCTCTGAGAAATGCTCAATGAAATCAAAAAAGATCCCTCTGAGCAATGTTCAATCAAATCAGAAGGGATCCCTCTGAGCAATGTTCAATGAAATCAGAAGGGATCCCTCTGCGCAATGTTCAATGAAATCAGAAGGGATCCCTCTGCGCAATGTTCAATCAAATCAGAAGGGATCCCTCTGCGCAATGTTCAATCAAATCAGAAGGGATCCCTCTGAGCAATGTTCAATGAAATCAGAAGGGATCCCTCTGAGCAACGTTCAATGAAATCAGAAGGGATCCCTCTGAGCAACGTTCAATGAAATCAGAAGGGATCCCTCTGAGCAATGTTCAACCAAAATCAGAAGGGATCCCTCTGAGCAATGTTCAATCAAATCAGAAGGGATCCCTCTGAGCAACGTTCAATCAAATCAGAAGGGATCCCTCTGAGCAATGTTCAATCAAATCAGAAGGGATCCCTCTGAGCAATGTTCAATCAAATCAGAAGGGATCCCTCTGAGCAATGTTCCAATGAAATCAGAAGGGATCCCTCTGAGCAATGTTCAAGGTGATTTTTTTTGTTTCTTTTTTTTTTTAATTGAAGGCTCCCCCCACACAATCATATCAGAAGGGATCTTGCTGAGCAACTTTCAATAAAACAGGAAAGGAACCCACTGCACAATCAAAGTAAAAGGGGTCCAAGCAACGTTCAATGGGCAATCAATGGCTGCCAGAGAGGGTTTAGATCCCCTTAAAACTAGGGGCATAAGAACGATATTGGGGACAGGGGTGTAACAAGCTTACCACCACAGATCTAGACAGACCAATGGATAGGTCCCCACCGAACAAGACCAAATAAAAAAACGCAAGGACGCCCGTGTGCACAAGCCCCAGCAAAGTCGAAAGTCGCGTTTACCTCGTCTCCTCGAAGCAAATAAGAAAGGAAATCTCTGAGAGCGCAGTGATCAGGATGGTGTGTCCAGGCAGCTCTCAGGCAGGCAGGTAAGTAGGCGAGGACAGAATGGGGGCTGTGCGTGCTGTATGATAGGAAGGCTTCTGCACAGAACCGGTCAGAGCTGCCTATGCGTGCGCAGGACTGGGACAATGGCGGGCGGCTCACGTCGCGCGCACACTCCGGTGCCTGCCTAATACTCTTACAGGGACTAATCCGCACACAAATACGCTTTTCTTCGCCCTGCGCCTCCTCGCCATGACACACGCACTTATTCATCCGCCTGGTATGTGGCGCTGTGAGCGCGCCAGCCATCTCCGGGGAGGGTTCGGTACATTGCGCTGCGCGTAATAGCGCGCAGTACTCACCCGCGCACCGAACGCCAAACACAATCCCACTTCCGATTGGTCGAGAGCAGGAGTACCCAAACTGTATACATCAAGCACTGCTTTCTAGTTCTTAATTAGCTCCGTCACCCCACGCAAAAGCATTAAAGCGGACCAAAAGTCAAACATGACCAAGTCCTGGAAAGATTTCAGTTTTGGGATTCCCCGCGGGGTTAGGGGTGAACAACTCCACTTCCCCCTCCAGATTTCCTTACACTCAACTACTTCTGGGTTCCATAAACCGATTCCGCAGAGAGATCGATGGACTGCGTGGCGTGGGATGCCCCGGGGGAGAAATCAACCAGATCTTAAAGTGGACCAAAACCCCTCAGATTCCTGGGCCGATCGATTCCCTTCCCCCCCGGGGAATCCATAATTGGGATGCCCTGCTGTGCGAACTCCCCCCCCCCCCCCCCCCAGGTCGCCCCGTTCACTTAACTTGCTTTCCGGTCCAACGGCGCATGCGCGAGCTGCGGCCGCATCCCCGCTAACCCTCTAACAGGGTGCGCGGCCACACCAGGTATTTGTGAATGGCCGGCATGCTTCCCTGTTAGAGGGAAGCAAGGGATGAGGCCACCAGCATGCTCGGAGCCCCTGGTCTTAGACGAGGGCTTATACAGCGTGACATCAGCGGCTCCGAGTGCTGTAGTGGTCCTCAACCCTGTCCTCAAGGCCCACCAACATGTCATGTTTTTTGGATCTCCAAATAGCCAGCTCTATTGCTCTGCAGCTGCACTAATTACTCCACCTGTGCATCTTTGTGGAGATCTGCAAAACCTGGCCTGTTGGTGGGCCTTGAGGACAGGGTTGGGGACCCCTGCTGTAGGGCCAGGAAGGGGAGAGTTGCGCTCTGCGAATTGGGGGGGGGGGGGGGGGGGGGGGTTCACACAGCGGGACATGATCGGGATACACCAGGGGAAAAGGACCAAAACCCAGGATTTTGACTAAGACTTAAAGTCTTTTAGACTCTAGGTACAGCTGGCACCACTTTTTCAATCTGCTTTAAAGTGGAACAAGACCCAAGGTATTATTACTATCCTGGGTTTCGCTTCTTGCCTCAGGGTGAAACCCTCGGAATCGCCCATAACTTTCGACGGTCACGCGGCACATGCTCTCGTCTAATCAGAGACGTATGCCATGCATATTAATGATTGGCAAACTGCTCTGTTTAACTGGAAATTCAGCATCAATTAATAAAAACCACAAACGCCAGGATTTTGACCATCCTGTGTTTTGGTCCTTGCCCCTCAATCAGGGTGTCCCGCTGTGTGAAAACCCCCAGGTCACATGAGCAAACTCACCTCTTCCCGGTCCTACGACGCATACACAACCGCTCGTCCAATCAGCGCGCTCAGATTCACTTGAGCCCCTTCGTCCAGGAGCTTGTCTTATACGAACAGATCACAAATGCCTGGCGCGTGCATGTGCCCTGCTAGAGGGATAGTGGGGGATGTGACCGGGAAAGAATGAGTTTATGGGCGACCTGGGGGGTTTCACACAGCGGGGCATCCCGATTCTGGATGCCCCTGGGAGAGGGAATCAGATTTCCGGGGCGATCTCCGTGGGTTTTGGTCCAATTTAAAAAAAAAAAAAAAATATTCCCCAGCATCTAAAATGTATATATTTTAAATGTATAGTCGCTTACTTTTTATGCTTTCCCCCACCGGGCTGCAACTCTGTTCAGGACTAGGATACGGGCGTCGCCATCTTGCCTCAGAAGCATCACATACTGAGGAGAGGAGAGCGGAGGGGCAGGTTATAGCTGTGCTTTGCACAGACAGAGCAGAGAAGCAGGATAAGGACAGCAATCCCAGAATGCAGAGCGGCAGTCAGAAGACACTTCCTGTCTGCAGACAGCCTGAGACTCCATGGGCCGTCATCTTGGATGTTTAAAGGCTCAAAAGCAATTCTGAGTACTCACCTGTAGAATTGTTTTTGTTCTTGCATGGCACGGCCTGCTTCGGTATTCATAACAGTTGGGTTATTCTGCCACAAGGTGGCGCAGTGGTACTGCAGAAAGCTGTGGCATCTCCCGGCCCCCTATAAAAAGGGGGATCAACCATAGAGTTCCCAGCGTAGACCAGCAGCGAGAAAAAAAGCCGAGAGAGAAGTAAAAAATGTAAAAAAACTCCAATTAACTTGGAACAATCACCATAAAGAGGCAACCAAGAATAACGATAACAAGCGTGGGTCGAAGCAGGCCGTGCCATGCAAGAACAAGAATTCTACGGGTGAGTACTCACAGAATTGCTTTTTTCTTTATTGCATGGCACGGGCTACTTCGGTATTCATAACAGTTGGAACATCCAAAAGTAGGGTGGGATCCCCAATGAGTAACAGCCGGCAGTTCAAGTCACTACGGCCTGAAGCACCTTGCGGCCAAAAGCAGCATCCGCTGAGGCCTTAACATCAACCTTGTAAAACTTGGAAAAAGTATGAACAGAAGACCAAGTAGTGGCCTTGCAAACTTGTTCAACAGAAGCTTGGTGCTGAAAAGCCCAAGAGGCACCAATAGCACGAGTGGAATGAGCAGTAATTCTAAAGGGAGGTTCCTTCCCCTTAGCAGAATAGGCTTGAACCACCGCCTGACGGATCCACTTGCTGTTAGTGGATTTAGCCGGAGGCAAACCCTTCCTGGGTCCAGAAGTGAGAACAAAAAGAGCATCAGATTTCCTGAAAGGCTCAGTAGCGACCAAATAAAACTTCAGAGCCCTGACCACATCCAGAGAATGCAGTGTCCGCTCCTTGGAATTAGCAGGATTAGGACACCACCTTAGTCAAGAAATCTGGCTTAAGCCGAAACATCACCTTATCCTGATGCCTCTCAAAATAAGGAGGCTTGATGGAAAGCGCCGTTAGCTCAGAAACTCGCCTTACAGAAGTGATAGCCACCAAAAAGACCACCTTAAGAGTCATAATGGGCAAGGCAGCCCCACGGATAGGCTCAAAGGGAGGACCCTGCAGAGCAGACAACACCAGACTGGTAGCATAGGCTTACGAGGTGGACGCACATGAGTAACACCCTGGAAAAAAGTTTTAACCAACCGGTGGTTGGCAAAGGATCTTTGGAAAAAATTGCCAGAGCTGACACATGGCCCTTGAGGGTACTCAGTTGAAGGCCAGAATCCAAACCATGTTGCAAAAAATACAATTCTGTGATTAGTCACCTGTAGCATTGGTATTATATGTATACAGCACGTCCTGCTCCAGAAGATATTCCTTACTCTTGGGTTATACATCCAGTAGATGGAGCTGGACTGCAGAGACAGAGAAGTGGCTCCTCCCGGCCCCTTATATACCAGGGACCTCATACAAATTCCCCAGTATTGAAAAGCAGTTAAATGAAACCGGGAGAACTATAACCATTATCAAAAATTGAACAATCACCATAAAGAGGTAACTAAAAATAATAAGGGTGGGTGGAACAGGATGTGCTGTATACATATAATACCAATTCTACAGGTGAGTAATCACAGAATTGTATTTTAAGTATACAGCATGCCCTGTTCCAGAAGATATTCCTTACTCTTGGGACATCCAATAGCAGTGTCCGTAAGGTAGGGTGGGATCCCCAAAAGTAACAGCAGACAGTTTAAACCACTGCCGCCTGCAGAACTTTGTGGCCAAAAGCAGAGAAGGCATGACCGAAGTATTAGACAGGCCTAGCACGGGAGCGTCCACCTCAGGGGGACAGGACCAATGCTTTACTATAACAGCAGGAAAGGGATACCTCTTATCCAATCCCTTGGGCACAGCGGCCATTCTATTAGGACGTTCCCACTCCCTAAGCACCATAGAAGTAAAATGGCCCTGCTCAGGGAACTTCAGACGCTGTTTACCAGGACGAAAAAGCTCACCCTGCTTTCTCTTAGCCACCTTAGGGGGAGCAATGTGCAAGATTTCAAAAATTTGTGACAGCAGATTGTCAGTGTCCTAAGTACTATGATTCCTCCCCGGACGCAGACCCAGGGTCACTAATGCAACCCTCCTGCTGGTCCCCAGAGAAGTCAGAGTCCTGGAACAGTTCCCCTTCCTCTAGGAAATAAAGTCCCCCAGTGGCGTCAAACTCCTCATACTCCTCAGTGGAGCGTGAGGGAGTGGAAGTCAGGTGCCGCTTCTTGCCCGAGGCCTTCCTAGGAATAGGCCCGGCAAGCTGCTTCTCAATGTTGACCACACGGAGTGCCAGATCAGACTGTGACCCCCTGCTAGCATCCTCCTCACTGGGAGCTAATTGTAGCAGTGGGGGTGGGGGGGGGGGGGGGGTAGGTGATGCCGAAGGGGGCACAGAACTGGGAAGCGATGCAGGCAAACCAAGCTGGAGCGCAAGAACACTTTGAGCGCACGGCACGCACACCGTGACATCAATGCTGATAGGGGATACCCTGCACATTGCCCCAAAGAACCCCGGAGCATGCTATCCCCAGAAGCCTCCATATGGTGATTAACACAGGCGCAATAGGCCAGCGCTGGGTAAAGGCTAATACAAAAGCCACCCGGGATGCCCTCCCACGGGATGCCCCCAGATAAGCAAAAATGGGTGGGGGGGATGAGGGGGAGGAAGGAGTAGAGCCCACCTGAAAAAGACATAAGTAAAAACGAGACATGAGCAACCCACAGCACATGCCCAACACAATAAGAAAAAAACCCCCAAGGGGGACTCACGGACCAAGGACACCGCAGGGTCACCAAGGCACAGACCACAGGATGAAGAGACACACCGAAGGAAACAGCGCTACAGCCCAGAAGGGAGAAATCCAGCCGCGCAGCTAATCCAAAATGGCGCCGGCAGAGGTACCTCAAGGGGCGGGCCACCCTGAAGAGCGCGAAAATGGCGCCCACGTGATCCCGCCGGCGTCATGCCAAAGCAAAAACGCCACAGGTTATAGCGCCCACAGCTGCGGAGCACAGTACAAAGTGGCGCGGTGGGCTAAAAATGCCAAAAACACCACAACAAAAACCGCTCGCAGCTACAAGCCGCCCCCTCCCGAACAGAGTCAGAGAGGGGGGAGAGAGAGAGACAAGAAGCCAGCGGACAAACATCCTCCCTAAGCCAGGAGGGAGGGGGGCCCTGAAGGAAAAGAAGGGGACACAGTCCCCAAAACACTCACCCCCTCAGATGCCAGGACAGGAACTCTGCATCTCTAGTAGGCTCACCATAAAGCCTATGGCCGGCTCCCCTTTGTGGAACAGGGTCTGCGGCTTGGAGCAGCGCTCCAGGAGCACTTGCCCCTAGTGCTCTTCTACCTTCACCCGATCTGTCAGCCAAGGCTGGGAGGCAGTGAGGGTCCAGAAACGGGTGGAAATAGACTTGCAGGGCCGCAGGCTTGGTTGCCCCGCTCACCTGCGCAAGAGAGAGAGCCATCTTCAAACTTCGCAGTTTCACTGCAGAGGAAACACTGGGAACTCTATGGTTGATCTCCCTTTTTATAGGGGGCCGGGAGATGCCACAGCTTTATGCAGTACCACTGCGCCACCTTGTGGCGGAATAACCCAACTTATGAATACCGAAGCGGGCCGTGCCATGCAATAAAGAAAAAAGGTGCTGGTGGGATGATTTTTAATGTGAGCAATCTGTATGTACAGGGTGGGGGAAACATATAAGATAGACTCTTATTCAGGGTGAAGGTCCGGATTAATGTGGGCAATCTGTATGTACAGGGGGGAAACATATAAGATAGGCTCTTATTCAGTGTGAAGGTCTGGTTTAAGCGCAGAGCTTGGCAATTCGGGAGTGGAAGCATCCCCAGTTCCCTTTAGACACAGGGTCACTCCTGTCCCTGAATGGCTAAGCGCGCGGATGGGGTCAGCATTTTGTGGAGACCCAGGGTGGTTTCACACAGCAGGGCATCCTGATATGGGGGGGGGGCAGCTGCTGGCCCGAGGTCTCTTAGAATCCAGAGCGGTTGCATTTTTTTTCTGTTTTAAAGCCTGGAAAAAAAAAAAAAACCAGTCCACCTGGCCATAGGGCCTAAAAGACTCAAGGGACAGACGAAAGCCCCTGTCTGGGGAATCACAGAAGTGGGATGTGGATCTTTGTGAAACTCTCTTGTTTAGCCATATATCCACCAGGGATTCGATCCAAAGGAAAATGAAATCCTCGACGGTTATATGGCGGAACAAGGGAGAGAAATCCCCTGCACCCCACTCACCGGGGATTTGATCCAACTGAAATCCCTGACGGTTATATGGCGAAACAAGGGAGAGAAATCCCCTGCACCCCTCCATTCGATGGGGGCACCCCCTCCAGCATATCTAAGTGACTGGAAGCAGGGGGCGTACTGCCAGAGGCAACCCAGCATCCCGTTTAGCCGATGGACGTCCATCTGTCTGTGACAAATGCCGCCTGTCATGGCCGCATGCAAATCAGTTATAGCCGATTTGCTTCATTAAAAAGGCAGCCGGCGCTGTGCAGGTGCGTGGTGGCGGCCATGATTGATGAGGCCATTAACAAATAGGACAGGATTATATACACCTCCTGCCCCATAAAGTCATTAGGATGGGAAAAAATGTAACCAATCAGCTCATGGAATTAGCCCGGCGCCCATGTCGGGGTCACGTCTTCTAATATTTACTGACCGCATTCGATAGAGAAGCAGGAAGGAGCTCTGCACCAATGCAAATAGCAGGCCCGAGGAAAGGTACGTTTTTATTTACATAGCCGGGCATCGCAAATAAAGATGCCCCCGCTGCCAAGACCGAAACCCAGGATAGTGAAAAACCTGGGTTCTGCTCTGCTTTAGAAGCGGGGAAAAAAAACGTTTGCCCTATTGTGGGGCCCTCAAAACACTCTGACCAAGCAGCATCATGAAGTTGTGGTGTGTGCAGATGGCAACAGGTATGCGTGGGGCCCCCCCGATGCCCCCGGGGGGGGGGGGGGGAGCGCTGATCATCTCTCTCTCTGCCACTGAGCGAGGTAAACACGGCCCCACAGAGAGACATTCCCAAGCGCATGATGCAAACAAACATTTGCACAGTTGCTATCGCTGGAGGATTATGTAACCGAGATGACATATTACTGGAATCTACCGGGCGCTCTGCAGGCTCAAAACCTCCCCCCACCTCAAGAGCAGGGCCTGCACCCAACCACCCCCGCCGACTGGTCCATTGCATGCTTAGCTTTGTGAGCCCCCCATTCACCATTTACTATTGATACTGCATTCCCTCTGCGCATGCAAGGCCCTATCCCGCCGTGCAGGGCCCCATCCCGCCGTGCAGGGCCCCATCCCGCCGTGCAGGGCCCCATCCCGCCACGCAAGGCCCCATCCCGCCACGCAAGGCCCCATCCCGCCACGCAAGGCCCCATCCCGCCACGCAAGGCCCCATCCCGCCACGCAAGGCCCCATCCCGCCACGCAAGGCCCCATCCCGCCACGCAAGGCCCCATCCCGCCACGCAAGGCCCCATCCCGCCACGCAAGGCCCCATCCCGCCACGCAAGGCCCCATCCCGGCACGCAAGGCCCCATCCCGGCACGCAAGGCCCCATCCCGGCACGCAAGGCCCCATCCCGGCACGCAAGGCCCTATCCCGGCACGCAAGGCCCTATCCCGGCACGCAAGGCCCTATCCCGGCATGCAAGGCCCTATCCCGGCATGCAAGGCCCTATCCCGGCATGCAAGGCCCTATCCCGGCACGCAAGGCCCCATCCCGCCATGCAAGGCCCCATCCCGCCATGCAAGGCCCTATCCCGGCACGCAAGGCCCTATCCCGGCACGCAAGGCCCTATCCCGGCACGCAAGGCCCTATCCCGGCATGCAAGGCCCTATCCCGGCACGCAAGGCCCCATCCCGCCATGCAAGGCCCCATCCCGGCACGCAAGGCCCCATCCCGGCACGCAAGGCCCCATCCTGGCACGCAAGGCCCTATCCCGGCACGCAAGGCCCCATCCCGGCACGCAAGGCCCTATCCCGGCACGCAAGGCCCTATCCCGGCACGCAAGGCCCTATCCCGGCACGCAAGGCCCTATCCCGGCATGCAAGGCCCTATCCCGGCACGCAAGGCCCCATCCCGCCATGCAAGGCCCCATCCCGGCACGCAAGGCCCCATCCCGGCACGCAAGGCCCCATCCTGGCACGCAAGGCCCCATCCCGGCACGCAAGGCCCCATCCCGGCACGCAAGGCCCTATCCCGGCACGCAAGGCCCTATCCCGGCACGCAAGGCCCTATCCCGGCACGCAAGGCCCTATCCCGGCACGCAAGGCCCTATCCCGGCACGCAAGGCCCTATCCCGGCACGCAAGGCCCTATCCCGGCACGCAAGGCCCTATCCCGGCATGCAGGGCCCTATCCCGGCACGCAAGGCCCTATCCCGGCATGCAAGGCCCTATCCCGGTATCCTGTCCACCCATCAATCCCTATGCTGGCGGCAGTGGGTGCCCACAGCCAATGAGAGCAGCCTGGATGCAGCACACGGCAACGTATTAAAGAGATATTCAAGGCCAGGATTACATGATCCTGCTTTCTGCTGGCTGTCAGGGGCGGCATCTTTCATCCAGCCATCATTCAGCCTGCTTTATATTTCTTAAACAGGACCTTCATCATCATTTAATGAAAAGCCCAAACCCTTAAAAAAAAAAAAAAAAAAAGAAAAAAAAATATTCCCCAGCATCTAAAATGAATATTGAAATGAATAATGAAGTTTTTCATTGCTTATTTATTATTCTTTCCGCCGCTGGGCTTCAACTCTGTTCAGGGCTCTAGGATACGTGCGCCGCTATCTTGCCTCAGAAGAATTACATATATTGAGGAGAGGGGAGGGGTGGAAAGTGCAGGGGGGGGCGGAGTTTTATCTGTGCTTTGCATAGAAAGAGCAGGGCTGGAGTCAGGAAAAGGACATAAATCCCAGAATGCAAAGCAGCATAGTCAGAAGGCACTTCCTGTCTGCAGGAAGCCTGTGGCTCCATGGGCCGCCATCTTGGATGTTAAAAAGACACAATAGGTGCAGGTAGGATGATTTTTTATGTGGGCAATCTGTATATAGGGGATGGGAGAAACATATAAGATAGGCTCCTATTCAAGGTGAAGGTCCGCTTTTAAGTGGACCAAAACCCAGCTATAAGATTCCTGGGCCGATCAATCCCCCCCCCCCCCCGGGGCATCCAAAAATCAGGATGCCCCGGTGTATGAAACCCCCCAGGTCGCCCCGTTCACATACCTTGTTTCCTGGTCCCATGGCGCGTCTAAGAGCAGCGGCAGCATCCAGCTATCCCTCTAGCAGGGCCAGGCATTCTCCATGTTAGAGGGAAGCGGGGGATGCGGCTGTCAGGGAGCTCAGAGCCGCTGCTCTTAGATGCGCCGTGGGACTGGGAAGAGGTGTACTGGTCTCGGCGTCTGGGGGGGTTCACACAGCGGGGCACCCCCGATTGGGGGACCCAAGGGAAATGACCAAAACCCAGGATACCCAAAATCCTGGGTTTTGGTCCACTTTAACTCCCAGTGAACTCTCTCCCTGCTGCAAGGCTCGATGACTTCATACATGCATGTTTCAAATTAGTCAGCTGAAAGGAGCAAGTTCCATGGGGTTTATCAGGAAATAAATTCAAGGTGAATGAAAAGGTTCCGCCCCTGACAGCCAGCACAGGGAGAGCAGAAAGCAGCCCCACATCCTCCGTAATTTAACCTCCCACCATCGGTTAGCACTTTTCCAAGCAGAGCACCATCCAGTGGGGGGGATAGGGTAAGGTGGCGAGCGCAGACATTTCCTGTCCCTATCACAAAGGGACAAGAGGCGAGTTGGTTTCGGTGACCTGGGGGGTTTCACACAGCGGGGCACGGACCAAAACCCATTATAGTCAAAATCCTGGTGATAGACCTTTGTCCCTGAGGCACCCCGATTTGGGATGCCCTGTTGTGTAAAACCCAGACGATCACCATCAAAACTCACTTTCCCGTGTTCCCATGGAGTGGCCCTGGTCTCCCTGCATTCTGTGTCGCGTTCCCAGCCCAAGAAGTGTGCGCTGTGGGCCTGTATAAAAAGGAGAGTTATTACGTATTACGATGATCAGTGGGGTTTCACGTGGGGGGCGGCATAACAAATCGGGATACCCCAAGAGTAATTAACTGGCCCTTCTAAACGCCGCCAGGGCCAGCAAAACAGATGATAGGTCTACTTTAACGCCCAGTTTTAGCTCTTACGCTGGACCTTCAGCATGATTTAATGAAAAGCCCAAACCCTGAAAAAAACAAATTCCTAGCATCTAAAGTTACGGTAATATATTAAGTTTTTTGTCACTTATTCTTCTGGTCAGGACTCTAGGATACAGGCATCGCCATCTTGACTCAGAAGCATCACATACTTAGGAGAGGGGGTAGAAGTGCAGGGGGCGGGGTTATGGCTGAGCTTTGCACAGACAGAGCAGAGCTGGGGTCAGGGAAAGGACAGAAATCCCAGAATGCAGAGCGACACAGTCAGAAGACACTTCCTGTTTGCAGGCAGCCTGAGACTCCATGGGCCGCCATTTTGGATGTTTAAATGCTCAGAAAATGCAGTAGATGCAGGTAGGATGATTTTTAATGTGGGCAGCCTGTATGTACAGATTGTATATACAATCTATAGCATAGTATGTAGCCCAATAACATGGAAACATAGAAGGTTGGCTGAAGGAGACCATACGGGCCATCTAGTCTGCCCTTATGTATGTACTGTATGTTCTCTGTATCTTGTGTGTATACTGTATGTTCTCTGTATCTTGTGTATATACTGTATGTTCTCTGTATCTTATGTGTATATACTGTATGTTCTCTGTATCTTATGTGTATATATTGTATGTTCTCTGTATCTTATGTGTATACTGTATGTTCTCTGTATCTTGTGTGTATACTGTATGTTCTCTGTATCTTGTGTGTATACTGTATGTTCTCTATCTTATGTGTATACTGTATGTTCTCTTTATCTTATGTATATACTGTATGTTCTCTGTATCTTATGTGTATACTGTATGTTCTCTGTATCTTATGTGTATACTGTATGTTCTCTGTATCTTATGTGTATACTGTATGTTCTCTGTATCTTATGTGTATACTGTATGTTCTCTGTATCTTATGTGTATACTGTATGTTCTCTGTATCTTATGTGTATACTGTATGTTCTCTGTATCTTGTGTGTATACTGTATGTTCTCTGTATCTTATGTGTATACTGTATGTTCTCTGTATCTTATGTGTATATACTGTATGTTCTCTGTATCTTATGTGTATATACTGTATGTTCTCTGTATCTTATGTGTATATACTGTATGTTCTCTGTATCTTATGTATATACTGTATGTTCTCTGTATCTTATGTGTATACTGTATGTTCTCTGTATCTTATGTGTATACTGTATGTTCTCTGTATCTTATGTGTATACTGTATGTTCTCTGTATCTTATGTGTATACTGTATGTTCTCTGTATCTTATGTGTATATACTGTATGTTCTCTGTATCTTATGTGTATACTGTATGTTCTCTGTATCTTATGTGTATATACTGTATGTTCTCTGTATCTTATGTGTATACTGTATGTTCTCTGTATCTTATGTGTATACTGTATGTTCTCTGTATCTTGTGTGTATACTGTATGTTCTCTGTATCTTATGTGTATACTGTATGTTCTCTGTATCTTATGTGTATACTGTATGTTCTCTGTATCTTATGTGTATACTGTATGTTCTCTGTATCTTATGTGTATACTGTATGTTCTCTGTATCTTATGTGTATATACTGTATGTTCTCTGTATCTTATGTGTATATACTGTATGTTCTCTGTATCTTATGTATATACTGTATGTTCTCTGTATCTTATGTGTATACTGTATGTTCTCTGTATCTTATGTGTATACTGTATGTTCTCTGTATCTTATGTGTATACTGTATGTTCTCTGTATCTTATGTATATACTGTATGTTCTCTGTATCTTATGTGTATACTGTATGTTCTCTGTATCTTATGTGTATACTGTATGTTCTCTGTATGTTATGTGTATACTGTATGTTCTCTGTATGTTATGTGTATACTGTATGTTCTCTGTATCTTGTGTATATACTGTATGTTCTCTGTATCTTATGTGTATACTGTATGTTCTCTGTATCTTATGTGTATACTGTATGTTCTCTGTATCTTATGTATATACTGTATGTTCTCTGTATCTTGTGTATATACTGTATGTTCTCTGTATCTTATGTGTATACTGTATGTTCTCTGTATCTTATGTGTATACTGTATGTTCTCTGTATCTTATGTGTATACTGTATGTTCTCTGTATGTTATGTGTATACTGTATGTTCGCTGTATGTTATGTGTATACTGTATGTTCTCTGTATCTTGTGTATATACTGTATGTTCTCTGTATCTTATGTGTATACTGTATGTTCTCTGTATCTTATGTGTATACTGTATGTTCTCTGTATCTTATGTATATACTGTATGTTCTCTGTATCTTGTGTATATACTGTATGTTCTCTGTATCTTATGTGTATACTGTATGTTCTCTTTATCTTATGTGTATACTGTATGTTCTCTTTATCTTATGTGTATACTGTATGTTCTCTTTATCTTATGTATATACTGTATGTTCTCTGTATCTTATGTATATACTGTATGTTCTCTGTATCTTATGTATATACTGTATGTTCTCTGTATCTTATGTATATACTGTATGTTCTCTTTATCTTATGTGTATACTGTATGTTCTCTGTATCTTGTGTATATACTGTATGTTCTCTGTATCTTATGTGTATACTGTATGTTCTCTGTATCTTATGTGTATACTGTATGTTCTCTGTATCTTATGTGTATATACTGTATGTTCTCTTTATCTTATGTGTATATACTGTATGTTCTCTTTATCTTATGTGTATATACTGTATGTTCTCTGTATCTTATGTGTATATACTGTATGTTCTCTGTATCTTATGTGTATATACTGTATGTTCTCTGTATCTTATGTGTATATACTGTATGTTCTCTGTATCTTATGTATATACTGTATGTTCTCTGTATCTTATGTATATACTGTATGTTCTCTGTATCTTATGTATATACTGTATGTTCTCATTATCTTATGTGTATACTGTATGTTCTCTGTATCTTATGTATATACTGTATGTTCTCATTATCTTATGTGTATACTGTATGTTCTCTGCATCTTATGTATATACTGTATGTTCTCATTATCTTATGTGTATACTGTATGTTCTCTGTATCTTATGTATATACTGTATGTTCTCTGTATCTTATGTGTATACTGTATGTTCTCTGTATCTTATGTGTATACTGTATGTTCTCTGTATCTTATGTGTATACTGTATGTTCTCTGTATCTTATGTATATACTGTATGTTCTCTGTATCTTATGTATATACTGTATGTTCTCTGTATCTTATGTATATACTGTATGTTCTCATTATCTTATGTGTATACTGTATGTTCTCTGTATCTTATGTATATACTGTATGTTCTCATTATCTTATGTGTATACTGTATGTTCTCTGCATCTTATGTATATACTGTATGTTCTCTGCATCTTATGTATATACTGTATGTTCTCTGTATCTTATGTATATACTGTATGTTCTCTGTATCTTATGTGTATACTGTATGCTCTCTGTATCTTATGTGTATACTGTATGTTCTCTGTATCTTATGTATATACTGTATTTTCTCTGTATCTTATGTGTATACTGTATGTTCTCTGTATCTTATGTGTATACTGTATGTTCTCTGTATCTTATGTATATACTGTATGTTCTCTGTATCTTGTGTATACTGTATGTTCTCTGTATCTTAGGATAGATGGAGGTGTTATCTCAGGCATGTGCTCATTCACTGACTGTCGATTTTTCAA
This sequence comes from Gastrophryne carolinensis, assembly GCA_027917425.1. NCBI lineage: Eukaryota > Metazoa > Chordata > Amphibia > Anura > Microhylidae > Gastrophryne > Gastrophryne carolinensis. The sequence goes on from CM051239.1 coordinate 425,874,701, forward strand.
CTACCTCTGCTGGAAGTTTGTTCCCGACATCCTCTACTCTTTCTGTAAAATAATATTTTCTAACATTGCTCCTGATCTTCCCTCCGACTAGCTTCAGGTTGTGCCCCTCGTTTTATCATTAACCCCACCTGGCATTTATGAATGGCTAGTGCGGGTATGCGGAAGAATAGCCATCCGCTCGCACTCCATCTTTGTTATGGCTCGGACCCCAGAGAAATGATGAATAGAAGTGTGAGCTGCAGATTGCCTGGCACAAGCTCCTTGGGATCATCAGAAAAAGGTGAGTTTTTACAGCAATTTCACACAGGGAGGCCATCCCAATTCAGAAGAGTAACAACAGGGGATAAAGAAAATCCAGCCATTCCTCGTGTGCACAACACTCAGCCAGCACCCCCCCCCCCGTCCAATCATCTCTTCTCGGATACTAGCCAATCAGCACACAGTGAGGAGCGGAATACAGGTTATTAGAGGGGGTCACACAAACCTCTCCGCTCACTGCTCAGGTTGCTGCCAGTTCTCAGAGGTCGGGGGGGAAAAGCCCATTCTCCATGTGTGACCCCCCTCATTGTTCCAGACATCAGTTCCCCCCCCCCCCCCCGTGCAGCCAATAGCCGCTCGTACAAACGTCTTCCCTGGCGGCTTGTGAAATGGGCCAGATGGCTGCCAATGGCCGGAGGCCAGCAGGGAAACTCCCCCTATCGGGCGGCTGAGCGCATGTCGGCGCTGGCTGAACCTTAGCTTGGAGTCATCTGAGGACAGGGGAACGCCGAGTGCAGGATATGGGGTGGCGAGGCACATTATGAGTTTAACACGTTGCGGCAGCCCCCCCACCCACCCACCCACAAGAACATTTCTGCCAGAAAAAGAAAAAATGGCTGCGCTGCGCCCCCTCCTACTCCTCCATCTGGGAAACGCTGGGGAAAGTGGTTTCATATCGATGCAGGAGGGGGCTGCGACGCCATGGAGAGAAATCCCGCCGTATAATACAACGGCAATGACCGATGGGCCCTTCCAGCGGACCCAGAGCTATATACAAAGCTCAAACAAAAAATGTATAAAACGCACTCTGGATTCTAAGGGTGCAAGACAAAGGGGAGTCCCAAATCCCCAAAATATACAAAGAAAGAAGCGAAAAGTCAGCACTCCCAGTCCAAACACTTTAATAAAGATACTTTAAAAATTATCTCCATATCCAAAAAGGCAGCTAAAGAACTATGACTAAGGACCCCAGGTGTCCGAAACGCGTAAGCTTTGCATGGCACTTTTTTACATTCGCCAGGGTCGGACACTGTTTTTAGCTGCCTTTTTGGATATGGAGATAATTTTTAAAGTATCTTTATTAAAGTATTTGGACTTTTAGGAGTGCTGACTTTTTGCTTCTTTGTTTCTATATACAAAGCTCCTATTGGAGGGTAGATCCCACTATACTCAACTACTTCTAGAGGAGGTCCAATTACTGGGGTCTGCCATGGGATTAAACCGGACCTTCACCCTGAATACGAGTCTATTTTATATGTTTCCCACACCCTGTACATACAGATTGCTCACAATAAAAATCATCCTACCTGCATCTACTGCATGTTATGAGCCTTTAAACATCCAAGATGGCGGCCCATGGAATCTCTGGCTGCCTGCAAACAGGAAGTGTCGCTCTGCATTCTGGGATTGCTGTCCTTTCCCTGAACCCAGCTCTGCTCTGTCTGTGCAAAGCACAGCTATAACCCCGCCCCCTGCACTCCCCCCCTCTCCTCAATATGTCAGCTTGCTTCTGTGCTTCTAAGGCAAGATGGCGGCACCTGTATCCTAGAGTCCTGAACAGAGTCGCAGCCGGGGGGGGGGGGGGGGGAGGATAATAAGTAAGTGACTTAAAATTTAATATAGATTATATTTTAGATGCTGGGGAATAGTTTCTTAAAGCAGACCTTCACTCTGAATAAGAGCCTATCTTATATGTTTCCCCCACACTGTACATACAGATTGGCCACATTAATCCGGACCTTCACCCTGAATAAGAGCCTATCTTATATGTTTCCCACACCCTGTACATACAGATTGCTCACATTAATCCAGACCTTCACCCTGAATAAGAGTCTATCTTATATGTTTCCCACACCCTGTACATACAGATTGTCCACATTAAAAATCATCCTACCTGCATCTACTGCATGTTATGAGCCTTTAAACATCCAAGATGGCGGCTTATGGAAGCCGCCATCTTATCAGGCAGCCTGCAAACAGGAAATGACTGTGCTGCTCTGCATTCTGAGACTGCTGACCTTTCCCTGACCCCAGCTCTGCTCTGTCTGAGCAAAGCACAGCTATAACCCGACCCCCTGTACCTTATCCCACTCTCCTCTCCTCAAGTCAAGATGGCGGCGCCCGTATCCTAAATTCCTGAACAGAGTTGCAGCCCAGTGGGGGAAAGAATAATAAGTTAGTGACTAAAAATGTAAAATATATTAATTTTAGATGCTGGGGAATAGTTTCTTAAAGGTTTGGCCTTTTCATTAAATCATGGTGAAGGTCCGGTTCAAAAACACACACATTGCACGATGACAATTAAAAAAGATTACTCCGAAAACCAATGCAAAAGAGTATTCTTAAGTCTTGACTATGTACCCACAATAAAAAAAATCGACTACATAGGGGGCATTTAAAAATAAGGGTCGCACAATATAGGGAAGCTCATCTGAGCAACCCTAGAGTGTAGTATAATTAAAAAAGATAACAACCAATCCAGGGGTGCCATCAATCAATCAAAGCACCAGAAATAATTCCACGTCCACAAGGATGGATGCAAAAGCCAATAATTAGCCAGGAGGCGACTACAACAAACAGTGTATTGGGGGGAACCCCTTCCCACATTCCCGACTAGCTGGTAGTGGAATGTTTGGCATCCTTTTCGGGTCTGGCGTTCGCGTCACTGAAACGCACGCCCCGCCAAAAAACAGAACCAGTATGGCCGCCGCTGCCGGCCAACACAAAACCACGTGTTTTGGGAACTACAGAATCCATCTGGAGCAGCGTTTCCGAGATCACCCGATGCTGGAGCCCAGTCCTTACTTACCTGCTCGCCCTCCATCCCCCGAGCGAAGAGTCCTGTGTCCAGATTTGGGGGGTGATCGGGTGTTCTCCTCTCCATGACCCCGCATTCCCAAATAGCCCGTACAGGAATGAGTGGGATCCCAGCCACCGATGGGGTCCCATCCTAGAGATTGCCGCTTGGACTAGCTCCAGGATGGGGCAATTCCTCAGGGTGAGGCATCCAGTCTCCGGCGGTAGCAGGGGGAGGCCACCCGGACGCCCCCTATACCTGCTAGAGAACGGGAGGGAGTGCGTTGTTTTGCACTGCTACTATGTACATTGCAATAAACGGATCCGTTTTTAATTGTTGGAGGAGTTGTGCCGCATTTCATGGAGGCTGATTCACTACTAGCACCATGTATTGCCAGATGAGCGTCTGTATAGCGGCGTTTAGAGCGACCGCTAGTAGTCGCTATAAGCGGGTATCAGGCGCTGTAACCTAGCGTTGCCGTCGCTGTAGTAACCTGCCTGGCATTGATGAATGTGATGTGTGTTAGGCGCTCTAACGCTGCAGAGAGAGAGAGGTAGCGCCAGCTCAGTGCGTCCGGCACTCGGTGATCCACACCATATTTAAAGTGGACCAACACCCAGGATTTTGACTATCCTGGGTTTTGGTCCACTTCGGCGGGGCACCCCGATCGGGGGTGCCCCGCTGTGTGAAACCCCCCAGAAACCCCAATAAACTCACCTCTCCCCGCTCCCACGTGACTGCCCGGTCCAATCCCCGCCAACGTCCAGGCGGGGAACAGGAACGTCCAAGCGGCTTCCGCCACCGCCGCCTCCCTCGCGTCACTTTCGGCGCGCGCGCGCCCGTGCCGGCCATTCACAGACGGCCGGCGCGGGGGCGCGCACGCCTAGAGGGGCGCGAGGGAGGCGGCGGCAGATAAGGTAGGTGATTTGGGGTGTTTGGGGGGGGTTTCAACACAGAGAGGTGATCGGCCCGGAAATCTATAAGATTCCCGGGCCGATCACCTCCCACCCCGCGGGACATCCGAGATCGGGATGTCCCGCGGGGTGGGAGGTGATCGGCCCGGGAATCTTATAGATTTCCGGGCCGATCACCTCTCGGTGTTGGTCCACTTTAACAAAAAACTACACACACACTCTACATCAGGGCGCTATAGCATAGAGCGCCAGACGCTGTGTGATCAAAGTCTGTTTTTGAACACATATCCACCAGTAACAAAGTGAAAACACATGGAATGACATTGTTATAACACCGACAATAACACTTTAGTGCCAGACCTGTAATGATAATTCTGCATAAAAATATAAAAAGTACAAAAAATGTATAAAAAAGTGTTTGTTTGCAGCCAGGAGACGTCACACAATGATTGGAGCAAAAAAAAAAAATGCTATTTATACATAACTAATAAAGCCCCATTGAAATGTATTGAAGAGCGACAGGTACTACATGGCGCTCCTGGGCCTAGAGCGCCAACGCTATACGCTGAGCCGCCTGTAGTAATACAAGTGACGCTACATGGCGCTGTTAGAGGCGCTCACCAGATTCGCTTTCTTAAATGTGGTTTGGCATACAGCGCCCGGCGTTCAGCAGACGCTACAAGGCACTACCTGGCGCTGTTTTTAAATAACCCCCTTAGTCAATTTGTTTTGGTTCCATTTTCTTCTATTGAGATGCATGAGACAACATCCTCCCCTTTACTCTCAATAGAAGTCAATAGAGCGACAACCGCAGTTATCCCTTCATGGCTGCATCCGTGAACCATAAGCGTTTAGATTGGTCTGTCCCTTTAAAAATAAGAGGCTAACAGAGGCAGTATATCTGCTTTCCACATACAAGGTAAGAAGCCCCATTTTTTAACGCGATCCGTTCAGCCACCGTGTCCCTGCGAGAGGTCGCCACTGATACCTGCGCTGCCCATTAGCTCTAATAAGGGCCGGCAGCCAATGACTGTCGGGAACAGAGAGCGCCGCACGTCAGCGATGAGGTACAGGCTGTAAGGACGCCGCGCTCCCGGCACAGCACAGGGCTAATCAGGCCGTCCAGCACCGCACGCACGCAACATCTGTTTCGCAAAACACACGCCGGAGACTCTTCCGCTCCCAGGCCTCCGGTCACACCATGGCTGCTTCCCGAAGACGCAGAGGACGGGACAGGAAGCGGCCGAGGGATACAACAAACACAAACTGAAGGGGGGGGCGGCTGACTCCAGGGCAGGCATACTCGCGCCCCTCAGGGCAACCCAATGGGGGTGCACCACTGTGTGAAACCCCCCCCCCCCAGGTCTCCCCAAAACTCATCTTCTTTCCTGGTCCAACGGCACAGTGCCTGCATCCCCCGCCATCCCCCGTGTCTGCGCTAGACATTTGTGAATGGCACGTTCCCTGTTAGAGGGTGGGGGGGGGGGGCACCCCATAGCCTTGTGTTCAGGCTCATCCAGCCGCACGGGGCAGGTTCACCCTAGCAGCTGTCGGGGGGGCGGAGAGTTGCTTGTTTGCAATAAGAGGTTCGGAACTAGGTGTGAATTGGTAAGCGGCACCCAAACGCCATCGCAACAATCATCCCAACATCCATGGGGCATTGTCGGTCAATAAAGAGAACCAGTCACGTCTCACGGGCATTTGTGAATAGGCGGCACGGGCACGCACCATTAGAGGGTAACAAGGTTACGGCTGCCGGTGCACTTGGCTCGGCTTTTAGCCGAGTCTTAGGGCCTTATTCATGAAAGGGATAGCGCCAGGTAGTGCCTGTACAGCGGCAGGTAGCATCAGGTGAACGCCGGAGATGGCACGCAATTCCACATTTATGGTGAGCGGCTAGAACGCCGCCATGTAGCGTCCGATTCATTATCCCAGGCTCAGCGTACAGCGCTAGCGTTCAGTCTTGCAGAGTGCCCCGTCTTACCCGGCGCTCTCCCATACATTTCTATGGACGATCCTTAAATCCCTTTCCTGATCCCAATTTATTTCCCCCTTAAAAAAAAAAAAAAAAATAACCCTTCCGACATGTATTCTGGGCAAGAAAACGACAATTTTGAAAACTTTTTGAGTTTATTATTTTTATGCAGAATTGTCCTTACATGTCTGGTATTAAAGGCCCTGTCCAGGCACGAGGTAAGGAGTTTTACAGGGCGACCTGGGGGATTTCACACAGCAGGGCATCCCAAAACTGGGTGCCCCAAAACTGGAGATGGTCAAAATCCCGGGACTTGATTCACTTTAAAGAGGAGTCTATAAGAGGTTTACAAGTGGGATGCCCCCCGGATCTCCCCAATCCCCTCTTCCGTAAGCCCAGGTCGCATCTTGTGCGGCATCCCCACTACAACTAGGCATGCGCCAGGCCTCTGTGTCCACTGCGAGCATACCCACAGCTTGGGGCGAGTGCAGGGGTGCGCCCCGGGCGCGCTCATGCAATTCAGATTTTTTGGGGGCCACACTGGCCTCAGTGCATCAAGGAAAATCAGGATTTAACTTGTTCCACTGATTGGCTGAGCAGCCTGCGCATTGCGAGAACTAGGAAAAGGAGAGTTCATGGAAGATCACAGGGGATACACAGTGGGGCATTCCCACATCGGGAAGGATAAAACCAAAGAAAGTCAAATTCTTGGGTGTAGTTCCCCTTTAAAGTGGACAAAAACACAAGCTTTTCACTGGGCTTTGGTCCACTTCACGAGGACATCCAAGTATTTTTTCTTTGGGGGGGGGGTGAATCTATTGCGAATGTTGGGCTTTAAAGTGGACCAACACCGAGAGGTGATCGGCCCGGAAATCTATAAGATTCCCGGGCCGATCACCTCCCACCCCGCGGGACATCCGAGATCGGGATGTCCCGCGGGGTGAAACCCCCCCAAACACCCCAAATCACCTACCTTATCTTCGGCGGCGGCCGGCCGCCGCCGCCTCCCTCGCACCCCTGTAGGCGCGCGCGCGCCCCGCGCCGGCCGTCTGCGAATGGCCGGCGGGGGCGCGCGCGCGCCGAAGGTGACGCGAGGGAGGCGGCGGCGGCGGCAGCCGCCTGGACGTTCCTGATCCCCGCCTGGACGTTGGCGGGGATTGGACCGTCCAGTCACGTGGGAGCGGGGACAGATACGATTTTGGGGCTTTCTGGGGGGTTTCACACAGCGGGGCACCCCCGATCGGGGTGCCCCGCCGAAGTGGACCAAAACCCAGGATAGTCAAAATCCTGGGTGTTGGTCCACTTTAAAGTGGAGCAAAACTCAGGATTTTGACTATCCTGGGTTTTGGTTCTTGCTGTGTGAAACCCCCCAGGTCGCCTGAATGAACTCGCCTCTTCCCGGGACTACGGCGCATCCACGGCCGCTCGTCCAATCAGCACACTTGGATCCGCCTGAGCCGCCTGGGTCTAACGCAAGCAGATCCGAGTGAGCTGGCTGCTGCATCGCCCCCCCCCCCCCCCCACTAGCCCTCAAACAGGGGGCGTGCCCACGCCGGCCATTCACAAATGCCTAGCACAGGCCGGGGCCCTGCTAAAGGGGTAGCGGGGATGCGGGCGCTGCGCCGTTGGACCAGGGAGAAGCGTGCATCTGAGCCAATGGCATTGGAACAGGGGGACAACAGCCCGTGGGATTAAGTCTGTAGGCTAGCAGGTAAGTGCCTTTTGTTTTGTTTTTCTTGAAGCCTGGATTGTCCCTTTAATTATGCGCAGATTTCCCCGGGACTTGGGCGTCAGTCTCAATAAGCGGTCCCGTATGTGACCTGCCATCCCACAGGAATCTAAGACAACAAAGTTGTGTAACCCAATCGTGCTCAGGCAACATTAGGGGGAAAAAAAAAAAAGCGTGACCAGCACAAAAGCAACAAGAACATACAAAAGCTGCATAGCAAAACTACCCCCCCCCCCGACACACACACACGCCAAACAGCAAAGAAAATCCTTCACTACCAATTTCCAATCAATACAAAACTAAAATGAATGTGTCCTTGGAGTATTTTAGCTACAGATACAATGAGGAATTCTGGGAGTAATTTAGCCCTATTATACAGCATTATAGCAGTAGCCTAATCCCTAGCTCGTCACTTGCTACTAAAAAAAAACCACAATCAAAAAGGTTCCAGTAGTACAGGGGGGAGGGTCATGTATCCTAGAGGGGTGACCAGACCAAAGTTATTCCCATGAAATAATATATTTTATATTGAATTTTAGTAAATATAATATTATAACATATATAAAGGTTTAAACAAAAAATAAAACCGTAAAAAATTAAACATTTAAAAAAATATTTATCATTAAGGTTCTGTTCACACCTCTGCGCAGTTACAACCCAGAGAAAACACTGCACAGAATTCTAGATGGAATAGTTCACACATCTGCGCTGAATTACGCAACATATCAAAAAAACAGTGCAGATACCTTTTTCAGCGCATTAAAGTAACAGCGCAGGTCACTGGAAGTCTATGGCAACTTAAAGTGGACCAAGACCCACGCTGATTTATATTTCCCGGGCCGATCTATTCCCTCCTGGGATTTAAAGTGGACCAAAACTCAGGATTTTGACTATCCTGGGTTTTGGTTCTTGCTGTGTGAAACCCCCCAGGTCGCCCTATTCCCTTACCTTGCTTCCCGATCAAACATCACATGCACGAGCCGCGGCCACATCCTTGCTATTCCTTTAGTAGGATGTGTGCCCGCGCCAGGCACTCGTGAATGGCCGGCGCGGGCACGCTCCCTGTTAGAGGGCAGCAGGGGATGCGGCCGCCAGCTCTCCCAGATGATGGGACGAGCGGCCACGCATGTGCCATAGGACCGGGAAGAGGTGAGTTGGCATCGGCGATTTGGGGGGGGGGGGGGGCTTCACGCAGCGGGGCACCAGCGATCGGGGTGCCCCCAAGGGAAAGGATCAAACCCAGGATAGTAAAAATCCTGGGTTTTGTTCCACTTTAACAAAAAAACAAAAAAATATAAAATATATTAAAAAAACAATATAAAAAAATAAAAATACCAAAAAACTAAATAAAAAAAGATACATTTTGTATTACTGTTTTTTCATTTTTTAAATTTTTACTTCGTTTTTTTGGTATTTTTATTTGTAATGTGTTTTTTATATATTTTAGTTTTTTTTTTATTTTTTTATTACTGTTATTTAAAAAAAATTGTAAACATTTAAAAAAAAAGTAAAAATTAAAATAGCAACAAAAAAACTAAATTAAAAGATTTAAAAAACGAAAAAAATATTAAACATTTAAAAAAATATATAAAAAAAAAAAAGAAAAATAGCAAAAAACTAAAAACAGTAAATAAAAAATTAAACATTGTAAAAAAAAATATAAAAAAAAAAAAACAGAAAAATAGCAAAAAACTAAAAACAGTAATAAAAAATTAAACATTTAAAAAAATATATAAAACAAATATAAAAATACCAAAAAGACTAAATAAAAAGATTAAAAAAAAACACATACAATGCACCTGTCCGGCTTTAAAACAACGTAGTCAAGAAGCACAACCTGCTCTGTTCACTGAGGGGTTAAGAGACATCCAGATCGCAGCCACCGAAGCTTCCAAAAACGGCGTGACAGGCGCTGGAGATCACCGATGCAGCTCAGCCAAAAGAAGCCGATGGTAGGCGCAGCCAAGCGGCAGCCGGACGCGTTTACCTGGGCAGATGCTGGCGCTGGGGTCGTCCTGCATTGTGTGGAGGAAGCTCGCTCCTGTGGGCTGGAGTGAGGGCGTGCAGCTGGGTGAGCAGCGGGCGGCCCCGCTTTTCTGGGATTCCCCCTCCTATCAGCAGCTGGGAGCGTTCAAACGTTTTGCTCACGTTCAAAGGTTTTCCTGACTTGGATGTGGGGCGTGATGGCCGAGTCTTCCCAGGAAGACAAATAAATAAGCGTGTGGCTCCAAGAAAGCCTGGCCACAGAACGGTGCGCACCCGCAAAACAAGTATGCGCTGCCCCATCGATGCAGCGTTAATTAGGTCATTTAAAGATTTTAACCTTTTTCTTCTGGTCCTACGCTGGCCAACTTTTTTCCCCTCAATTTTAAAGTGGGCCAAAACCCAGCATGATCAGCCCAGGAATTTATAAGATTCCCGGGCTGATCGATTCCACGCCGCCCGGGCATCCGAAATCGGGATGCCCCGCTGTGTTTTCTGGGCTCATGCGCGAGCCGCATCCCCACTATCCCTCTAGCGGGACGCATGCCCACGCCAGGCATTTGTGAATGGCCAGCGCAGGCACGCTCCCTGTTAGAGGGAAGCGGGGGATGCAGCCATCAGCGCTCTCTGAGACACTGCTCGGAGCCTTAGACGACGTGCGCGCCGACTGGCGAGCGGCTGCACATGTGCCGTACAACCAGGAAGAGGTGAATTGCATTAGGTGATCGGGGGGGGGGGGGGGTTCAGCAGGGCACCCCCAATCGTGCCACGGGGGAAAGGAGCAAACCCCAGGATAGTCAAAAACCTGGGTTTTGGTCAACTTTAAACTGAACCTTCACCCTTATATATGTTTCCCCCCACCCTGTACATACAGATTGCATTAATCCGGAACTTCACCCTGAATAAGAGCCTATCTTATATGTTTCCCCCCTGTACATACAGATTGCCCACATTCAAAATTATCCTTCCTGTATCTACTGCATTTTCTGAGCCTTTAAACATCCAAAATGGCAGACAATAGAGTCTCAGGTTGCCTGCAGACAGAAGTGTCCTCTGACCGTGCCGCTCTGCATTCTGGGATTGCTGCCCTTTACCTGACCCCAGCTCTGCTCTGTCTGTGCAAAGCACAGCTATAACCCCGCTCCCTGTACACCCCCCCCCCCTCTCTTTGGGCCTGCAATGTGCGTCGTGATGCGGGATCGCGCTCTCAGATCTTCTCTGGAGGAAGCGGCCAAGTGCCTTGGAGAGGCGCGCGGGACCCCAGGCATTTCCTGTTCGTCCACTACGCTGTCTGTCTTTAATTAGTGATGTCAGTGCCAGCTCCGAGGAAAATAATAATGAGGAGGGGGGCGTCCACAGGGAGAGCAGAAATACAGCTCGCCCACAGCTGCTCACCGCTACCGCCATCTTTTTTTTTTTTTGAGGCGCTGGAGGAAGTTAGTTACGGGAATAAATAAGGTGTCGCCAGAAGGGACTATTTCATTCTGTACATTGATTGGCCGAGGAAGCCATGGGAGGTGCTCCGAGCTGGACCTCGGTTTGTGTGGGGGACATGAAACAACCGCAGTAATTTCCCAGCAGCCTCAGACAGGCCAAGCAATGAAAGGGGAGCAGCCACTGCATGTGACAGCCGGTAGGGGTTTCCCTATTACCAGCGGGTTTTCACCTCACTAGTAATAGTGGGACCCCCCCCCATAAAGCAGACCTGTATCCTAAAGGGTGGGGAAGCGGAATAAGACTCACCAGCAGCCGCCCTGGAATCTAATCAGAGGCCATCCTGAATTGGGATGGGTGTTAAACACCCCAGGGCACAGGTAAACACTCACCTTTCCCCGGGCCAATGGCGCATGCACAGGTTCTCGTCCAATCAGAATGTTTTCAATAGATAGCGTGCACTGCAGCATCCCCAGCAGCACACAAGGTCAGAGATACAGTGCTCCCCATTGATTTCAATCAGAGCCCTTTGCCTTTTTGCGCTTCCAGGGTTTGTTCTGTACCCCAGGAGCATGCCCCATGGTGTAAAACACCCCAGGGCACCGGTTAAACACTCACCTTCCCCTGGTCCAACGCTGCATGAACAGGTTTTCGTTCAGATTGTTTTCAATAGGAAGCGCGCACTGCAGCATCCCCGGCAGCACATAAGGTTGGGGCTACGGTAGATGCTGCAGCACGCGCTCCCCATAGATCTCCAATCAGAGCCCTTTGCTCCTCCCGGGTTTTGCTCTGGGCCTCTGGGGCCCTGCAGTGTGACCCCCCCCCCCCCCCCCCCCCCGTTTGCCCAGTGTGGGCTCTTGTCAGATTAGAGCCCTTTTGCATGTTTAAATCTGTCGACAAAGGGCTCTGAATGCCTTCAATGCGAATACGCGCTGAGTTGCTGGGGTGGGCCGGGGATGCGGCAGCTCATGCTCCCATTGAAGGCAATCAGAGCCCTTTGTTGCAGGATGTAAATACAGCAAAGGGCTCTGATTTGACATGAACCCACGCATGGGCAGCTGGATTGAGTTTTACTGAGCGAACTGGGGGTTAACACTGTAGGGCATCTCAATTCAGGATGCCCCCGGGGCAGAAAACAAAACCCATCATAGTAAAAATCCTGGGTTTTGTTCTACGTTAAGAGACAGATTTTCCTTGCGGCACCCCTTCCAGGAAACTGCTTCACACGTGCGCCACCCACACCTCTTATAGGAGGTAATTTACAAACGAATAGGGGTCCCACACACCCCAAAAATCCCAACCTCATATATTAAGTGGCACCACTACAATGGGTTAATACAAAAATACACAAAATTTTATTATTAATACACCTTCAAGTACAATTACAGACAATTAAAAACAATTAAAACACATATAACATATGTTGGAAGGAGCAAGCCTGTACCAACAGTTGCTGGACCAGGGACCAAGAAATGACAGATCTGAGTATTTATTGCTGCTGAATATAAAAACTAGTGATATTCCTAGGGAGATAATAAAGTGTCTAAGTGCCTAATCAAGTGACTATAATAATTAGGAGTCTTTAGTGTATTTTATGTATATTTTAAATACCTTATAAAACTTAGAGTCTAATCAACGTGATTATGTATGACATTAATATTAAAAACTAATGTTTAAATAATTGGAGAAAAAATCAACAACAATATATAGACCTCCCAGCGAAGTTGGTGAGTCTCTACCAAACAATATCTAATTTAAACCCTGAATACCCACAATAAAGTGCTATGTGCTGAAGTGCAAAAGACAACTACCTACTATAAATTAAATAACACAGAAGGACCAACCAGCGGGAAAAAAACGTAAGACCAGACAGTAATACACAAAGGTTACTTACTACTAAATGTAAAGAAACATGAGAGAAACAGCAGCCAGGTCCCCTGCCAGCCGACAGGCTCACCCCCACCGTCACCAGCCGACGCGTTGCGTGACGTCAAATGCGTCACTTCATCAGGGCAAGACTTATTTAAACATTAGTTTTTAATATTAATGTCATACATAATCACGTTGATTAGACTCTAAGTTTTATAAGGTATTTAAAATATACATAAAATACACTAAAGACTCCTAATTATTATAGTCACTTGATTAGGCACTTAGACACTTTATTATCTCCCTAGGAATATCACTAGTTTTTATATTCAGCAGCAATAAATACTCAGATCTGTCATTTCTTGGTCCCTGGTCCAGCAACTGTTGGTACAGGCTTGCTCCTTCCAACATATGTTATATGTGTTTTAATTGTTTTTAATTGTCTGTAATTGTACTTGAAGGTGTATTAAT